>WAAE01011515.1:22358-39459 GCA_013400495.1 Nicator chloris | reverse complement strand
TTTTTTTTTTTTTCCCACTGAATAGTAATCTATTTAATTTGGGTAATTTTATTCAGCAAATAAATGTAACTTGACTGGAGGCGCCTTGCAAAATCCATCCATTCAAACTAAAAATAACTACAAGACAGGAACTGGTTCCTAAAGATGGAAACCTTTTCTCCAATAGAATAAAATCATAGAATCAAGGATCATCTAGTTTCAACATCCCTGCTATGGGCAGGGGTGGCCTTTCACTAGGCCAGATTGCTCCAAGCCCCATCCAACCAGGCCTTGAACACCTCCAGGGATGGGGCATCCACAACATCTCTGGGCAACCTGTTCCAGCACCTCTCCATCCTCTGAGTAAATAACTTCTTCCTACCATCTAATCTGCCCCTGTCCTCTTTCAGTTCAAAACCATCCCACCATGTCCTGTCACTATCTGCCCATACAAAAAGTCCTTTTCTCTCCTTTTATAAGTTCTCTTTAGGTACTGGAAGGTGCAATAAGAACAAACAGGGTGAGCAACCTCAGATAATGGCCTCACACCTGCTCCTTCATGAAAGTCTATTGAATATTTCAATATGAATTGAAAATCGTCTGTTTCAATCATCCGAGCTACATACACTCTCAGCAGATCTGTATATGAGCTTTTAGGACTACTGGGTCTCTCCAATGACTGGAAATGCACATTGTCTTGTCTCTGGCAATCTGCAAAATGTCTCTTGTTTTTTTAACCTCCAGTTACAGTGACAGCTGCTTTTGACTGCAAGTTAAGAAAAATATTGAATCCTTTTGATGTAACTTGATACAGATATTTTCAGTTCTATAACTAGTGATAACTGTGTCCCACCTTTTGTGGAGATAAACTGATACAAAGTCCTCTATTATAGTACATTTCTGAAAAGCAGCAGGTTACATCATATTGAGAATGAATATTATTATAAACCTCCACCATAAGAGATAAGAGGATCTTTGGAAAAAAAATTACTGTAGTGGTTACCTGTGTGCAAGAGTGTAGGGTATTTATCAATACCATTCAGCACACTCCATAGTCAATATACAGAAGCAAAAAAGAATTAGGAAAGAGAAAAAGAGTCCAAAAGGTTGGGTTACAACTAAGTTTTATTATATTGACTTCAGAACAGAGAAATTAATCAGTTATTAAAAAACCCCCAAATCCAACAAAACCAAATTAAACAACAAAAAACCAAACTCAACTGCTTATCTCTTTCTTTGTCCTTTTCAGGTCGAATATAACTTCATAATTAATGTTTTAAATCACATACAGTGTGATGAAAAGCACCCAAAAATTTCTGAAGCCTTACTGTTCCAGCATGCACAGGAGTGCTGAAGACTTTTAAGACATGAGAAAAGCTCTATAGGTCTGACACCTTCTTCGTGGTGAAAAGATTTTTTGATTTGTCAAAAAAAGTGAAGCTTTCCAAGGGAACACTATAGTTTCCTTTAAACTTTCTCAGTGGAGCTGTACTTGTCAGTGGCAGTGTGAAGCCAGAGAAGGAACCTGGCAGGGGAACAAGCAGCCTTGCCCTGAAGGATCTGGTATAAGATTAATATTTCCTGTCTGGATCACAGAGATAAGGAAATTGGATACATGCCTTCCAGCTTCCTCAACTACTTACCAACCTGGAAAGGGGACTTCTTTTTCTGCACTATCTTGTTTTGCTATAAAAATGTATGCTTCTCTTAGTTTTTTCCCCAGTTAGTGATACAGGATGAAGGTTTCCAAACACCTGGATGCCTATTTGGGTGTTTGTTCAACACCAACCTTACAAGCAGGCATTTATATCTTAGAATCACGTTTCTGGGTGTGCTGCTTTTGTCTGGGATGGAGTTAATTTTCCTCAGAGCAGCTAGAATAGGGCTGTGTTTTAGATTTGTGTTTGAAAATGTGTTAATAACACAGGGATGTTTTCAGTACTGCTGGGCAGTGCTCACAAAGCATCACGGTCTCTTCTGCTCCTCCACACCCCAGCAGGGGGAGGAGGCTGGGAGTGCACAAGGAACGGGGAGGGGGCACAGACAAGACAGCTGACCCTGACTGAGACACAGAATATTCCACACCATATGGTGCTCATCATGTAGAGCTGGGGCAAGAAGAAGGAAGGAGGGGGACATACAGAGCAATGTGTCTTTCCAAGTCACCACTGCTTGTGGTGGAGACCTGCTCTCCTGGGAACGGCTGAACACCTGCCTGCCCATGGGAGGTGGGGAATGAATTCCTTGATTTCTTTGCTTGTGTGTGTGGCCTTTGTTTTACCCATTAAACTGTTTTATATCAAGCCACGAGTTTTCTTGCTTTTACCCTTTCAATTCTCTCCCACTGGGGGGCAGTGAGTCACAGCTGTGTGCGGCTGAGTTGCTGGCTGGGGTTAAACCATGAAATTGAGATAAAATTAAAACAGAATTGGGACATGATACCAGCTACAGCATACACATTCAAATGTTCATGCATGCAGGCACACACTCCCGAGCAAATTTAATTGTTCTCTGCAGTTTGAAAAAGATGAATATATTCTTCTGTTTTTAAAATTCTTTCCAGGATTTGTGGAGAAAGTTATAAAATAAGGCCTTTGGGAGAAGGATTATTACAGAGTTCAAAGCTAAATAAATAGATGGTAGCAGCATCTTTTTATTCTCAGGCCCAGTCTCTTTCTAGAGGCTGTATTTATAGGGCACAAAGTATCTCTGTTTTCTTTAGTATTGATTGATTTGTATTTACTGCCTGAAGCAATTGGTAGTTTTTGCACACTATTCACCATTTCTTATTAATTCAGAAAATTGGAAAAAAATTAACTCCAAGTTTGACTTTGGTAATACTGCACCACCTAGTCTGAAGAAATGCATTGTTGTAATACATGATCTGATCAGACATCATGACTTCAGAAAGTATTAAATTAGCATTTTATGGAAAAACTCTGCTTACCAAAAGTAAGTGCATAGGTAAATAAATTTCAGTGATTCAGATGCTGTGTTCTCAAGTGGCAACACTTCTGAAGGCATCAGAAAAGAGAAAAAGATTGAACATATCATTGTGGATCCCTTGTTCCATCTGTGACTGAGCAGAGCCCAGGGGTATTCATTGCCACGTGCTGACTTTACCAGCAGCTAACACAAGTAAATGCTACTGTTCAAGGTGAGCGAGTGGCAAAGCCCATGTGAGCATCCAGTATCCTGAATCTCAGGTGAAAGGAAATGCCAATTGTGACCACTCAGTCAGACATGGCCTGGTGCTCACACACCAGGTGAATTTAAGATGCTCCTCAGTTGGGAGATATCAATACAAGATATCGATAACTGGCTGATTTTCAGAAAAAGTTAAATGTTGCACCATCTTTCCATTTCTCTCCACCATACTAACATTATCTGTCTTTTAGTGCTTTTAACTTTTGAGTCACTTATTGATATGAACTCTTTATGAACTTCAAGTCTCCAACTTTCTTAAGTCTTGGCATGACTCAGCATAAGATGTTTTTACTTCAAGCCATTAAGTACAATTTAAGCAATGCTTAAATGCCAGTGATGAGACTGACACAATGGTCTGACTGTGCCAAATAGCAATTTTTGATAAGAGATTTGTGAGTCCTTCACTATGACTTTGCTTCAGTAAAAAGGCAAGAGGAGAAAATTCTCATTACTTGAACACAAGGTAAAGAAGGCACCTGGGTCAGAAAAGCTTTTTCTACACCTAAAGCAGGATACAGGAATCTCAGTCCAACATGCTGTTTTCACCTGCAGTCTTACTATTTAAACTATTTTAGAAATGTTCCTTTTTTTGCCCAACCCATTCCAACATACCTAGAGCTGTGCAAAATTTTGTGTGCCCCACCAGGCACAGATTAGTTTCCTGTAGCTCTCTCCTGCTTGATTTCTCCTGTGCATAATTAGATAACTACTTTCACATTTCAGCCTTTGCCAAAGGGTGGATGGAGAACGATAATTTGGATTTTTTTTTTTTTAATCATTTGCCCATTTTCAGGCAGTGGTAATCACTGAGGCCTCCAGACATTTCTCAGGTTTAAATAAAATTAGCTAGTAGGTTCAAAAATTACTGTGGTTGGCTGGGAAAAAAGCCTGACAGAGGAACAGGCAGGCAGGCAGTCAGACCACCACATCTACAGATGGATAAGGAAGCCACGCTTAAGTTCTTGTCAGCAGCCAGCTACAGGAAGGAGTTATAACCAAGGAGGTTAAATCTGATTTAAATGAATTAAATATGAGAGATTCAAACTCTCTGTTTAGAAAAATGAAAGTCACAAACATGGTTATGGTAATTTTTTTTTTCTCTGCTCTGTTTTGTTGGTGGTGGCTTGGTTTGGGTTTTGGTTTTGGAAATGAGTGCTAAGAATTTCTAATCATCCAGCTAAACATTCACTGTCATGAAATATGCTAATAATGTGTCCACAGGGGAAAAAAAAAATCTGGGAATCATACCATTAATGTATGATTGTACCTCCTCTCTTCATATAGATACTGTTGCAGGAATTCTAATGAAAAAATGTCCAACTTCTTTCAAAACCCTATAAGTCAGTCCTGGAAGTTGAATTATGGTAGAAGGGCAGACCACCTTCATTGTGCATGCACATAATGAAAAAGCTCTTCAACAAATAACAGCACATTATTTCTAAACTTACCAATATTGATAAACATGTGAACAGATTACATGCTTTTGCTTGAACTAGAAAAAATGCCAAACTAATCCTCGCATGAATTAAAACCTTAGTTATCAGTCTCAAGATCTCAAAATGATGTCAAGAACTATAGTTCACTTGTCAATCATTCTTAGTAGCAACTCAGCATTCTCATTACACAGGTAGTGAAATACTACAGCAGAGCAAGGAGATCTCTTCAAAGAAAATTCTTACTACCAGGTGAACACTAGTCTGTCTAGGTGAAGAAATGATCTCACTGTGTTGAAGCCCACTCCAATGCAGATAACTGGAGTAAATTATCTCCTGTAGTCCATCCCAGGTCTTTATTTTCATAGTCTTGTGTATAATTCTTTATTGCCTACAGCTTATGTACTACATTCTTTTTTAAGTTCAAAATATTTTACTCTTATTTCAAAGCAGTGTGTGTGAGGGGAGAGATTTTTTTTTACCTAAGAAAATTACGGTACAGAAGTCACTCTTCTTTACTTGATTCTCCATTGTTTAATTTGACAGTTAAATTGCAATTTTAACAGAATGAAATTGGTGATCAGAAAAGTATCTTGACAGTTTTCAAACTGTTCTTCCATATTGCAAAATGAACAACAACAGACTTTTTTTTTTCCCCACTCAGCTCACTAGAGAGGTGAGAAAAACAGAGCACTACAGTGAGAAGAAAAACAAAATATTTACAAGTGTTCCCAAAAGTTCCCTGCTCTACGGCTTCTCAGAAAGGCCAGCTGAGTTGGAATAGTCTTATGATATGCTCAAAAGTGAGATTTGGGGAATATGCAACAATATTACAGGTTATTACTTTCTGTGAAGTATTTCCTAGTGAATGACTAGCTATGACTTCTACCCTCTGATTCCTAACAAGATAAATATTTTCAGATATTAAAGTCAACAGGCTTCTGATCTAAGCTCTGGAAAAAATAACTTCTTTTTCTGTGTTTTCTTCTTTTTATATGTCTTAAATAAAACCTAGAAACGTGTTGGTAAAACTTTTGGGAGGGTCCCAATGCAGTACAAATATATAGCTAAAACTGATATGGTATTGCTATTTACTACATGTTGTTTGGACTAATAAATGATACACTCAGCTTAGTTTACTCATTGCATTTATAGATTGAATAAAGTATGTGATAGAAAACTTTCATCTAAACTCCTAAATGAAGAGAAATAAAAAATGGTGAGTCTAAGTTTCTGTATCCTTATCTGTGGTCTGTTAGCTATACAAAATCCCTTACATTTTCTGACCTTGTATCTCATCTGAAGGGCTTGTGATTAACTGTTATGTGCTGGATATGGAAATTTTTTGTGATCTTTGGTATTAAATTATGTCCTCTTTTAGACACAATTTGCAATATATAACAGCAGTGTAAAAGGAACAAAACCAAAAGTATATTTGCCCTTGAGTGTAACTTTCTAAATAAAATATTCAAATAGCTGAATGCATTCATTATTCTGCATTAGAGTACCACCCATTCTTAATAGCTGATATAACCTTTTCATAACCTTTTTCTCGATCATCAAGGATTTGTAGAATCATGTCACTAATCTCAACACCTAAAACACAGAATTCATGTAACACACCTGACACTACTGACCCACTTTCTACCCCATGTAAGGAGATAAACGTCTCCATTTAGCATGGTAGAGGAATAGACAGAAATCAAGTTTATAATTCTAAGGAAGGTACTTAATGTATGTTGGATGAAATGATCCTTGGAAGTCCCTGTCTATCCTAGGCAACGACTTGAAAGAGAGGTAACTCCCAGTTTAGATGCTAACAAAACCTGACTTTTGTTGCTAAATATTTTTCTTGTGTTCTTGAGAAGACTTTTTTCGCCTTCACATATTCTTTAAATAGCCTTTCTATTTCTAAGTCTTGGCAAAACATTGACTCTTTTGCATTTCAAGTCGATTACTCTCAGTCTTAGAAGTTCATT
Source organism: Nicator chloris (assembly GCA_013400495.1). Lineage (NCBI taxonomy): Eukaryota > Metazoa > Chordata > Aves > Passeriformes > Pycnonotidae > Nicator > Nicator chloris. The sequence goes on along the minus strand of WAAE01011515.1, from coordinate 32,861 downwards.
TACTTTCTCATTTTGTCCCTGCCTTGGATTTAGAAAGGTTTATAAAAGGCCTTGCATAAGCAAACACCTTCCACTGCTTTTTTTTAGAATGAAAGTCATCTATTAGACGGAGAAAGACACAGCTATTAACCTGTCTTTCCGCTTTCCTCCAAACTCTCAGACAACTGGGAGTCAAATGTTCTTCAGCAAATAATTTGGAACTATATTATGCCATCTCACGAAAGTCAGGCAGGGATAAGTAAAATGACATTCCAAATAAATTGAAAATGTCTTCATGTATAATCAAAAAAAAGCTTTTAAGTGGTAAGATAAAGAAAGTGGAAGATTGGTATGCAATTGAGGGAATTCTTGGAGATTAGACATACTGCACATCAAATCTCCAATATTCTAGCACCAGCCTTTCTGGGTCTGTGCTGAATATGACATCTCCATGGATTCCCATTATTATTTCTAATCTCAGCTGATTTTATGTACCAATTGTATTTCAGCACAATATGATCTGATTGTATCTCACAGTTATATTGGTCTTGTTTTGCCAATATGTCTGTAAATGCATAAGTGCAAAGCAAATTAGATGCTTAGGATAGAATGTTTCATTTTACTTAGTCCAAATTTAATCCATTAAAAATACTTTATATTACACTTAGCACGAAAACTCCCTACCAAGTTCTACTCATACTACCTGAATTTGGGTAATATTAATTGCATATTATACAAAAGGAAATTATCTAAACTTGTCATCTCAGCAAACATGTCTTCAAAAGGACTTGAATAAGCTCTTGTAACAGGAAATTCTACTCCAAGATTTGCATTTACTTCATAGATTTTGCTACTTCCTTCAGAAATGTTCGTCATTTCTTTTCAGCTCTATTTTTGCCCAATAAGGGAATTTCAGCCTTCAAGCGTATCAATAGACTGTTCAGTCACTGAATATATATGCACTGAATATATATGCACACTGTGCATATCAGAGATTGTCCTAGAAAGCATTCCAAGAGAAAAAAAATGTAGATTGCAGGGGTGTAAAGAATCACAGAATAATAGAATCATTAAGGTTTGAAAAGACGACTAAGATAATCAAATCTACCACTAACCCAGAACTACCACCATATTCACCACTAAACCATGTCCTCAAATGCCATATCTGCATGGTTTTTGAACACTTTCAGGGATGGTGACTCTATCATTTCCCTGGGCAGTCTGTTCCAATACTTCACAACCCTTCACATGAAGAAATTTTTCATAATATCCCAACTAAACCCTCCCAGATGCAACTTAAGGACATTTAATCTCATCCTGTTGCTTGTTGCCTGGAAGAAGAGATCAGCCCCCACCTGGATACACCCTTCTTTCAGGTAGTTGTAGAGTAGTTGTAAGGTTTCCTCTGAGCTTCCTTTTCTCTAGGCTGGACATCTTCAGCTCCCTCAGCTGCTGCTCATCAGACTTGCGCTCCAGACACTTCCCCAGCTCTGTTGCCTTTCTCCAGAACCTCAATGTCTTTCTTTTAGTGAGAGGCCCAAAACAGAACACAGGATTTGAGGTGTAGCCTCACCAGTGCTCAGTGCAGGTGGACGATCACTGCCCTGGTCCTGCTGGCCACTCTATTGCTGATACAGGCCAGGGTGCCACTGGCCTTCTTGACCACCTGGGCACACTCTGGCTCATGTTCAGCTGCTGTTGATCAGCACCCTCAGGTCCTTTTGTGATGAGCAGCTTTCCAGACACTCTTCCCCAGCCTGTAGAAGTGCAGGAGGTTGTTGTGACCCAAACATAGGACTGGGTATTTACCCTGTTGAACCTGAAACTATTGGGCTCAGCCCATTCATCCAGCCTGTCCAGATCCCTCTGCAGAGCTTCCTGACTGTTGACTGCTGTTTCTATATTTACTTACTACATCCACTTCCAAAAGACTGTTGCTATTTCCGTCTTTGGGTTCTGAATATTTTATTCTATTTTCATTTCTGACAAGTGAAGTGGAATCCCAAAGAATGACTATTCTGTGATCAAAAAAATTTATTTTTTTCTTAGGTGTTGTTAAAAGAATAAAGTTTTTGTACTACCCAGAGAGTAATAAAATTCATATGCCCTAGATTTGGTTTCTAACTTTAATTTGGTACACCTTTGAAAACATGTATTCTGACCTGAATACCATGGGTCACAGAATTTAACAAGTGAGTGAGGTGTTAAATCCAATTGCTACTTCTTCTTGGCCTGCTACTTTTATGATTCTTTAGCTTTCAGTACAGAATGTCCAGCTTCAACATTATTATTGTGCAGATCTTTTAAAGATACATTTACTCTTTCTTGAAGTATTTCAAAGCTATATTTTCAGGATGACATACACTGGATTTTATAGCATTTTCTGTAATAACCCTAAGCCTTATTGAACGAAACCAAGTAGTGAAACAAAGGAGCTCCTTTAAGTTCTTTTATTGTTGCTGATAACAATATAAAACAGACTTAAAAGTAGATTTTCATCTGAGCAGAATAGAATTTTCCATTGCCTTCATTTATATCTCCTTGGCCTTTCAACCTAAATTTAGCTTGTTTATTCCCAGGATAAATTACATGCACATTTTTTTTAAAGGAGAACATTCAAAACATTCAGATGAATATTAAATTTTAATATCACAATAGATTTAAAGAATAAATGCTTGTGAAAGGAAAGCATTCATCCTGACAGTGCTACTCACTGTAGTATAGCTCTTATCAATCATTAGCAAACAAATGATTCTATGCTTTGTTGAGGTTCTATCATGTCTGTGTTCCTAATTATTTATAAAATTTTGATCTCTCCAGATAGCTGAGATGTGGAAAGCCTAACTCTTAGCTGGGATTTACACATTGGTACCTCCTCTGACAGCCAGTAGGGATCCTTAAATATGATAAATTTTAAAAAAGCTATTTTACTCTTGGTTAAAGAAGAAAAGGCAGAAGCTATGAGATTTGAATCTGCACTTTGATTATACTCTGCTAATTAAATGTGGGGTTGAGTTTTCAAAATCACAAAGATGTTATGCTTCTACAGGTATCTTAGCTATCTTGTTTTGGCACTGTATTATCTGTTTGGTGAGGAGGACTACCTGTTTTAATATACATTTTATTTTGCAAATGTAATGAACCCAGTTTCCTGTGATTCCAGGATCTGTGAAAACTATTTACCACTGAATGATACCATGATACCATCCACATACACCATTAAGGACTTTCAAAAGATGTGTGACTACAAGAGCCACACTTATCTGTGGCTGGCCCTGTTTGAAGCACAGTATTTTGATGGATATCTGCTATTGTCCTGTGGTAGAGAATTGTTATTCACATATACTAAGTTTCTACAAATCCCAGCAAATGAAACTCGAACTCTAATTATTGTCTTTGTTCCTCTAAGTTGATTTTCACTTATGACCTATTACAAATGGATAGTAGTTCATTTATGTAGTGCATATCTAGAAGAACACTGTCAGTAAAATATGCATTTAAATATAATAAAGACGTCGTTTGAAAGGTTGCAAATATTTCTGCTTCTCTCTTACATATGTAGATGCATTCATAGGGACACTTTCCAATAAACACATCAAGTTATGACAGACTATCTAATGTTCTTGTGCTTGGGCACTATCTTGACTTTGTTTGGGTCTTTTTGCAGTACCTCTTTTAATGCATTAAGATTTGTTTGCAAGAATTGTTTTCCTGTGATATATTCTGATTTTAGGATCATCAAATTCAGAGAAGAGTAGTGAACATTATTCAAAATGGTGTCTGGAGCCTCATTTATTTTTGTCTCACTAAAATTCAAAACAGACCAGTTTTCCATTGTACCATACCATCACTTATGGAGTCATTAAAGTCAGTGTGAACACTAACTTTTCATATAGTAGCTGTTACTGATGCTTTACCTCTGTAACATATCAAAAGGATCTTCTTTAGCAAAGTCATTATCCTCAGGATTTTTTAATGTGCATTCAGTCTGCATCTTCCATTATAAAGGCATTCAAGCCTGAAAAGTGATTCCAGACTCTTTGATATACAGCAAAAAAACCACAATGCTTCTTTAATTGTCTATATTTAAAGCTCTGGACAATGTTATTATGCAGCATACTTTAGTCTCTTGCCTAATACATGAATTAGGGCTTCATTAATAAATCATTCTTATGAATCACATTTATCTGTAATGTCACACTTGCTCTCTGAAAGTCTATGAAAATTAGTGGATATGGCATGTAAAAACAACAAACAATAGTACTTTTATTTTATCATCAAACCATGCTTAATCATAGCTCATAATGCATAGAGCTTTAGAGTTCTATCACTTGTGAGCTGTTCCTTTTCTGAACGGTGAGAAAGGTCAGCTTTTCGAAAATTGCTTTTTAAGCCTACCTATATTATTTCTGTGACTTCACATTTAAAAATAATTCTGTTGTCTCCATTGCTCATGACTACAAGGTATTATTAACAGACTGTTTTCATGATGATCCTTGAGAAATAAATTGTTTTGGCCATGTCATAAGTGCGGGTGTTCACAGCATCACACTGCCATTACAATTAACAACCCCACTGGCATTATGTTTAAGAAGGGTTCTTCAGCAGTTCAAAATGAGTAATGAATAATCTAAGCCAGAGCTGCATGGGCATACAGAACAAACTACATTCTAGACCCTAAAATAAATTTCCCCATTATTAGAATGAGTCATCTTGGTGAATCAAAGTGGAGAAACATATTGTTACGACTCTAGTGTTTGATTTTGTCCTGTAATAATTGAAAAATTCTTTCTCCATTTTTGTTCATTTCTAGCACTTTACATAAATCCGAAGCTCATTTACAAAGATTAAAACCTCCCAGACACTTAAAACCTAACAGCCACTTTATTCTATAGTTAGCAGAAGACAGGCTTCTCCTCTGACTACTCAGAAATGGCCTGAAGTACTTCTATAATACCACACATTTTTCTCCTCAGATGGCACATATAATATGAAACATCTGTGAAAACCTCTTTTCTGGATAGAAAGGTTCTGGTTTTGTTTTTATCCTGGAGGCTATTTGTATTATTTCAACTTTACAAATATCTGCAGCCCTTTCTGAGGCAGGATTTTCTCAGTGATGCCAAGTGAAGCACCAGAAGCAATAGGCACAACCTGAAATATGGGAGGTTTCCTGATCATCAGAAACACTTTTTCACTGTGAGTGTGGTGGAAAACTGGCACAGGTGCCCTGGTAGGTGGTGTTGTCTATCCTTGGAGGTATTCAAAAGCCATCTGGACAAGGTCCTGAGTAACAGACTAACTGGCATACAATGAATCAATTGATTCAACAAATCATATTGAATCATATCCCTCTGAGATTTCAGGACACAAAGATGAACACTAAAGAATTGAGTTATCATAAATATATATTTATTTTAAATAAATAAATAATAACATACCTCTCCAAAACTTTTATACTGTAGGATATCTGAGAGTACTCAGGTTACTCTAATGATTAATTTAAAAAAAAAAAAAAAAGGTACTGCTACTACTATTATTTTGATTTTCTGTCATTTTCATTCCTGATTTTGTTTTGGAAACCATGCAAACAGCAGTGAGTGTTCTGTGCTCTCTCAACTGCTACTGCAGTAAGCATGTTTATCCATAATGTTTCAGATGCTCAGGTGTGTCATTGTAGTTGATACTGGGGAAGACATTTAAATAGTTTTCTGCTACCTTTCTAGCACATGACCTGACTGCTGCAGCAAATTCCAAGCTGTTCAGATTTCTAGCTACAGAAGCATCAGTGTTTCTGCCCAGTTTTCCCCTGTATGCACTGATTCTCCATCATGACTGGACATTACACCAGAGCCAAGAATGGGTATGAATGTTGGCACAAATGCCCAGGGATGTTTAGAGCAATGATCAGTATTGCCCAAAGACTGGAAAAGTCCGAGGGTCTGGCCTATGGCTTAGAAAGTCACATTCTTTGAACAACTGATTGGGATGGTCCCCTCTTCATGGATGCCTTTGCCTTTAAAACTCATGCTGCAAAGCTGGCTTTCATGACCTCAGGCAGAAATGAACCCACATTCTTTATGAAGTAGTTTTAGACTGTTAGCATACTCTGGTAGTATCTAGGTAATCACTGTGAGGTAATGAAAAAGTTTTGTCCTAGGGGAACTTAAAAAAATCTCATTCCAATAAAACACAGCAATAGTGTGGATCAATCTATTCAGTTAAATTGTAAGTAGCCTGAGAGCTACTCAATGTTTTTACAACACTGAGAGAAAATACTGAGAAACTGATTACAAGGTGACTTCTGTGGGTAAGAAACTGAAATTTTATTCTATGGAGATGATAAAGCTAGATCCAAATAAGCAGTTCTGAGAAAATACTGAGAAACTGATTACAAGGTGACTTCTGTGGGTAAGAAACTGAAATTTTATTCTATGGAGATGATAAAGCTAGATCCAAATAAGCAGTTCTGAGAAAATACTGAGAAACTGATTACAAGGTGACTTCTGTGGGTAAGAAACTGAAATTTTATTCTATGGAGATGATAAAGCTAGATCCAAATAAGCAGTTCATTAGGTCTTCTACCTAGATTATTACCAGGAGATAATTTTGCAGTCATAGTCCAAGTTTGTTTTGTTATGATAAGGGTTTTTTTGGAGTGGTTGGGGTTTTTTGTTGCCTTGTTTTTTTTGTCTGCTTTTTTTTCTGTATTTTTTAAAAGAACATGGCTTAGCATATAATTTGCTGATTGTGAATGTCTTTGATCCACAGAATAAAAACTGAGAGTAGCTCAAACTCTCCTGCATGTCAGGTAGCTCAGATCTGAAAGATTAAGAGATTGACAGCATAGCTGAAAAATTAATTTTTATTTCATTAAGTGAATGCATTGCACTGTACATTGGAGTTTACATCCCTCCAGAGGAGTAAAGGATTCACCGTGTGAGAATCATTTTCAGCAAGATCCTGCTTGATGGTATTAAATATGTTTTACTGCAGGACTGTTGTAGATTTAATGGGCCTTTTAATATGTTAGCAAGAGACATTAATACCATAATAATAATAATAATAATGGAATCTACTAACCTATATGTTTTTATTGGAGGGATTAAACATAATAATTTGGTGGTGTTTTTTTTCAATCCAAGTTACAAGGCATTTAAATACCTGACACTGAGAAATTCAACCCTAGAGTACTTCTAAACTATTTCCTTTGACAAAATTGAGGTTACCTAAAAATTTCAAATGTTGCATAGATTAAAGATTAGAGTTTCTTAAGTAGTTACTAATTCTACCCAAACATAGGGTAGGTGGAAAATATGTTCCACTTATAGTTAATCAGAATTGTTTGCTTTACCTACTTGGACAGTTTGAGAGACTTGTAGATACAGGACAAGGGTTCTTTTCTGTTTCATTGACTACTTAGACACCTTTTACAGCCATTTCTGAACGAATTCTTCAAATATAGTGCTTAAAGATAGATTAACTGAGGAAGCTTTAATAATAATTGAAATTAAACTAATAGCATCATGTTGCTTACACTAGATTGTCTGTATGAAATACTTCTTACTGATGAGAACTGCCAACTTGAGAGTATTATATATTCAGTGTAAATTAAAAAATTGGCAGTAAATGTTTATTGAAAATAAATTTCAATTAACAGGTACTAAATATCTACCCCCAATTAGAAAAGGCTATGGTTATTAGAGATAAATTTGGAACAGGTTTATATGAGGCCTTTATGTTTATTGTCCATTATTTATTTTGTTTACACGGCAGTTCATACACAAGTAGCTAACAAAAAAGCTTGGGAACACCACACTCTATTTGAAATGAACATATCCAGTTATTACATAAATGACTCAGGTTCCTTTTTTTTTCTTTTCTTTCCTTTCTAATTTTTCTCATTAGGGTTAATTTTCTTCTTGTGGATCTCTTTTGTGCTACAGAGCAGTCAATACCTCATGGGAAGAATATCTGATTATTACTTTTCTACCTCTTGTACAAAGTTTACAAAGTTGAGATGTGAAAATGCAATTTAGATGAAGCATTTCTTTTTACCTTTCCCATCAAACTAATTCATCCTAAGTACATTTTTTGTCTAAGTGATTTTCCAGAGAAAGAGTCCTTCCTGCTGAATACGCTGTGACTGAAAAATATGGATTGGACAAAAATAGAACCCCAAAATTTAAGGGTAGCCATCATGTTTGCTGTCCTTATTAAAACAAGAACTCTTCTTTTCTGATAAGTAAAGGAAGCAGAATAAGGTCCCAGAGGGCCTTCAATATGAATGGAAACAAGAAAAGAAGTGATAAGACAAATTCTTTTTTTTTTTTTTTTTTTAACCCATTAAGAAGATGAGCAGAAAAAGGCTAGGACTAAGTACAGAGCACTGAGTTCAAGAGAATTAAACAAGTATTGCCATAGAAAATGAAGCCTTCACCTCAGCTCTCAGTTAATCTCTGACAGGCTTTAGTATGTACAGGTGCAGATACCTTTGGAGGATCCCAGTGTTATAAATGAAAAGGCCAATTAAATTGAAAATAGAAAATTTATTAAAACAATTTTACAAAAATTGAAAAAAAAAAGGAAATAATCTTTGCCATAGAAACCACAAATAAAAAAAGTGTGATATCCAGATTCTCTCCACTGGATGACACATAGACTGCAAGGATCGGGTTATGTGCACGCCTCTGGACTCCACACGGTTCATTTTATACTGTTTTTCTGTCCGCAGGGCATAGATTTGTATATCTAACCACATTTACATTGGATATCCTGGTTTTTGGAAATATTGAGTAAGAGTTCCAATGTATGATACTGTGGTCCTTCATTCTTATTCAAGTCTATGAAAAGATTTCCGAGAAATGGAGATTTGTGGTCAGACCTCACTGAGAAAGGTGGTGTAGATATCTTGTCAGGTTGAAACTGCTGGCTTCCTTATCTCTCGGTGCTTAATCACAGGAGCTCAGGCCCAATTGTCCTTGCTGATGGTCCATTCTCCGCCTTGGAGCCTTGGTCCTTTGAGCTGTAAATGAGCGGTTGCCGGGTCCCTGGAATCCTGCACCTCCTAAATTTTCAGGTTTTCTCTAGCACGAATTAAAATTTTAGGTATACATATAACACCAGGATGAATTCCCCGAAAGTGTATGCAGAACTCCCGATTCCTGGCTGCAACCTTGTGACACGGTGCTGGAGCTTCTTGAGCCCAGCCAGCCCACCGGCACCGTCGCCATGTGTGTGCCGCCCCCAGAGAGGCGCAATCCGGGCCGCGGCTGTAGGGCACCAGTGCTCTACGACACAAGGTGGTGCAGCGCCGAGGACAGGGACAAGGATGAGGGAGAGGCCTTCTCTATGGTTTCCGAGAGAGCTTTATTCCCAGAAAGGGTCAGGGGCAGAAAAGGCACTGAACAAAGCATACAGTAATTTACATACAGGGGAGGGGTCATGGGAGGATACAATTCTATAGCCAATCAGATACACTCGTGGGAGGAACATAAGGTGAGGTTTACAATGTAAAGGCCAATAGGGAACACAAGGGGTGGGGAACAATTTGAACTAGCCACTGGGCCGTCGAAAATTAGGGGATTTCCAGAGTGGGAGGAACTGGCACAGGGCAGGTTTGGCAGCTGGATAAGGTGAAGGGCAGGGAACACTCTGGAAGAAAGGGCAAGTCTAGGGTTAGACAATCAGGAATAAACCAAATACAGTGGATGGGGGGGGTACCAAACACACTATTGAAAATAAAACACAATAAAACTACAATAAAAACACACCGCAACAACCTTACAAAGCTCAGTACCTTCCTACTACAGTTTGTTGTAGGGCTCTACAGACATTAAGGCACTAAAGGCTCAGCCCAGGATTACATTGTCCAGAGGAAGTTGTTGTTTATCTGAATGTCCATCCCTCAGTGAGATTCACTGAGTGAACTCTCTTAGAGGTGTGGAGGGTATTATTCCTCATGCTTGTATTTGTACACTCCCAGGAGTCCAGTTGGTTCAGGTGGATCATACTGAGTGTCTCTTTTCAGTTTCCCATGGAAAGTTTTTATTGTAAGCATAGATTTTTTTCCCTCATATGAAAACGTCTAATTTTTTTTTAATTTTTAGTAAATTGAATGGGTGAAAAGTTTGTCAGCTATTTTCCACAGATGTAAATTTGGTAAACAGCTTCCATATTTTTCATCTATGGGCAAAAAATCCAAGGAACTTCCTGAAAAAAAAAAAACCTGATTGGTTTATAAATTGCTACCATTCTCATTCTTGTCCTCACAAGACTGTAGCTTTGGAAATCTCAGTCTTGTTTTCTGTTTTTGTGCAATTCCTTATGAGAATTATGCAGTTCAAGCCTATCACTGTTTAAGAGATGTTTGGACAATGCCTTTAACAACAGGCTTTGACTTCTGGTCAGTCTGGAATTGGCCATGCAATTGGACTGGATGAATGCTCTACATCCCTTCCATCTGAACTTGAAATATTCTTTCTATTCTATTCTATTCTATTCTATTCTATTCTATTCTATTCT
>WAAE01011515.1:0-22223 GCA_013400495.1 Nicator chloris | reverse complement strand
CCTATCCTATCCTATCCTATCCTATCCTATCCTATCCTATCCTATCCTATCCTATCCTATCCTATCCTATCCTATCCTATCCTATTCCATATGAAATTGATATATCTACATTAGGATATGAAATGATGAAATGGTTCAGGATGAATCATCCTCTAGATGTTTGTCTCCACCAACTACAAAAAATGAGAGAAAACCAAAATCTATATCCTACAGTAACTAACTTACTTTTTAACAGATAGACAAGATGAAGCCCTTTTCTAGTGACCTAACCTTAAATTAACACCTAATATATCTATACAGTCAATAAAGAGAAATAAGGTTCTGCCTCCAAAGAAAGATTCTCTCTCTCTCTTCAACCACTGAAAATAATAAAGTGATGGTTTATTGCATGCCTAAAATGCAGGTTTAAGTCACATATTTCCAGGGGTAGACTAAATCCTTACTTGAGAATCTCTTGTTAAGTGTTGACTTAATTGTGTTCTAGGTAGTATGAAGGGATAAAATCAGCACATTCCTTCAAATCTGTGAAATTTATCAGAGCCAGGAAGGAAGGAACACTGCATGGAGTGCTATAAGTGAAACAGACTTCCTGATACAGAGTCATTAGGGAGGGATTCCATCTCATGTCTTCATGCAGATATCTAAATCTCACATGTCTTCTGTGCAGATATCTCAATCAAAGATAACCTAGATATCTTTCAAGTCAATACAGAAAAAATAAACCTTACAATGTTAACTTTTACATAGCTAAAGATAAAAAAAGGCAAATTTCATCCCTACATTTCAGTTTTATTGCCAGTGGACAAAGCGAGATGCACCCTATTTTGAAATATTTGTATAAATTATTTTCTCTGACTATCTTCTGTAGGTGTTCTGCTCTCTCTTGCCATTGACTACATGTGTAATCCAGAGATTTATTTTTCAAGTCAGCTTTCAGGTTCCCAGAGTTGAGTGATGTCCCACTGGGTTAACAGGTCAACTTTTATTGCACTGCACTGATACTAATATCTACAGAGCATAGAACTCACTTTTTCATGAAGTGCTGATTGCCACCAAGACCACTGTTTCTGCAACGATGCCTTTCATGCTCCCTTTAATCAGTTAGATATCAGTGTTTATCAGACTGATGACATCTCAGTAGATCCAGGGCTTGGATTTTTCTTTAAAAATTAAACAAAGCCAATACTTCCTCTGAAAAATCAACAAAACTATTTTGAATATCTGGCTAATCTACACTTTAAAACAATATGATATTCAAGAGAATGGCTTGGTAATAAAATGGAAATTAACTCCTTTACTTTTTCTGTTCAGCTCTGCCTCCATGGCAGTAGTCTGTCTATGGGTGAAAGAATAATTAATGACAGAACCCATTCAAACATTGTTGTTTTATTGATTTCACCATCTGTGTTCCCAAACATCAAAAATCTCTGTAAAGTGAAAATATAAAACATTCATTAGCTATTACTTTCCTAGGAATATTCCATGTTAAAGTGCACTTTTATAATCATCTACACTTGGAAATACCATACCACATTATAATGCAGTGTGTATTATCCATTTATCTGACCCCAAAATGATGTGTGTGAAAGACTTTAATATAACACAAGTTGTAAATATGGCAAAGCAGTGAACTTTCTAAAGCCAGTAAATTGTTAGAAACAGCATTTTAAAGAACTCTGCCCAGGAGAGGTATCATTTTTTACTTCCTGGAGTTAATGATCTCATGTCACAGATAAACTAGGTTATAATCTATTCTTATGACTCAAGAGAAACATCTAAGAAAATACAAATAAATCATGACTGCTGTCAGGTCATTTGCCAGAGCATTCCTTGAGAGCTCTGTTTAAAACAACCTCAAGGCATATTCCAGTACATTGTAAAGGGCTATAACTTTCTCAGGGACAAAACTCTGTTTCTTGTCTTTATGGCACTGTTTTGATCCCTAATTATAGCTGGGTGACAATAATGCCCTGACTCCTCCTACAATGCTTAGTCCATTACAAGAATGATTAAAGTAGCTGGCAGATTTCAACCATCTAAATAACTTAATTTAACTATTTAATTGTGCATGAAAATAAAAAGTCCCCATGTACAAATTTTGTAGCTAATCTGCATCCATGATCTTCTTAATATGTTTAGATGTGTGTGACAGAGAAATAATAGTTACTTTGAACAGCTTTGGGGATATAGGCCTCAGTCTGGCCACCTTTTGCAGCCATAAGAAATCCCTTCCAAAAAGGAGAAAAGCCAGATCACACTATGTTAATAGGATAAAAGTATAGATTGTTAACTAGATATAAAGCATAGGTGATAACAGATTTAGCACTAATGTGTCAAAAATGTTTGTAAAGCTAAGATGGTGGATCGTTTGATTACTGACTTCATGGGAGTAAGAAAGCACTAGACAATAATTCCTTACACAGAGTCACCTCAATTTCTTTGGAATAGATCAAACTGAGGGTAATCACTTTGTATCAAGAGGTCTGCAGGATTTTGTGTTAATAATATAGCTGAGAGCAGCATCTTCATTCAAGGTAATACTTAAACATCTGTATCAACCCAGACACTGACATTAATGAGGCTTAAGCTTCTGCTTAATATATTGTTAAATAAAGATGTCTAAGTATAAATGGTTGAAGGCAAGTTCCATGGGAGATAGTGGTTGGTTGGAGAACTCAGACACCTAGCTTATTTCCAAACACTTTACTGCATTCTGAAAGTCAGGTGTAAAACTCTTTCTTTTCACAAATAAATCAATTCCTATTTTATTTTGGTTTGTTTGGTTTTATTTGATGCAGGTATCTTCAGACCAAATATATAGGAAAAGCAGTTCTATTTAAAATACAGTTGCTGTTGATGTTGCTGGCCAGAAAGAGAGGATGGGAAGGTGTCATTTGGAATGGTATTCTCCAGTTAAATGTTCCAACTGAAACCCCGTGCCACTCACTCACTCCCACTTCCCCTCCTGCTCTGCTGGAGAGGAGAAGTGGAGGCACAAAAGGTAAAGATCACAGGTTGAGATCAGAAAAGTTTACTGGCAACAACAATGAGATAAGAAAATAATCAGCAACAGCAACAAAAGCCCACAAGCAAGGGAAGTAAGTCACCACTATACCATGTGGAGCCCAACAATACCCTACCACTTCCTGGCCTTGCTACCCCAACCTGGAAAAAACATTTCCCCCTTTCCTGGAAAATCATGTCATGTGCTAGAAAATAGCCTCCATGTCTCAGCTATGCCCACGCCTGGCTACTGCCAAAATTGACCCTGGCCTGTCTGGAACCAGGACAGAAGGATTAAGAGGAGGCAGAGTGAAGGGAAAAAGAAGAGGAGCTGAAACATGGGACTGGGTATTCAGTCAGGGCACGTAGCCAAAATCTGGGTACCAGATTTTGTGTGACTACAGTTGTGACTGTCACTTACAGATATATCCCTATACTATTGCTGTTTTCCTGTTTGTAGTCTGGAGGATATAGATGATCATAATTTCAGGTAAGGTTTATTCTCTATCCTAACATTATAAAAACATTTAGACTTACTGAAATAAGTAATTTTTTTCCTCCAAAGTAACTTTTATCCAGACAAATATCGACTAATCCAGACTGCTTTAAACCCAAAATTTCCTTTGTCAGCTGCAGTTTGTAATTCTTTCTTTTTGCTTTTATCTCTGTATTTTTTCTAAGCAGCAGAAAAATGTGCACACATAGCTTCAGTCATGATTGCCCTTCCACAACTTTTTTTATTCTTTCATCATGAAATTTCATATTCCCTTAGCTGAGGTTACTATTTTTCACTGTCTGTAGCTTTTCTGTCTTTTTCTCCATCACCAATATTATCAGCCAAATTGAAAATGGATATGCATCAGTCAACTGTTTCATGGGTCATGCCTACACTATTTTGAATAATTACTCAATTCTTGCTTTTTAATATCTGCTTCTACTTGCTTTGTTCTCTCTTGCACTTTTTAGTGAATAATCTCTTTCCATTTGTTTTGATTTGTTTTGTAGGAACTGAATTAGGTTGAGTTTTGACACCTCTTTCATTTTATTCTATTTTTTTTTTCTTTTCCATTCATGCTGTATATTACTTAAGGAATTCTTCACAGACAGTTTGAAGTACTTTTATGCAATGTTTTCACTTGTAATTTAAGATGTTGCACAGCACCTTAAAGGAAATTTCAAACTTTCACTGTGTTTTTGTCCTTTATTTTTCATTTACACTGATTTTAGTAATTAGCTCAAAGTAATCCATCTTGAAATGAGTGCCTTAATTACAGAGTATTTAATTTAAATTTGTGATTACTGCTTCCAAGATTATTTTTCCAAGTAGCTCTTCAGAAGTTTCTTCCTTATAAACACAGCCAAGTCCAAGATAATATTAGCTTCTAGAATGATAGGATGCAATTGTAGCAGACAATATCTACTTTAGAGTGCAATGGATTATGTTCTAGGAATGACAGTTATTCAACACTGTCTTTTCAGGCAGTGTAGAATAACTTGCCTAGGTTTTGGCAATCAATGGTGTCAGTTAGCTAAACGAGCTCTTTTATTTCTTTTGCTTATCCCAAAATCCAATGAACATTGCTAATATCAGAAAGCATTCACCAACCAGTTCTCCTTTATGTTTTATGTGTAAGACATCACTTAATGCAGTATCTCACAACACCCTTTCTCATAAAGCACGTAAAAGGAATTCAGTGGTTAGCAAGATGTTTCCAACTGTGATATGCCTACATGCCATTTTCCAAGAAGTCTTTCCATAGAGTGCATCCTACTGAGTGTCTCTAAGAGCCAGCGAAGCTCATGCTTAACTCCAGAGTGCAATAGGTGTCCAAAAAGGCTTTAAAGGCAAAGGGATTAGGACCTTGTCAGATGGTGTGCACAATGGAGGTTGTTGATGTCTGTAGGATGTGACAGTGGGAAGTGTCACAGAGAATGCTTGATTTGTATCATAAATGCGAATGATTTTATTGAAAGCACTGCAGGCTTTTCTGCCTACAAAGGGTACTTCAGCAGTCATTTTCTGTCCAAAGACACCCCTGCCTCCCTGTTCCCCTGGGAACTCTTCCAAGTCCCGCTATGTCTGCTTTCTCAGGATTTGCAAAGATGAGATGGAAGATATAAGATGCTGCTACAGAAAAATAGCAAATGATTTATACTTTGGGTTGTGTAGGGCTTAATGAGCTTTGGATTAATTTCCCACTTTTCAGACTCTACGGAAGACAGTGTCTCTGGATCAGAAAGGTAGAACATTGTGGAAAAATGTTTGTTTTCTAAATACAACAGAAATTCCAGAGTTTGGAATGACAACATGATAGTGCCCAGTGTCTGCATCTGCAGCTGTAAAAGCTCTGGAGGAAATAATCTGTCATAGCCCTGCTGAGGTAAGGGATTGTTGAGGGGATGAATGCATATAGGTTTCAAAGCATTTTTGTCATCTTGTGAGAGAAAGTTCTACCTATGCTATATTTTGTGCTTCACTTGTAGGTATCTATGGGTGACTGCACAACAGCACAGAGTTCCCAGGCTGCTGCTAAATGAGCCTGAAATAGGAAGCCATTACCCTGAGTACAGAAATATTATTTTTAATTCAGGCTGTTTTTCAGACCCAAGCCACTGTCAGTGCTCATCACCCTGTCTAAAACAGATCTTCTCTCATGCTCTGCTGCACAGCTACACATTTGGTGTGGATCTCACCCATACAATCCACAGAAAGACTGGAATCCAAGATATATCAGAGTACCTATGACTAAATTACTTTCTTTTCTTAGTTCTTTTTAGTTCCTTGGTATCTGAATTCAATCCAATGATAAATTCAAAGGAGAAGGTAGGAGGAATTGGAAAAGGAGGACTGGGAGGAAATACTTCTAGTGGAAACTAAGGGATAGAGATAGGTGATCTCAGTGCAGACGTGAACACTCAGCAGATGCAAAATTGAGATACTTCGTACCCTAAGTAGGTTAAGAAGGATGAGAATAACTAAGAAGGGCTGGCATGGAGAGGGAGAAAAGACAAAAGAGAAGCCATCCAGATTTCTGCAGAAAGATCTTACTGAGACTTTCCAGCCCTATTCCATTCCAAATGTACTCATCCAGACAAGTGTCTTGCCTGCAGGCTGCCTCATCACTTGTCCTTATGCATTTAATATTACTGAACATTAAATTTAAAAAAAACCCTTCTCAAAAGCCCTTTCAATTGCCTTCACATGTCCCCCACACCCCAGGAAAGCCAATTCCCCTTTGTAGCTCTGTGCCATTCACCTTCCTGTCTTTTCAGTCCCTTGGCCCTAGATCTCCATCTCCTAGATCACCTGCTTTTCTAAGGAATGACTAAGTTAGGCATAATGGCAATACAGGTGTGAAGATTTTGCTGTCTGAGTCACATCTAAAATAAACTGCAAATAAATAAGATTTTGTCTCTCAAACAATTCAATCTTCCTCTACTTTTTTTTTTACAGATCAAAAGACTGAGATGCAAATATTAAAAAAAAAATCCCTACTTATAGAAAATGTAGGCCTCAAGAAGTTTAAAAAACCCCTATTTTTCACATCCAGGAAGTAACTAGATGAATTATTTAATCTATTTTTAAATTAGAGATTTATATTGCTCCCTAGTTTTCTTGCTCTCTTACAATGGATGAAGACACTTTTTCCAAGCTAAATGTTGATATTATAAATCTTAGAGAAATCAACTCACAATTCAAAGTACATTTTAAATAAATGTTTAAAATACATATTAAAACCAGGTGTTTTTAAACAAAGGCAAAATCAATCAATATATAGAGAGATTTGAATTTTACATTTTCACAACCTTGAATCTGAAAGCAAAAATTGGAAGACTTCTTCTTACACAGTCCACCATATTCTACATCAAAAATTACGAAACAAACCAACCACCTTAGTCTAATTATAGATAATTTCAGTTTCTCATCTTCATTTTTCATTCATGTTTACTATACAGTTCTGCAGGGTTGTTAACTGTACAGGTACTGAGGTGAAAATAAAGCATGCATTATTCTGTCATAAAATGGACATGCGATTTTTGGAAAAATGTGATGTATAATCTACAGTCAAACATTTAGATTCAAACTGATTTCCAATTTGTATTTGAGGCAGCCTTTCTGAAGTATTTACTTTTCAAGGTATTAAAAACATAAAATGTATTTTTTCATGATTTACAATTTCATGCATATTTATTTTTTAAAATAAGTTAATATACAAAATGAGAAGGAAAGATTACATACAACCTTAAATTGACTTTTCATTACATAAGCATTACATTAGATATGCACATGCCTTATCAATTAGTCTGTAAGCCAGAAAACTAACTGCTCAGCATGTTTGGTAATGAAGCATGCTGTTCACATATTAAGCATTACAGATTCTCAGGATATTCTGTTATTTTGTGTTGATTTTGTTAAATATATATGTGCAATTTGTATGTTTTTGGGATTTTTTTTGTTGGAAAAGCCATTTAAGTTTCTACTGTCCACCTTCTGTCCCCTCCTTGTCCAGTTTCTCAGTGACTCATCACATGACTTCTTCCAATATAGTTGTCTTTGGAGTCTGTCATTGTAGGACATGAAAAAAGATTAGAGACTCCAAATATTTCAGAAGGCAAAGACATAAAAAACCTTTATTGTCTGATTCTTATTACTTTTTTATAAGGTGTTCTGATACAGACAACATGATAGGTGAATAGGAATGACACATCTCTAATCCCATTGGTTAAACTAGAGAAACAACTAAAATGTTTTGAGAGCTAGAAAAGCAAAACACCACCTGGAGAAAGATTGTTTTGAGAAAGAATAGTTTTTTGCCAAGACTGTTTTGAGAAGAAGCTTTCTTGAGAACTTTTTCCTTGGGAAAAAGTTAGCAGCTGCTAGCAGGCTAAAATCTCTCAGACCCAGAAATATCAGGCCCACAGGAGTCACTGGTAAATCAGTTCAGAGAATAAGAAACAGCTTCCTAAAGGTTGATTCAGCAGGGAAACCCACAGAGAGTCCTCGTGGCAGAGCTAAGAGGTGGCATGGCATGGGAAGCTACACACAGTGGCTGCACCATTGAAATGTCTGTGCACATGAGACACGCCTACCCATAAATCAGGGTTCAGGCCGTCCGAGCACTCGTGTGTGGTGCTATCCAAACATCCTGCCTGGTGCTTCATCAGGCCACAGGCTGAACCTCAGGTCTTACCAGCCCCATGCAGCCTGGCTGCCGTGGGAGATCTCAAATAGTAACAGATACATATGAGTGGGCACAGAACCTAACACCTACGGTGAGAACATAAAACTTGTAGGATTAGGATCCAGTTTAAGATTACGGTCCTGGCAGCTGTCTGCTCTCCCATTTAGCCAAGAGAGGGCTTCTCAGCACAGCTAGCAGAGCTGTATGCCAGTGCAGTCCACCCTCAGGTAGGCTCCTACAGCTGACTTCATTCACCTGAACACAGGTACCCACTGGATACAGGTGTCTCAGGCTGTCTCCTGGCTGAAGTCAGCTGAATCACTGTGCGTGAATTGGATTTCTCTACATTAAGTGCCCTGGAGTTTACATACCTGGTACCCATGTAAATATATTCATGAAGATACCTCAATTCAGAGGTTTTGATCTCAGGTTGTTACAGTCATAGCTAAGTGTGGTGAAATCTGCCCCTGAACTGTACATAGCACAGTCATTTATGGAGTGCAGAAAATCTCAAACTCCACTCTATCTCCCCTGTTAGGCTGAGACAACTGTTTATGAGTCTGTAGCAGAGGCAGATGACAGGAACAGCCTGGAATAAAAACAGTGGTTTGTTTCAGAGTGCTGCTTTTAATTTAGATTGTTTAAAAGTTCCTATTCACCAGCACGGCCAGACAAACTGCTGTGCAAGCACAGCTGGAGAGGTGGTATATCAAATCAGTGGTGCTAGAATGACAGGGCAGGGCAGGGAAGTGAAGGGGGTTGGAATTTCTTAAAGTTGTTTTGTTGAAGTCAGAATAACTATTCCTCCAAAAAGAGAAGCCTTTGTGTCAAAAAAAGTATTTCCCCTTGAGCAAGCACGTCCAAGGATACTTAAAAATGAAAACATTGAAGAAAAAAGTAAATGCTGGTGAAACATTAATAATTTTCATTCAAATTTCACTTATGCAGAACAGTTTTTAGTACAATTGCATGCTGCAGATGTTGTATTGATATGACAGTTGGCATTCAGGGACCTACACACACTCAAAGGCTGCTTGTGGTCTCCTGGGGAGGGTGGAAGAAAGGATTAGATGAGATCACAAATGGCTCAGTTAGTTAGTCTGAATCTGCTTTTGAAATACAGAGTTACTATTTACATCTTGGTATGCTTCATTCTCACTTCTCTTCCACTTATTCTGGGGCTCCTTTGAGCTCACAGTGGATACTTTGTCTTTGGTTTGCTTTCTTGTATTCATCTTAGGTTTAATAAATGAGTTTATATCAGAGCAGGCGCTGAGAGGCACCAGAAGATTTTGAGGAATTACCATGCAGATCACAGAGGGAGTGAATAACCTCTCTTTTGGTGATAGAGGAATGTCAGTTTTACTTACCACACCCACAATACTCCTGCAAGTGACAGACTGAGAACATGCAGCCAAGGCAAGCAGGAAGGTGGACATTTTGGGCATAAACTGAAGGTCTCTGACAATTTCAGGCCAGTATAATTGCAGATCACTGCTGATGGGATGGTACTTTTCTGGCTCTTAAATGCAGCTGCAATTTTATATTGGTAATGCATGGAGTACAACTGAACTGAAACTGAGAAAAGGAGAGGTATACATATACCTGGAGAGGTATAATGTATTTTCTTAAATTATACTTTCACATTAAGGAGTTCACTGAACTGACTTGTCACAAGGCTATATAAGCATAATTCTGGCACTTGGGCAGTGGTAAGGATACATAATTGGAGGCAGAACATTAGACTGGATTGCTGTTTCTTATTCAGAGACACCAAGGTCCCACGGGGGAAAAATTATTTAGGCTGCAAATCCACTCTTTTCATCTTGGCTTTTTACCTGTGTGACAATATTCTGCATCTGCTTGTCTACTCACTTTACTGACTTCATAACATTTGCTGCCTGCCACAATTTCCTTGGTGGCCACTCAAAGCTCAAGACTCTATACCATACCTTACAAGAAGGTAGCACACCATGAGGATGCTCAGAGGGCTGGAGCACCACCGCTCCAATGGAGACAGGCTGAGAGAGTTGGGACTGTTCATCCTGGAGAAGAGAAGGCTCCGGGGACACCTTATAGCACCTTCCAGTACCTGAAGCAGCTGCAAGAGAGAAGGACTTGTTATAAGGGAAGATAATGATAGGACAAGGTGAAATGGCTTAAAACTGAAAGAGCACAGGTTTAGGTCAGATATTAGGAAGAAATTCTTCACTATGATGGTGGTGAGACACTGGCACAGGTTGCCCAAAGAAGTTGTGGATGCCCTAACTCTGGAAATGTTCAAGGCCAGGTTGGATGGAGCTTTGAGGAATCTGGTCAAGTGAGAGGTGTCCCTGACCAAGTATTGAAGGAGATCTGTAACAGAAGATGGAGCTGGGAAAGCCTTTAATTCAGGGAGGCAGGAGAAGGACTTGTGCCCCCCTGGAGCAACCAGTGGGATAGGAAGACAGGAGCTACTCATAGTCTTCCTGCACTTCACCAAGGCAGATGATAGCTACACAAATAATCTCAATAAAATCTCTCAGTGAAACTACAGCTGATTTGCACTGGAATACACGGAACTTTAGGCATAGTTAGTTTGTTACAATTAAATACCTTGCCAAGGGTGAGATTGTATAACTTGATAAAATAGGAGTTAATTCTAGTAAGATTAAATGAAAGTAGTAGCTAAATTCATTAAGGCTACACCTTAATGTATAACTTTAACCTCAAGAAGAGAAAGAGGAAACACAATACCCTCTCCAAATCTTAGTCAACCTGTTCTGTTGACTTCATTAAAAACTGGATGGAGTTGTTGAATCTGGTAATAGAGGCACTAATGAAGATTTTCTCAAAATTTATCTGATTACTTATATCATATGGTTTTAACCCAATGTATGACCTGAATGTTTGCATTAAAAATAATTTTTTTTTTTCTTCTGAAATTTGTACTCAGGAAAGAGTGAAGAAAACCCCAGATAAACTAATACTCTCATCTGGTTCAAGCTATGTATAAATAATCCATAGATTTGAGACAACATTAATAGCTTTGAGGGCAACAAACTGCCCTCTGGATAAAAGATATAAAAACCTCTTTTCAAAAGATAATTTGGGAGGGTCGCTAAAGGATGAATAAGCTACATGATTCTGCTATTCTTTGAAATCCTACACTCACTGCTACAACAAAAAAGATTTCTTGTGCCACATTAATCTCTCAACTACAATATTCTTTATTTAAATTATGAACTAATGGCCTGCATAATTTGTTTCATTACAAAAGCATGTTTCCATTACAGTTTATGACACTGAAGAAGAACAGTTGCTGAGGCTCCAACACTGCAGAATTGGTTTGAATTCCAGAGTTCCAAAGAACAATGAAGCTGAGGGCAATGCCTTAGGCTTGTGTAACTAGTGGTCTTTACCAGAGTGGCCTCACTACTCAGTCAGAAAACCAAGGGGTAGCAAGCCAAAAATTTAGAAATGTCTTTCAGTCTGTGTCTACCTTACTTATAAAACTGTTTTAAGGAAGAAGGCATTATAGCCCATAACAGAAACTTAACTAGGAAAAAGATAATTGAACATATTATTTAAATTCTTGGTATTCAAAATGAACAATCTGGTTTTATTCAAGATCTGTGTGCATTAATTTAGTGGTAAATTCAACATAGTACATGTGTTAAAAGGTTGCTGTTGAATGCTTACATGCAGGCTATTGCATAATATTGCTGTTTTTATCTTATTATGAAGATTAAAAATATTACTTTTTTAAAACTTATTACTCTGAAGATATACAACCAAAAGAGTTCCAGAACTTAGGCTACTCAGAACAATACATTTTCTAGGTAAATAGGTAGCATAGATATAGACATTTTATTTGGCCACAGTAATTTCTGTACTTGGTCTTGACCTATGCAGATTCTAGTGTCTTCACAGTTTATTTTGCTGACTAACAGGAGGTAAAACTTAGAGCAGAACATTCTCCATAATCTAAGGCCCTGTCTGCTTGATCTTGTATGGTGGACTGTGAAGTCATTGCAGTGCCTCAGTGAGGTAGTTTTCTATCATCTCCCTGACACCATCTCACATGAGTCTTGGAGTGAGAGATAGGTCATGCAGTGGCCTAAAATGTCAGATGTCATCACTAAACTGATGAGGAAGCAACTGAACATCGTGTTCAAAGAATGGCCTCTGAGATATCTAGACCACTTAAAGCAGGGTGTAACTGTTACAAAAATAATACAATTGTGTTAAAAGTAGTGGCTACAGGCTTAATTAAAGCTGATAAAATTAAAACTGTGTCACAGGAGGTACTCCATACTGTATATTGCATTCCACAGGGAAAAAGGCTGCTGGTTTGTCTGTCTGGGCTGCTGTGATCAGGGCCAGGGAAATCCATATGGACGGAGCAGGAAACTATGCCTTCCTAAGTTATTGGACAAGCTAAGCTGGGAAATATGGGTGAGAAATATGAGAAGAACAGGAAATGGTGAATCATCACACTGCTAGAAACTGGCAGGCACCTTGCTGGGGAAAAGGTGTGACATCCAGAAACAGAGCTACAGAATACCTTAGAGCTGAGTGAAATACAGGGAATCTTTAGGAAATGACTGAGAGTTTATACAAACCCAGAAAGCTACTTAAGTCTGCTGGAAAGGCAGATTTGTGGAAGACACCTCCCTTGAAAATATGCAGGTGAAATGAGCAAGATCTTTGTAGATCCTTTGTTTAGGATTATCCCACAACTGTGTCTCACAGTACTGCATTACATGCTTATGTATGAAGGGTTTTGCTATTCCAGTGTGAACATTGTATTGTGATGAAATATTGTGTCTTATAAAATAGACATATTGTTGGTTGCTGAGGTACAGAGCCTGGTGACATGCTCACTTTAAAGAAATATGGATGGTTTCCCAAATCTTTGTGGTTTGAGGCCCTGTATTCATTACTGTCCCCCAATTTCTGGTGTGATTTGCAGAGTATGCATAGTATGTATAGCGATATTTGATTCTTTTCAAGAAGGTATTCTTATTTATGGATTTGGGTAGCAAAGCTTTCTTCTGACTAAAGTGGCAACCTAAAACAGAAGAATGCATACAGCTAACTTCTTCTTATTTGGACAATCCCTGGTCATTACACTTCTATTTTGCTTTGTTCCTGATCTTTATTGTTCAATTACCTTTTATTTTACAAAGAGGGAGTTTGTTCACATTACTAGTACTCCTGCTCACTCCCCCTCTCTCCCCAGCAGATCAATTTTAGTCAGTCTATAAGTATCCATACTAATTCCAGTTGAACTAGGATTATGGCTCTGATCCTTTTACTCTTGCTGTTAATGGCAATGTGGAAATCTCAGTTTCTACTTCACTTTCTGGATCCTAGTGAGCTGTTTTACTGGAAGACATATTTCTTTCTAGAGATTTCACTTCCATGCAGCAAGTTCTAATGCCCTATCACCTTTCCTGAAAGAATTGCTCAATTTTTTTTTCATTTCTGAGCCAAAAAAGGGTTTAAAATTATGTTAACTGCATCTCTTCACCTAAGTGTTACTAACAGTCTCAAATTTCTTTGATATTTTTATCAGAATCTTTGTAGTTTGATATGCATCAGATAATTCCAAATTTCTGTTATTGATTTCCTTAATCCAAGAGATCTGCTTCTCAGCTTCCACTTGTGCAGATTTTTAAGCAGTGACAATAGATATTTTAGGATATTGCTCACCACCATAGCCAGAATCAGTTTCGTATTTCATATGGTTTTATAACAATCTCTTTATTATTTTAAAAGCATTTTACATCAGTCTATTCAGCTTGAAGTTTTCTGATTTTGTATAGATTTGGCTGAAATATGGACCTTTCTCACACACAAATTGGGTTCCCTATATGCTGACCATGCAACTATGTTCACTATAACATGTTGGTTCCCTAGTACCAAGTTAATGCAAATAATAATTATGTACTGAAAAAAAATCTTTGCTGGTATAGGCAAATGTTTTCCTGTTGATGATCATGATTTATACATTTAATAAACATAACATTATTTAATTTTTAGTTTTCTCAGTTTTACGGTCCTGTTTGACCAATTCCAAATTTTTTCCATGTCAGTGTGTCTATTAAGTCTTTTCTGAATTGCGTCATTACCTTTGGTACCACTATCCTCTCAGTTCTAAAAAATAAACTGTCAGAGACAGTTCTGTTTTAGCTCTGTGGATAAAACAGACATGGCTACTTGCCAATTTATCCTCAAGCTGCCTCCAAGCAATAGCTCTAGATTATTCTCAATGTTTCACCTGTGTGAAACTCTACAGCTGAAAAACAAAGAGGAATATATTTTCAGGTTCGCTTTCCTCATGTGATGTTTAAAGAAACTGTCTACAATCCACACAGTTCTTCCAGCACAACATTTACAATCTTCCTTGAGCTGTTTTTGTCTCCACTGTATCTTGAGTAGACTCTGCACAATTTTCCTTTACCCTGCAGATTCACCACCACAGGTGGCTGGGATAAGGTGGTGAATAATCTGCACTCTGGTGTTGGAGTGGCAAGTTATGGAACTTATAACTTCACTTTTATAAAATGAGAGAACTGTAGTCAAAGGAGTGAATCAGCCAAGATGCTCAGCTCCTGAAAGCCCTTATTTCTGTGTGGCATATATGATTGGGAGGTGAAGGCTCTGCCTCGACTCTGCCCTTGCGAGACCCCACATTGAGTGCTGCAACCATCTCTGGGGTCCTTAGCACAAGGAAGCTGTTGTCCTGCTTAGAGGCCCCAAGACAGGGCCATAAAGATGATCCAAGGCCTGGAACACCTCCCTTACGAAAACAGACTGAGATAGTTGGGATTGTTCAGCCTAGAGAAGAGAAGGCTTTGGTGGCATCTCATTGTAGCCTTCAAGTACTTAAAGGGAACTAGCAAAAAGGAGGGTTGTAGTGGAGGGACACCAAAATTTTACGTGGACAGATAGTGAGAGGAAAAGTGAAAATGGTTTTAAACTAAAAGAGGAGAGATTTAGATTAGATGTTAGGAAAAGTTCTTTATTCAGAGGACAGTGAGGTACTGTAACAGGTTATTCAGAGAAGCTGTGGATGTTCCACAGTGTTCAAGGCCAATTTGGATGGGGCCTTGAGCAACCTGATCTAGCAGAAGATGTCCCTGCCCATGACTGAGGGGTTGAAATTGGGTGACCTTTAAGGTCCCTTCCAACACAATCATTTCTATTACTTTATTATTTTTGTGACAAATAGGAAGTTTGTCACAAAAATAATACAGTAATGATTTAAACTCTTAAGTTCAAATCATAAAGTAATGATTCTTTCTTAAATCATAAAGTAATGATTGAAACTCTTAAGTTTTCTGATGTGCAGAAAATTCTGATACTTCAAACAGACCACTATCTTCCAAAGTCTGTATTTGGTTTACTGTTAGTTCTCTTACCTTTGTTCCATAGTTCCTAGGCACACTGACAAACCTGCCAGATTTCCCACTCACAGTGAGGGAAATGCTGTGCTCAGATCTGGCAGGGTCAGAACCAGAAAAGAGGTCATAGCTTGGCACAGTGAGTGAATGAACTCAGGCCTGAGTATGAGGGAAAGGATGTGATCTAGTGGTTGTCTGAGGTTCCCTCTGTGCAACACTTGACCAATCTCTGTAGTCGTGCTGTGCAGCATTTTGATGTTCCAGTAAGGGAATCAACAGCAGCTGTCATTGTGAGAGAGGTAAGGGCAGATACTTAGTAATTTGGAATTAGTTGCAGGTTACTAAGGCTCTGACAAGGCTTCTGATTGGAAAAGTTCAGCATAGCACAGCTTGCTATTTACAGGTTTTTGTGTCCAGAAGACATTAAAGTGTTTTATTTCTTACTGATTCTGTAACTAATTTTGTACTGTTCCCTTTTACTGTCTTGTTTGTGGTAATAATGAAATTGCTAATGCAGATTTACTGTAATAAGAGTCTTATGCTAAGTACTAGCCTAAACACAAATTTACCTGAATCATATGCTGTAATTATTTTCCTTGGTTATCTACAGGCTAATATGTAAATTAAATGGGAAATGTTTACTTCCTGCTTTGATATAAAACATTTTAATTATTAAAAAAGTTTGAAATTAGGAGATACGTGTCTCATTTTTAATCACTCCACCCTTGCCATTCACTCATCTTACAAACAGCATTTTAGAAAGATGTTGTGTACCAATACATTTTATAGGGACTTCATAAAATGCAGGCTGAATCTGGCTGTTGCTTCAAAGTATTGAGTTGAAAGCAACATAAGCAAATAGAAATTCTTTCTTTCCTTCCTATTACTATTTATCAGTTTTCTATTTTTCAATTGTTATACCTCTAATAGCTATTTAACAGCTAAGTCTATTTAACAGGTTTTTTCCTTTTCCTTTCTTTGCTTCTGACAATTTATCCTTCTTCTGTTGCCATTCAAGTGCTATAAAAGAAACTTAAAGAAGGAGGTAGTGGAGCACTCTAAAAGCTGTCAGATTTTAGATTGTCAAATCTCTTCAGGCAGCTCATTCCACAGCTGAGCAAACTCAAATATGAATACTTTATCTTTTCTATTTTGTTTGTGATTAAAAAGGTGCTCAATTTTATGCATAACTTTCAACCATGTCAGTAGTCCAACTGACTTTTAGAGACGGCAGACATGCCTGAGCTTATATCTGTTTAAATTTCCTCTCTGAATCTGAGCTTCAATTTAATGTTTGGGCACCTCTTCTATCCCAAAGAGAAAAAGTTCTTACTGTGTCACAGGGAGATGAGTGTTGTTGCTGAGATACCTGTATTTTCCAAACACAAATAGTTGAAAACTGGACTGAAGTCTTCAGGTAGTAATAGAAGAAGATTAGAGGGGACAATTTTGTTACGGTTCATTGTGCTGAGAAGGGTGGTAATGTGCTCCACACTTGCTAAGGACTTTTCCTGAGCTCCACCATTAGCCACAGGCACAATGCATTGCAGAAAATCGTTGCTGAGTGTCAGCAGTTTCAACAGTATGACCTAGCTTCTGCCTTTTCTGACAGAGAAAGAAGTTATGGCACATGAACAGTTCGTGTGCCACAGCTACTCTGTGAGGGAAGATGAGCAGGGGGGACAAGAGCCCTGGTGAGGCAGAAAGGGCAGGAACCTCAAGGCCACACAAGGTACAGTTGACTGTACCCGAGTAAGAAAGCAAGTGTGCCTGGTTACAGTATCCAGGCTCATCCTGAGATCTTTGGACTCATCCACAGTGGCAAGGCCAGGAGATCAAACCAGGAAGCAAGGACTAATCTGAGGTCCAGTCCAGGTCAGAGACGTGCACAGCCAGGCATGGACATGACAGCAGGAGCAAAGCAAGGGGTTGTGCTTAAGTGCAGCTCCTGCTGAGGGAACAGGACCTTGCTTGTCAGAGCATTTTCTCACACAGCTCTGTCTACACAGCTGTCTGATTCAAAGCTGCCTGGCTGCACCATTGAGCCTGACCCCGAGCCTAGGCAGTCAAACCCTTGAGTGCTTGGGGCCCTGATGTAGAGAAGTGCAATGGAATAGTTACTTAATGAGTACTCCAGCTAGATCTCTGTTTGTTCTTCCTGGTACTTGGGTAGTGTAAATTTAGTCTAGTTTGAATTCATACGGATAGTCTGTAAGCTTTTATTTCTAGGGTGAGATTCAGGTTAAGACAGTCAACAGGCAGTCTATACTGACTGAAACTGGTAAGATTTTTGTCCTGTTGATGGTGAGAAAAATGCTTTCCAAAGGTGATTTAGGAAGCTAGAATGCTGTACAGAAATATTGCTATTACCTTTGAATGCCATTACCTTTGAATGCAGGGGTCTGTCAGAGATTTCTCTCCCCTCTGAATAACACTGAGTGAAATGCTCCCATTCTTTGGGAGGCAAAAAATAAAGGTCTCTTCTGGCAATAGTAATTATTGTTTAAAAAAATAAACTAATAAAGATTAATTTTATGCATTTTTCTATGACAACAGGTATTGACAGTGTTGTCTACATTTTTTTGACCTAGTCTGGCTGTTCGAGAGCTCACCTCATCCAGAACAAATTTGCAGGCTGTCCTCACCTGGGAAATTTATCCAGGGAGAGACTGATCCCTGATCTTGTATTTCATTGGTCCATGTTAGAATTATAGGGTCTTTCACTAGAGCATCTTTCACTATACTCTTCCTTTGAGTCCACACTACTTTGCAGAAAATCATGCAAGTCATGAAGGTGAAGGAGAAAAAATAGAAAGAGCAAGATTCTAGCCCAGAGCACAGGGAATTTGTCTGAGCCCCTTAATCCTAAATTTGCAATTCCTGGTCCTTTGCTGTGTATTTAAACTACGTAGCTATAGAGCAAAACAAAAAATATAGCAACAAAGAATTTTACAGGGATGACTCAAAATCACAGGAGCCTCTGCCAGTAATTAGTGAGCATGGTTCAACAAATAATCCTCCTGAAGGTTTTTTACTGGAAGGGAATTGAGCTGCAGCTTCAGTCCCCCCATTCTGCTCCTTCCTCAAACTCATAGTAGTATTCTTCCTTTTACCTCAATATCCCAGCATAAGGAGCCTGTAGCTGAAAGGGATTTTTAACACTAAATAGAAAGAAAAAAGATTTCAGCTGTTTCTTTTTCTTTGAATTCAGCTTTGTTTTTGTTATCTCTGTTAGTCGGCTTGCATGGATTTTCTTGTATAGGCAAAATGAGAGCATTCCAGTGGGGGGAAATTAGGTTTTAGTCTGAAAAAGCTGAAAGCAGATGGTTCTGTAATGCCAATAAATATTCAAGTGGCATTTAGTGCATTAGAAGCTATACATTTGCCAGTATTGAAGTAGTATCACTGACAAATCTTGTTTTAAATGTGGGAATAATCAGCAGTTACTGGTATGTTAGTGACAGCACAAAAAAAATTTAATAAAAAGTGTGTTTCCCTAAATTTGTGTGCAATAATCTAAACTGTCTTTTAAAAGTCACTGACGATTCAAAGGCACATAAACTGATGAAAAACTGTTGTATATTTTGCTAAAGATTTGAACTTCTTTTTGTCAGTTACTGGAAAACAAAGATCTGTAGGAAAGGGATGTCCCTAGGCAGATGCAGCTGTGAAGAACTATGGCTTTAAAATGTGCCAAAGAATATTTGCTTGCTAATGAAGTCCTTGTCATGGGCAGGTGCTACAACCAGTTCGTGATCCCTTTAGTGTCAGTAAAGTCACACTCTGGAACTCTGTATCCAGTTCCTGCATGGCCCTCCCTCCCTCCTCACCGCATCTTTGTGTGGAACCAGTCAAGTTTTTTATATGCAAAGGAGAGGATTAATCTCAGCAAATACGGACAACAAAACACTCAGTTTAAACATTTATCACATTCTCAAACAGAAATTTAAAATACAGTAAATGAATTGTGTATAAATATGCTGCTTTCCACTGACTGTAAAGAGAGTGCAGACATTCTGTTTAAATTTAAATTTCTAGATAGTGAACAGTGAATTTTAGTTGAAATTACTCTAATCAGAAGTTGTACTACAGGATTTTAAAACTTGTCTTTTTCAGTTGGATAGTCAATTTAGAAGAAGACAAAAAATAACAGCCCTGTGAGGAACAGTTTATATTTAATCCCCACTATATTCTACCTTGAATTTTGACTCAGAAATAGCAAGAGCACATACTTAGTTCCCACAGCATGTCAGAATGCTACACACTGTGCTTTGTGCTCCAGAGTTACTGATATTCACAATGAAGCCTTTGGGAAAAAGGCATCAATGGGACACTGAAGATGTGGATAGCTGAACTCAATTTCATCTCTTTGTTACAAGCGTACCCTATGAAATTTTCTGTTTTCACATAATTTAAACACTAGAACAGGTAAAACAACCAAAAGACTTTTTTATTATTAGCTAAGAAAGAAATGTCATACATTGACACTAATCTCAGAACTTGTATGACTTGTTTTTCAGGACTTCATGCCATGTTCAGCACATCAACAAGAAGACTTATCTCCCAAAATTAAAAGGTGATCTTTTAATTAGTAGCAGCTGAGCTGGGTGGCTACCTCTCATTTAACTAATCAAGAGATATTGGTTCCTAATAAGATGGTTGTTTCTTGTTGCTCTTAACAAAATTGATCAGTGATTGAGGAATTGAATGAGTTTTAAATACAAAGTTATTCAGAAGAGCCTTACCCATGCAATTCTGGATCTGAAGTGACAACACAATGTCATTCATCTAGAGAAGTATCCTGTTTTTTCATGTTTTTTGTCACACAAAGTGCACCTTCCATTGTTTCATCTGTGACCACCATGTTCACATCCTTTACATCATTCTTAAATGTCCAAGGTATTGATATACTAATCCAGACATTGGAAAAGCTGAGAATTTCTTTGTATCTGAGTGAGGTGTGCTTTGAAAACATAATGTTAGGTGGATATGATTGAATCTTCTTTACAAATGGACTGCAGGTTTCTTAAACATTTTTAAATACCAGTCTCCATGTTAAGCTACTGGACATGGAGTATCAAGGAACTGGAGTTAAGATCTACATGAATGCTACATATTTCAAGATAAAAGTTGAAGACAGTTGTTTTATTGTGAGGGAAACTGCGGTAACAAAAATGTCATAAAATTTGACAATTTTTATGCACCTGACCAAATATTAAAGACTTCTCCAAGTAAAACAAAACAAGGATTTTAGACAACTACTTTAGAGATGGTTTCTAATAATGTTCCCTTCTTTACCTCGGGGCACAAAATTTATCTCAGTGACTTGGACCTACAGGAAAAAATAAAATGAAAAAACTTCAGTAATTTAGGACATGATGTCATGGTGGGCAGAGTTGGCTTAAATATTTTGTTCTGTTTGATTGCTGGTTTGTGTCCACTTGAGCATCTCATTTAAACCCAGATCATCAAAGAGAGGTGTTTAGCTGGATAAACTCTAATTCCTGAATATTATATGAATTTTCATTTTTAATCTTTTTTACCTGATTTAGTTGTCTATAAATAGAAATTGAAGCATTTCCTCACCTCACAAAAGTTTCACTGGAACATACCGTGAAACTCTTTGTTGTTCAAGAGGGTGAACAGGTACTGTGGATTTATAAAGAAATGCAGGAGTTGTAACCAGGCAATTGATAGATGTTTTCTGGCCTGAGAAAGAACTTCTGTGTTCCTAAGGCAGAAATTGCCAATTTATCTATGTCCAGTAGGCAGTGATCCATTTAAAAAACAAAATCCCTTTACAACTAGCAACATCCTGCGAAGACTTAGAGAAGAGAACATGGGCTAAATACTTCATCAGTGGCTTTCCAAGGAAGCTGGGATCCCTTGATAACATCTTTTACTGCTTCAGCTTGCTCAAACCCAACAAACATACAAATGGGACTTCTGCTTCCAAGCCTGTCAATCAGCTGTCTTTCTGAAAACTAAAATATCATAAAAAGAAGCAGGTGTTGCTGAGCAAGAGAAAGAAAAGAAATTGAATCGTGAGGTTTGTTTCACCAGTTAAAACCCCAGAAACTGCATTCACAAAAGGTAAAAGGGAATGAAGAAAATAAGCCAGATACCAGAATAAAGCAATAATTGTAAAGTGAAATGAGAACACTAAACGCAGAAGATGATAATAGTTTTCAGCTTTAAAAAATAAAAAATGAATAGGACTAAATGTGTAATCAGCACAGAGGTAAAAAGGGAATCAGACTCTGCAGAACTATGATCATCAAGTTTTAGGAACCTAATAAGGCATAATAACGTTTGGCATTATACCATAGAAAATGGTATAGAAAAGTCTTTGCTTTTAAATGCTTGGAGATGTGCTCTGAATCTTCCAGAAAGTTTTCTCCTGTGTTGTTGGAGTTTTATTGGTAGTAGTTACAAACTTACATGGACCTAATTAGAAATTGATTTCTTTTCATTCTGTGGTATTAATTTCCCTAAAAATGTCATAGTTCTTGTTACACTTGGAAATGAACACTGAAGATCAAAAATGTTGTTCTGAGTTTGAAGCAAACTAGTCATTATTTATGTATATAGCTGCTGTTTTAAACATTAGTTCACAGTATGCTAAATCCTGTACTGCTTCTTCTTT
>WAAE01011514.1:0-21905 GCA_013400495.1 Nicator chloris | reverse complement strand
TTTCCAAATATTTTACTAGTTTTGTTTTGATTCTGCACTTGTTCAGGGCAGGGGCAGGTGACATTATAGTGGGGGTCTGCTACAGCTGCCTGACCAGGAAGACCAAACCGATGAGGCCCTCTATAGACAGACAGGAGCGGCCTCACATTCACAAGCCCTGGTCCTCATGAGAGGGAGTGACTTCTACCACTCCAGTATCTGCTGGAAGGACAACACCACAGCAGGGTACAAGCAATCCAAGAGTTTACAGCAATATGTTGATGACAACTTCCTTCTCCAAGTGATGGAGGAGCCAACAAGGAGAGGTGCTATGTTGGACCTTGTTCTCACCAACAAGAAGGGGCTGGTGGGGAATGTGAAGCTCAAGGGCAGCCTGAGCTGCAGTGACCGTGAAATGGTGGAGTTCGAGAACCTTAGAGCAGCAGCAAGCTCACTGCCTTGGACTTCAGGAGAGCAGACTTTGGTCTCTTTGGGGATCTGTTTGGTAGAGTCTCATGAGATAAAGACCTGGAAGGGAGGTCCAAGAGAACTGGTTGATGTTCAAGGATCACCTCCTCTAAGCTCAGGAGCAATGCATCCTAATGAAGAGGGAATCAAGCAAAAATGCTAGGAAGCCTGCATGAATGAAGAAGGAGCTGCTGGACAAACAAAAACAAAATGGAAGCCTACAGAGGGTGGAAGCAGGGACATGTAGCCTGGGAGGAATTTAGGTTGTCTGAGCAGCCAGGAATCAGGTTAGGAAAGCTAAAGCACTAGCAGAAGTAAATCTGTCCAAGAACATCAAGGGTAACCAAAAAAAAGGCTTCTATAGGTAGGTCACTGTATTCAGTTTGCATGGCCAATCTTTGGTAGTGGGGAGGCTGCTGGAGAAGCTTTCTCCATGTTTGGCAGAGCCAATCCTTGGCAGCTTTGAAGACAGATGTGCTGCTGGTCAAGGCTGGGCTAATCAGAAATGGTGGTAACGCATCTGTGATAACATACTTAGAAAGAAAGAAAAAGTTACTGTGCAGTTTAATTGCAGCCAGAGAAGAGCGGGGTGAGAACATGTGAGAGGAACAACTCTGCAGACATCAAGGTCAGTGGAGAAGGAGCGGGAGGAGGTGCCCAAAGTGCCAGAGCTGAGATTCCCCTGCAGCCTGTGGTGAAGACCGTGGTGAAGACCGTGGTGAAGACCATGGTGAAGCAGCTGTGCCCCTGCAGCCCATGGAGATCCATGGGGATGCAGAGATGCACTTGCAGCCTGCAGAAGAGACCCACACCGGAGACGGTGGTGCCTGAGACGAGGCTGTGACCCCGTGGGATATCATCTCTAATTCAAGTCTGTTTTGCCCATGATGGTATTTGGGGTGTGATCTCTCCTGGTCCTTAACTCATGAAACCTTTGTTATATTTTTTCTGCCCTGTCCAATGCATAGGGGAGTGAAAGAGGGGCTTTGGTGAGTACCTGGTATCCAGCTAAGGTCAAGCCACTACAGTTGGCAATAAAAGAAAGTCTCATCTGGATGGTTGCACTCAAAGACTTGCAGTCAAGGGCTCAATGTCCAAGTGGAGACCAGTGATGAGTGGTGTTCCTCAGAGGTTGGTATTGGGACCAGTGCTGTTTACATCTTTGTTGGTAACATGGACAGTGGGATTGAGTGCACCCTCAGCAAGTTTGTTGGTGATACCACGCTGTGTAGTGCAGTTGTCATGCTGCAGGGAAGGGATTCCATCCAGAGGGACCTTGACAGACTTTAGAGGTGGGTCTGTGCAAACCTCAGAGTTCAACAAGGCCAAGTGCAAGATCCTGCGCCTGGGTCAAAGCAATTCCAAGCACAAGTATAGGCTGGGCAAAGAATGGATTGAGTGTAGCCCTGGGGAGAAGGACTTTTAAGATGTTGGTGGATGAGAAGCTCAACATGTCTCAGCAATTTGCGCTGGCAGCCCAGAAGGCCAAGTGTATCCCGGGCTGCATGAAAAGCAGCATGACCAGCAAGTCAAGGGAGGTGATTCTTCCTGTTTACTCTGCTTTTGTGAGACCCCCACGTGGAGTACTGTAATCACCTCTGGAGCCCCCAAGATAGGAAGTATGTGGATCCGATGTACCGAGTCCAGAGGAGGCCTTGAAGATAATCAGAGGGCTGGAGCATTTCTCCTATGAACACAGGCTGAGAGAGTTTGGGCTGTTCACCCCGGGAAGAGAAGGCTCCAGAGAGACCTTGTAGCAGCCTTCCAGTACCTAAAAGGGGCCTACAAGAAAGCTGGAGAGGGTCTATTTACTAAAGGATGTAGTGATAGGACAAGGGGTAATGGCTTTAAACTGAAATAGGGTACANAAGGATGTAGTGATAGGACAAGGGGTAATGGCTTTAAACTGAAATAGGGTACATTTAGATTGGATAATAGGAAGAAATTCTTCCCTGTGAGGGTGGTGAGGTACTGAAACAGATTGCCCAGAGAAGTTGTGGCTGCCCCGTCCCTGGAAGTATTTAAGACCAGGCTGGACAGGGCTCTGAGCAACCTAGTCTAGTGGAAGGTATCCCTGCCCATGGCATGGGGGGGTGGGGGTAGGAACTAGATGATCTTTAAAGTCCCTTCCAAACCAAACCATTCTATGATTCTGTATACTGGACACGACATTCTATGGTATGGAATATCCCTTTGGCCAGTTCAGATCAGCTGTCCTGGACATGGTCCCTCACAGATTGTTGTGTACCTCTGCACTGGCAGAGTATGAGATGCTAAGAAGTCCTTGACTCGGGGTAAGCACCACTTAGCAACAACCAAAACAAGTGTGTTATCAACAATTTTCTCATACTGAATCTAAAGCAGCACTGTACTAGCTACTAAGAAAAACTGAACTCTATCCCAGCTGAAACCAGGGTGGACAGTGTGATGGGCACAGTTTCTGGGGCTGATATTTTTGGGTTGGTGGTTGGAGGGTGAAGGAGCAGCTGATGCTGGTGGTGTGTCATGGCTGCAGCTGGTCTGTAGCTGCAAAGATAAATTTGGCCCTAACAGACCCCTAAACTCGACCAGCCTAAAAGTAAACAAGTCTCTGGGTGAGTGTCGTGGTTTGACATTATTGCCAAACATTTTCCACTAATTCTCTTAGGTTAACTATTCTTTTTAGCTGAGATCATGACCAAAACAGAAACAAAGGCAAAGCAATCCAACTATGAATTACAAAGATAGATTTATTCACACATACGCAAAGGAAAAAGAAAGGAAAAAAAAAANAATCTCACTGAAGGAGGAGAAAAGGGTTAACAACTTCTTTCAGTTCGCAGCTTCCCAATGATGTCACATGCTGCGGGGGTGAGGACCGGGGGCTCCCAGGCTCCCCTCACCCTGCTCCCGCCATGCCGCGGCCCCCCACGGCTGCTGTTCCTGGCCCGGCCCGCTCGACCGCCGCCCCCCCGGCGGCGGCCTTGCTGCTGCTGGCCGCTGCTGCCACCTGGCCCAGCTCAGCTGTCCATTGAGGCCCGGCCCGCGATCCCACGGGCCCGGCAGCTCTCCCGCCCCTGCCGCGGTCCCGCCACTGCCACCGCAGCGGCCCTGGCCCGCCACTCCCGCCCTGTCACCGCACAGCCACCGCTCAGGCGCCGCTCCCACCCACTGCCCTGTGGGCGGGCCAGGGCCGCACGGCCGCTGCTACCCACCCCAGCTCAAAGCGGAGCAGCGGACCGTGGACCCGTGGGGGCTTTAGCCGCCAACCTCCCTTCCCTTTCCCCCCCTCCCCCACCTCCGCTTAGCGAGGGGAGGGAAGGAAAACGGGGCCCCTCCACCCTCTCGGCTAGCTCCGCCACCCCTCCTATTCTGGGGGGGGGGGGCCGCGGAGGCCAAACCTGCCCCGGGCCTGTGGCCATGGCCCAGGCAGTGCTCCGCCATTACCTCTGCCTGCAGAGAGGAAAGAAGGGGCCTTTACTTCCTGAACACAACTTTTATCCCTTTGATCAGTGGGGAGTGTTCTACCAGATGTAATATCCTGGTTCCCTGGCTCAAACCATTACAGTCAGCAATGATAGGATGGATTTGAACCCAAACAGGGAACCCCAGCCAATTCTTTTCAATCCTGTATGCAGACATATCACTGGCCAGAGAGCTGGGCAGTGCTGAGACCCTGACCAATCAGCTGTTCTAGCACGGGAGTCTTGAACCCCCTATAAGACAGGGCTCCGAACAATAACCTGGGCTGTTTGTCGCTGACCCTTGGTGAGTCCTGTCATATGTCTGTCTCCAACCAATGACTGTAATGTAGTATGTGGTGACCCCGACGTGATTGATGCAGCCATTTCTGTGCGCGAGAGCGGGGGAGACAGACAAAGGCGAACAGAGCCTAACCAGAAGCGGTAAAGCTGAAAAACCAAGAAGCGAGCAAAGTCTTCTGCGGTAAAAAACCACTTTATATATTTTATAAAGGAATTTATATATTCCTTTATAAATAACCCTGAAAATAGAAGAAAACCACTGCCGAAAACATGGGTGGGTGGATCTCGGTCAAAGAACACCCAGCTATGAAGGTATGGACATATTTTCTATGGGAATGGGGGATAAATTATAACGAGCAGGCTTTATTAGCCTTGCTAACCTGGGCTGAGAACCATGGGTTTGACACAACCAAAGAGGCAGTGCTTGATATAAATACTTGAGTGCAGAATGGCCGACTTTATAAAGTGGCTTTTAAAGGTGACGAAAGCACCATTAAGGTTCTAAAGCCCTGGAAACTTATTTTGGACTTGTTGAGGCAGTTAGATGCCAAGATTCATGGCAAAGACTGGGTGCTGGACAAGGTGGCAGGAGGCATAGGCACCCTTCCAAGGGCCCAGAGGAAGCTGCCAGATGAAACAGCCACTCTGCGCCATCGCGCTATTCTGAATGGGTGCCCTGTGCCAGTGCTGTCCCCTGCCGAACCGGATTGCGCAACCCTGCCCCGTGGCCAGGCCTCGGTGGGCAGCAGAGCCGGAGGGGGGTTGACCAAACTGCGGCAGGAGGCAGCATGCTGGATTGCACAGCCCCGCCATGTGGCAGGGCCCCGGCAAGCAGTGGAGCTGGGGGAAGTGGCCAAACCACAGCCGGTGGAAGAGTCCTGCTGTGAGACGGAGCCCCTCACGGTGGTGTGCCCCTGTCATGTGGCAGGGCCCCGCAGGTAAACTGCAGCAGGCGGAGAAGTTCTGCTGAGCAGCTAAACTCAAGCGGATGGCGGAGGTGCAGTAGCACTGCCCCACACCGCCATGCCAGACCACCTCGTGGTCGCCCCAAGATGCTGTGCCATGCTGGACCGCCCTGTGGTTGCCCAAGATGCTGTGCTGTGCCAAAATGTGCTGCCATGTTGGCTAGGCGCACAGGGACAGCCCCCTGCCACCTGCACCGTCCGCGCCTGTGCAGTTACATGACCAGCCTGCGCTGGGACTGCACACGCCCTTCGTTGCCATGGAAATCCTTGGACTGCCTCTGCCTGAAGCTGATTGGCTTGGCTGCAGAGCTGCACCTACGATCCCGCCTCCGTTGAACATGCCCACTTGCCACTGCAATTTGTGGGCGGGGCCCAAGGATACATCACTACGGATGCCCAGATGCCGATGCTACGTCACACCCGGAAATACACCAGAACCAGGAAATACCAACGCCATGGTGCCAGACCCCAGTCCCAGTCCTGCTCCCACAGCCGCTGTGACCCCACCGAGAAAGCAAACAAGGCTCGGACAGCCCCAAGGAACCATATCACTGATGATTACACGAGACCCCCACAGAAGAAACCCAAGTCACTGCCCTGCTACTAGCCCTGGAAAGGAAGCCCTCGCAACACCGCCAGCATCAGTTCCAGCTCCATCCATGTTTCGACTGGACACCATCCCCACTTGCAACTCAGTGAACTTCTGGAAAGAGGTAAAGCGAACGGCGGTTGCAAGTGGGGATATAGAGGGGGTTGAGCGAATTTCTGTGCCTGTCTTCACCATCATCAGAGAACTGGCTGCAGGTGTTTGGGACAATTGCAGTATTCCCAGTTCAGCGAGATAATGGGAGTGGCCCTGACAAACACGTCCCTTTCAATTGGCAAATCCTCTCCTAACTACACCAGTTAGCTTCTAAACATGGGCTAGGATCACCTACAGTTGCAAATATGCTTCGATTTATAACTGCCAGTGAATTAACCCCCTTTGACATGAGGCAAATCGCAAAATTACTTTGCCCTCCAGTGCAATGTATGATGTTTGAAGCCACCTGGAGGAATTTAGCAGAAGAACAGGGACTGCTAAACTCAGAAGCCTCACAGCAAGACCCATACTTTGGGGCAGGGGATTCTCAACTAATGGCACTGCCTCCCATAGAAAGTCCACAGATGCAGGCCCACCTAAACCCCTCAATGCTAGCCCAAGCAAAAGACTTAGGAATGCCAGCTCTAATGAAAATTACAAACATGTCTGTGCCAACTCAAAGATATTCAAGCATAAGACAAAGCCCCAACAAATTATATATGCAGTTCATAGAACGTTTACAGTAGCTATGGAAAAACAAATAGCAAACAGTGAAGCAAGGAGTCAATTAATACTACAACTAGCACGAGATAATGCAAATGAAGACTGCAGAAAAGTTATAGATGCATTACCCAAAGACAGTCCATCTTTAGAGCAAATGATTAATGCATGTGCTAAGGTTGGAACCGGATCATATAACATGGATATGTTAGCTAATTCTATTACAGCTGCTGTTAAAATGACACGCCATTGCTACAGATGTGGACAACAAGGCCACATGAAGACAGACTGTCCCCATAAGTCCATTCCACAGAGGACATTTCAAGGACAGAGAAGTGTAAATTTAAGCTGCAACCGATGTCGGAGGTCTGGACATGCAACCAAGGTATGCAAGGGAAACGTGATGACAAGTATTTTCCCACCCTCTGGTACAAGCCTGTGTGACCAGCTCACAGCAAGGACAAAGAGGATCAGCTGGCATGGATGTTTCAACCTCAATCCCAATAACTATAAGCTCATTAAAGGTGCATAAAGTCCCTTGCTAGGCCCAGAGGCCCATAGGGAGAGGACTGAGTGCACTGCTTCTAGGGAGATCCAGTGCCACGCTGCAAGCTATCTTTCTGCACCCAGGTTTTATCGACATTGATTTTACTGGACAAATACATGCTAAAACCCGAATTGCGCAACTCATTCCTTTTAAGTCTTCTTTCCCCAAAACAGGTTCTAGGGAGTGAGGAGACCAAGGCTTCAGATCAACAGGAGAGCCCCAGGTGTACTGGACTCAGGTCATGTGTGATCAAAGACCTAATATGGTTTGTAGTGTTACGATGCCTCAGGCAAGGCCTTCACAAATAAAGGTCAGTTGGATGATTTACAAAGGGGCAGATGTCACTATCATCTCCGCCAATACATGGCCTTCATGGTGGCCTACCACACCTGTGGGATCTGCTGTTGCTGGCCTCGGAGGGACCACACAGAGCTACTTGAGTAGCAAACCTGTGTTGGTTAAAAATCCAGAGGGTCAAACAGCTACGATTCGGCTATATATATATCACTGCTGCACTACTAAACCTGTGGAGGAGGGATGTTCTAGCAGCATGGGGAGTCCGGGTGGGGACGGATTTTTAACAGAGGGCACTGTATTTAAGGGCATAAGGTATCCCACACTAGCTCTAAAATGGCTCACTATTCAGCCTGTGTGGGTACCTTGAGAAAGAGAAACTGGAAGCCCTAAAAGCCCTGGTACAAGAACAACTAGTTCAAGGACACATTGAACCTTCAATGAGCCCTTGGAATACCCCAGTATTTGTCATAAAAAATCTGGTAAATGGAGGTTGCTCCATGATTTGAGAAAAATTAATGCTGTAATAGAGAACATGGGCACTGTGCAACCTGGTATGCCATCCCCTATCATGATACCTACCACCTGAGACATTCTAACTGTAGACTTGAAACATTGTTTTTTCACTATTCCATTACACACAGATGATACCCCAAAGTTTGCTTTTACAGTGCCTTCCATTAATAACACGGCACCTGTTGAACATTATAAATGGAAAGTTCTACCACAAGGTATGGAAAACAGCCCCACAATTTGTCAGTGGTATGTTGCACAGGCACTCTCATCACTGAGAGAACAATTTCCAGGGGTGTATTGTTACCATTACATGGACATCATTTTGATAGCAACCCAAACCAAAAAGGAACTCTCACAGATTCGGCCAAGCCTGTTGCAAGCATTAAAAACATTTGGGCTGCAGTTAGCACTGAAAAAGGTGCAGCAGCAACCACCATGGAAATATCTGGGACTCAAAATAATGAATCATACCATTCAGCTGCAAACGATTTAACTTTCAACCAAAATTCAAACCCTAAATGATGCACAAAAATTTTTTGGTACCATAAACTGGATTAGACCCTATCTAGGATTGACCAATTCATGATTGGCACCCTTATTTAACCTCCTAAAAGGTGATCCTGAGTTAACTTCCCCCCGAAAATTAAC
The DNA here is from genome assembly GCA_013400495.1 of Nicator chloris. NCBI lineage: Eukaryota > Metazoa > Chordata > Aves > Passeriformes > Pycnonotidae > Nicator > Nicator chloris. The sequence goes on along the minus strand of WAAE01011514.1, from coordinate 13,442 downwards.
TCCAGAGGCAAAAGCCGCTCTCGAAATAGTAGAGCAGGCTATCACAAACAGACAAGTCCACCAGATATGCCCAGAGGTATGCATCACTATATTCATTCTCATTGTTGATTTTCACCCTACTGGTATTATGGGACAGTGGAATACTCACTGGCCTGAACCTTTGCACATTCTTGAGTGAATGTTTTTAACTCATCAACCAAAAAAGAAGGCTGCTAATTGCACAGTTAATTATCAAATGCCGTTACAGGTGTTTGCAATTGAATGCTAGAGATCCTTCAAAAATTATTATTCCTGTGACACAAGAACAATTTGAATGGTCTTTTGTCAACAGCACAGCTTTACAAAGCGCCTTGCAAAATTTCTCAGGACAAATTACTTATCACCTATCAAGCCATAAATTACTGCAGTTAAGTGGAGAAACTGCACTGTCTCTAAAATCTCTAAATAGCTGTACACCCCTAAAGGTGTTACAGTTTACCGATGGTTCTGGGAAAACGGGAAAGGCCATTGTAACATGGAAAGAGGAAGGTGAGTGGCAAATGTTGGAAGGTTATGAGAATGGATCCCCTCAGTTGGTGGAGCTACATGCTGTAGCTATGGCTATGGCTTTCCAACATTTTCCCCACAGTCCTCTAAATGTTGTGACTGATTCTGCCTATGTTGCTGATATCACACAGAGATTAGATCGAGCACTATTAAGAGAAATTAACAATGCACAACTATTTAACTTACTAAAAACTCTGTGCCGTACCATCCAAGCTAAAACTTACCCTTATTACACCTTACACATCAGAAGTCATACAAATTTACCAAGTTTCATTGCAGAAGGCAATGCTCGAGCAGATTGCCTATCTGGCCCTGCTTCAACAGCACCACAGACAGACATGGTTGCACAAGCAAAGGCATCACATGATTTTTTCCACCAAGGTGTTCGAGCCTTACAATGACAATTCAAGCTGTCAAACACAGAGGCTCGTAATATAGTTAACAACTGTGCCGACTGCCAAGGCCACACTGCACCACTGCAGATGGTGGTAAACCCTCGTGAACTGCGTGCTTTACAAATCTGGCAAACTGATGTCACACACATCCCTGAATTCAGACGTTTAAAATATGTACATGTATCCATTTATACCTTTTCATGAGCAATATGGGCTTCAGTTCACACAGGAGAAAAAGGTCGGGATGTCATCGCATCTTGGCGATCAGCCTTTGCTGCTTTAGGTATCCCCCATACCATCAAAACAGACAATGGCCCTGCTTACATTTCACAAAAATACAAGACAATTCCTACAGCTCTGGGGTGTGTCACACCACACTGGTATTCCCTGCTCAGCAACAGGACAAGCCATCGTGGAGCGGCCACATGGCACTTTAAAATGTATACTTAATAAACAAAAAGGAGGAATGTGTGGTGAGACCCCACAGAGCAGGGTAGCTAAAGCTATTTATACCCTAAATCATTTGACAGTATTAGAAAATTCTCAGAACTCAGTCATTTAAAATCACTTTCTATCATTACAATCATCCAGAGATGCTCAGTCTCCTAAACCCAAGGTAATGGTGCGAGACCTTATCACCAGTAGGTGGGAAAGTCTGTGGAATCTTATTACCTGGGGACAGGGATACGCTTGTGTCTTCATGGACACTGGGACACGTTGGATACCTGCCAGATGTGTACGTCCTGCCCTACGTCCTGCCCGGAACCACAAGCAGCACCCCCCTGACAACCCCTCAACAGATGTTGTGGAGCCGTATGTGGAACAGTGACTGAAACAACTTGTGCACCTACCTCATGGAAATCTGTGACTCTTGAAGTGACAGTTTATTTAAAGATTTTGTTTGTTTATAAATTGTTTTTTCTGTTGTGTTTTTCTGACGATTCTAAAAGTTGAATGGTTTCTTGGTTTTAGTGTTAACTTGTACTTGTAACTTCTAAGCAGTTAGCCTTTGACATGCTAGCCTGAAGGATTGTGTTGTTGGTGGTCTCGCCTGACAGCTCCTGGAGGTGAGTGCTGCAGCTCCAGTGGTACATGGGATACATTGCTGGCTGGGGGAGCTAGGTTTGTCAAGTTGGGTGGCAAGCCTCATTCGAACTAGGCCCATGCTGTCTTTTGTCATCCTGTCTGCAAAGGGCCCTTGCAGGTAGGAGAACAGAGAACACTTTGCATTTTTTTAATAAAACAAAAAGGAGGAATTGTCACGGCTGCATCTGGTCTGTAGCTGCAAAGATAAATTTGGCCTTAACAGACCCCCAAACTCAACCTAGAAGTAAACAAGTCTCTGGGTGAGCAATGATAGGATGGATTTAAACCCAAACAGGGAACCCTAGACAATTCTTTTCAACCCTGTATGCAGACATATCATTGGCCAGAGAGCTGGGCAGTGCTGAGACCCTGACCAATCAGCTGTTCTAGCGCGGGAGTCTTGAACCCCCTATAAGACAGGGCTCCGAACAATAAACTGGGCTGTTTGTCGCTGACCCTTGGTGAGTCCTGTCATATGCCTGTCTCCAACCAACAACTGTAAGGTAATAGTGGTGAGTGAGCAGTTTCTTTCATGTGGGGAATGCTGTTCTGGCCTGTCTGTGCTGGTTGGTTTGAGCCATGTTAGGTGGTAGTGTTTGGGAGGTGTATCTTTTGGTTTGCTAATGATGTGTTGGGGTGAGGAAGGCCTAGGCCAACGTACTTTATGCAGTGAGGCTGGTCCTCCTGGCCACTGGTGTGTGATCACAGGCAGGAGCATCCTGGGCCAGTTGTGGTTGTTGTAGGAGAACGAGTAGTGCGTCTCCTATGATTTTTTTGGCTTTTTGGTGTTTCTTCAGTGGGTTTGGTAGCACTGAGGTGCTGTTCCTTGTCCAAATCTCCCCAGGCCTTGGTGGGCCCCCTCCTTGGCTCTTTCAGGTGCACTTTGTTCATGCCACCCTGCTTGGCCACAAGCTGTGCTGTAGCATTGCTGAATGATTGTGATGGGGTGGTGGAGGTGGTTTGGAATGGAGAGGGGTAGTGGTGGAAGAGGAGGAGTATGCAGGGCAGGCAGCATGTTGTTTGGGCGAGTGTGTGCTTGAGGGTCCAGCATCAGTGGGAGATGCCTTTGGACTTGGAGGACTATGGTGGGTCCCTGAGAGTGGCCTTCTGTCCAGAGCCTTCAACCAGGGCAGGAGGCATCAGTGGGATGGGCTGCAGGAGGGAAGTTCATCCCTGCTTGCCTGTGGAGACCCTGTCTTTGCCCTTCACGTATATGTATGATGACCGCCGCCTTACAGCAGAGCAATTTTCTCCAGTGCATGGGCTATGTTGCAGCCTGGCCCCAGCCTCACCATGGTCATGCCTGTTTCCCTGTTGGCACAGGCTCCTGACTGGAAAAGGTATGAGCAGTGCTGAGCAATCTCAGCCCTTGCTGCTGTTGCTTCTACTCAATCTGTGGCCGATGATGTTGGCTGGAGATGGGCATTTGATGCAGGTGTGCTTGGTGGGGAACAGGAGCTGGTTGGCTCTTCATCTGCCACATGAGCGTGTCCTGTCCACACATTCAAAGCAGATGCAAGCTTTGAGTTGGACATGGTCCCAGAGGCAGGTGCTGTTGTTGTGGGTGCAGATGAAGTCCTGGATTAGCCTGGAATATTTGTTGATACTGAACAGCAGATTGTGAGGCTCTTGGCCTTCAAAGAGCATGCCATTAGCTGGCATGCATTGCTCCAGGTGGTGGATGTAATGCTGGAGGTTGTTGAGGAGGTCCTGCCATGCCTGAGTATCCCAGTGTTGGGGAGTGCTGGGACTGCTGAGGATGTACAGGAGGTGCTGGAGGATGTGGGGGGGCAGTGGTGATAGCTTGCTGTGGGTGGTTGATGTGGAGGAGGATGTCAAAGCCAAATGGCACATGCTGGTGGTGGCAGGGCTGTGGTGGGCTGGGAGCTGTCCCGGGGGAAGGTGACGTCACAGGGATGCAGGTGGTGGCAAGCAAGGACTATGGCAAAAGTCAGCAGGAGGAGTAGGAGCACCAGGGCACCATGCTGCAGGCAGAGCTGTGGGTGCTGCATGGGTGCGGCATGGCAGGAGCCTGGTCAGGCTTGGTGGTGGGTTAGGGTAAACGCTGTACTTGGATTGCTTCTGGGAAGCCAACTTTATATGGTTCCGTGACTTTCATCATGATCTAGACAGCATTTTGTTTGCATTTTCAGTTTTGCTTTCTGTTTACTTTCTCCTGAGGGCTACTGTTGAAGTGTGAGGGAAGCCTGGCTGCTGTGTTGCATTAAGAGTATGGATTTGACTTTTGCCTGACAGAGCGTCTTCAAGGACTTCCACTGAGACAGTTTCACAAAGTCCAATATAGATAGTTTATTGAGGCAACAGATAGATTCGGAATTGCTGTTGATAAATGCTCTTGCTGTGTTAATGCTAAATATCCTAAGGCTAGCCAATGATTAATTAAGCTAAGAATTCACAGTTCACTAAGCTTAACTTCACATTTAATTAAGCTTAGTATCACCCAGGTGTCGTCTGCTAAATGCAATTTCTTACTGAAAGAGGCATCCCTGCTAAGGGAGAAAGGAAAATGAGTCAGAACTGTCAATCTGCCCAGCAATCAGTGAAGTGTCTCCTCTTAAGGTTTCTCCTCTCCACTAAGTGTTTGCAAATGACCAGGTTTATAATCTTGAGGAGGTGAGACTAGGTCTTAGTTTATAAACTTGTGACAAGACTTGTTATGTGTGAATAAGGGAGTATGAGTCTAATGTCTGGTAGAGAGGCATGGGTGTTCTTCTGTGAGGTTTCTGTGGTTGTTTTTCTAGCTTCATTGAGAGATCAAGCTGAGGCCTTTGCCTCACCCCAGACATCATTCAGTTGTTAAGATAAGCATGCCCTTGCTCAAGCCAGGTGCAAGATAAGCAAGTGGCTCAGCTCACGTTCTTGCTCAACTAGTCTCATCAATTCTCCACATTTTGACACAGCAAGCCTGGCAGTTTTCTACACTGTGCTGTTATAGGTCAGTGGGTGATGAAAGCATGGTGGCAGAGGCTTTTGGGGTAGCTGTACTGGGGATGCATTTTAAGGTTTCCTTTTTGTCTCTTTTGTGAGAGGTCTTGCTTGGTTTTATTTTCAAGTTTGTCAACCAACATTTATTTTTCTTATTTCATACTCTTATTATTTGTATATATGAGTTAATGTATGTTTTCTTTCACTTCTTATGGACAAATATTTTCAGTTTGTTGGTCTTTTTTTCTCCCACATTTCCCTATAACATCTACAGCCTTGCTGATGGAAGAGTGTTTCCTCTCTCTCTGCAAATGTCTTGAAGAATGTTTTTGGGGTCATATGTCATTCCCTCCCAGTTTCTCCTCAGTGTGTTGATATTTATAAATAAATGCATAAATGTTGTGAAGGTTTTTCCATCAACTATTCATGCAACGGTTGTGGTTTCTAGATTTTGGGGTATTTTTATTGTGTTTTGAATTTATTGTAGAAATTAGGCAACATTAGATGTATGGGAGGCAGGAACTGGTGGAAATATTTGTCTTTGACATGCTGGTCTGTTTACATCTGGAAAGTGAAAGTGGGCTGAGTCCCAAGTGCAAGTCGTCACTGCTTCCTGGGAAGCTTCCGGTAGTGAGGTACTGGTGGCTGCTGATACAGTGAGTTGGGGGAGAAGTGTGTGTATGTCTTTTAAAATTTAATTCAATTTCTTAATGCCTATGTTCATGCTGTAAATTCTCACTGTGTTGTGTTTTGTTTTGGTTTTTTTTTTTTTTTGTTTTGTTGGTGTGTTTTAATTTTGGTGTATATTACATTGGGATATGCTATCTTTTCTGTTAGTCTGTTGCAGGCTACCTGTGTAGTAGAGATCTTATAAATGCCTTAGCTGGTGTGTGTGGTACCTAGCGAGCTGCTTGGTGGAACTTACATCTATTACATCAGAACACTTATTGTTTTTCAGTCATTTTCTGTCTTGCATTTTGAGTCTATTCCTGATATTTCAGTTTTGACTTTAGGCACCTTCCCCTGCATGCCTTCTGTAGGTCAGGAAATACCCATGTTGTTTGAGGAGCAGAGTATCTCTTCTGATGTTTTCCTATGGGCAGGCATGAAATGTAAAGATAACTGGTTTGCAGTCGTATTTTCTAACGATTTTTGTTTTGAATGTGTGTATGCACAGGTGTGTGGGATAGAGATATTCAGTGCTGATGTGGTTTTCCTGTCGTGGTTTAACGCCAGCCAGGCATCAAGCCCCAAGCAGCCGCTCGCTCACTCCCCCACCAGAGGGATCAGGGTGAGAATCAGAAGAGTAAAACCTTGAAAACTTGTGGATTGAGATACAGTTTAATAGGAAAAGCAAAAGCTGCACGCACAAGCAAAGCACAACAAGGAATTAATTCACTGCTTTCCATGGGCAGGCAGGTGTTCAGCCACCTTCAGGAAAGCAGGGCTCCATCACATGTAAATGGGGACTTGGGGAGAAAAACACCACGATTTCAAATGTGTCGTTCCCCCCCCTTTCTTCCTTCTTCCTCAAGCTTTATATGCTGAGCATGATGTCTCATGGTCTGGAATATCCCTTGAGTCAGTTGGGGTCACCTGTCCAGGCTGCATCTCCTCCCAACCACCCCAGTGTGGCCATATGAGGAGCAGAAAAGGCCTTGACTCTGTGTAAGCCCAGCAATAACAAAAACATCTCTATATTATCAACCCTGTGTTCAGCCTATACACACCCCTATACCAGCCACTGGGAAGAAAATTAACTCTACCCTGGATAAAACCAGCATATCCCCTACCTGAGGGGCAGTGGTAATAATTGCAATCCTTAGATCTTGTTCTCGTGTAGATTTGGTTATATTTTTTCTGATTTATATAGGGAAAAAATGCTACTGTGTCAGTTCCAGTTCATGTCCAATGATTCCTGTTCAGATCTCTTCTCCAAATCTGCTTTCTGTGTTATGATGTTCCTCAGAAGGAGATGGGAGTGCTGCTTTTGAGTAGCCTGCAAAGATTTTTAATAGGAATTTGGTTGTGTTTTGCTAAGTGATTGATGCTGGAGATGCTGAGGTGTAATTACCTGCAAAGGAAAGGAGGATGAAATATGACACTGTTTCAAATTACAGAAAACACCTGCAATACTAAATCCTTGCCAGATGGTTTCATGTTCAGTGATGGAGGACTGGGTTTCGGAGATGGGAGGGATGTGCAGAAATGCAGCAAGGCGGCAGGTGCTGGGGAATTTGCAGAGAGGCGTATGAAGGACGAGGATGCTTTTCCAGTGTTGAAGACTGTGGAAATTGATATGTAAATGGTTAAAGCATTAATTCTTTGTGCTGGTTTGAAGGCAAGCCAGCAGGAGGAATTAACTCCATACAAATATGTTGCAAGAGATTCCAATTCAGAACTACAGTTTAATAGGACAATTTAAAAAAATGGCAATACTACAGGAACATTGGTTTAAACCAACAAAGTCAGAATATGACCTGACACCCTGTTGGTCAGGGTGGTGGTAGCAGTCCCATTGGAGTGATGGATGTGGTCTTGTCAAAGTGTTGATCCTGTAGAAAGGTCTGGTCCTTCTCTGGAGGTCCAGTGGTTGTATCATGGTGTTCCAATCCTCAGATTATATACAGGCAGGAATGTTCAGTTCCTCCCCCAGGGCAAGGAATTTCACAATGGGATGATGTAATTCTATGAGTCATGCTGGTGAGTCCTTGGTGCCCCATTAGCAGAGATGGCCCCCCTTTAGGCTGTGTGCATTGGGCAGCTGTTGCAAATGAGCGACTATTAACAGCTCATCAGAAGGTGATATAGGTGGTGATAGAGTACATACCTTGGATTGTAAAGCAAGACATTCTTGATGGATTGGAGGTGGTGGGGAGAAAACCATGAGAATTAGGAGGAAAATTACTTAGTAGAGTACCTGCCTCATATGTGGAGTTCACTCAGAAAGGGAAGGGCAAATTTTTCTCTTTTTGTCCCAAACTGAAGACAAAATATTGATTTGGTTTTGTTGGCATGTCCTTTCAAAGTGTTGGCTTTCTAGGGTGAGGATTTTCTTACCTTCCTGTAGAAAAATGATCTAAGGCAGTGGTCTCCACCTTTTTTGATTGCACCACCTCATCAGCAAAAAAAATTGTGAGCACTCCCAATATATTTTTATTTATAAATTATATATGTATACTATTGTACTAATATGTTTGTTATAAAACATACATGAAAATAAAAAAGGATGAAAATAAAAAAAATTAGAACAAATTTTTATTTTCATGCTCTATTTTTAATTTTTTAAAATTTTATTTCTTAATGGTACCAAAAACAATTTCTTCATGCACCCCAGTGGATTGTCTTGTGCACCTCACTTTAGAGACTACTGATCTGAGCTCTCTTGTAACACAGTTGAAGTAAATTTTCCAGTCATCAGGTGGTAACTCTTTTTCAACAGTTTTTTTAATGTTTGTGCTGTTTTCCTAGCTGTTTTTTTTGTTTTTTTTTTTACTTTTAGAAAACAGAGCATGTTAAAACCTTTAGACTACATCCGCATTGTGATTATGGTCCTGGCTTGAACCTAGGTCTTTGGCCCCTGATGGTCTGTTGCTCTTCCAGACACAGTCTCACTGGAATATGACAGCTCAGAGCTTTGGGTTGGGAGGGGTAAGCGTTTAGTTGTTGCCTTAAATTTACCATTAAGAGATTAAGTATTTGTATATGATATTAAAAATGTCTGTAAAATAGGTTTATTTTGAAGTTGAGGATACAGGTAAACCTTCAGCTATGCTCTAAATGATAAGGTCAGTTTCTGCCCAAACTTCCTTTTGTTCTTCCTTTTAAAATTTTCTTATGCTTAAAAGAAATATAAGGGTTACATCATAAAAAGTATAAGAGTTCATAAGAGTTGTCCAGCTCTGTTATAGTTTCAGCATTTCAGAAAATAATAAATGATGATGTCTTTTTCTAAGGATTACTATGGAATTACATTCCCTGCTCCTGCAACCTTGACAGGCAGAGATGGAAGCCTTGCTAACAACCCCTACTCAGGTGAGTATTATTTAAACATGAGGATGGTGAGTGAGATGTGCTGCTGTTTCTGAAAAAGCAGTCATTTTCCCCTTCTGTAGGCAGTTAAACCCATCAGTCCAAACTAGCCAAACAAAAGCAAGCATCTTTTTCTCAACCCTGACATTGATTTTTTTTTTCATTGATTTTTTTTTTCTTCATCGTTTTGGTCAGTAATTCATATGTGACTCGGAGGTTCTTGGGAGTAAGTTGGATACCCTTTGAGAATAAGTGCAAAACTTTTACAAATTTAAATGGTAGTGTCATCTAGTGTCCTTCCCAAGTGCATAGAGGTGCTTGAAAAATATTCCATAGCTTAATCATTCTTCTTGAAATTTGACTGGCTTGCTTTCCTTTGTTACTGCTATTTTAGTACTTGTATGTTCTCAGCAGGAGCTGCCTCTAGCAGGCTCCCTCTCATCCTCTCCAAATCTAATGGACTTAATTCCCAAAAGCATGTGGTCTAAGCAGCCCTTGTTCATTCCTGCTCTTACTTTTCAGTTATTGTTGTACAAAGATGACATTAATGCTATCCAGGATTTTCAGCCAGTGGTTTTCTTTCACTGCAATCTGATTACAGCTTAAAGCTGTAGCTATAGGTGTTATAATTCCTACAACAATGATATTGTTTTCATACTTTTTGGTAACCAACATAAAGGAATACTAGTTGAGAATGAGATAGATATGAGTGATATATGTCACCTCCCTAAAAACGTGAGCATGGTGCTCTTTAGGCCACCAGTAAATGCAAGTGTTCAGGAGTTTTTCTGCTGCATAATCATTTCTCTTGGGAGTCTGCTTTTGGGGTAATAACTGAATTTCCCTTCCTACTTCTTCAATAAGGTGGCCCTCGATGCAAGCCTTGCTTACCTGGCCTTCAGCTACTGTCTTCAGAACTTTGGTGGTGTGAGGAACCAGACATATTAACTCTAGTCACGCTTGGAAAATAAACAGACTGACAAAAATATGCCTATCACTTCCTGTAAATCCTAACTTGCTTTCAGCCCATGAAGCTTAGCTAATCAGTTTAACCTCTAGGAGAGTCACACTTTAACCCAACAGCTATTTGCTCTTTGCAATAAAACATGCTAAAAGCAAAAGTATGGTAAACAGCCAATGATCTGATATAATGAATCTGCTCAGATTGTGTGAGATAGGTAAGTATTGGTATCTCCATTTTAACAATGGATTAGCCATGGCATGGAGTTCTCTGCCACTAACAGGCAATGTCCCTGTAGCCATCAGGAACAGAGACTGGGAGAGGGCTTCCCATGAACAACTGCAGGCTTTCAAGTGTAGGATGTGTTCTCTTCTGTAGTTGTCTACTTGTATTCAGAGATTTTGAATCCTTTGAATTCTCCACTTTTGGTGTAGCTTTGATAGATTTTCTGATGAGTTTGTTCTTTTGCAGGTGAAGTAACAAAATTTGGCCGTGGGGATTCTGCCTCCCCTGCTCCTGCTACCACGCTCGCCCAGTCGCAGCAGAACCAGACTCAGACTCACCATACAACTCAGCAGACATTCCTCAATCCAACCCTGCCCCCAGGGTACAGCTACACTGGGTTACCTTATTATGCTGGTGTGCTCGGTGTTCCCAGTGCATTCCAGTATGGGCCAACCATGTTTGTAAGTGTGATAGCCTAAACTGTAACCCTCCCTGTGTGCCCCTCTGGTTTTGCTCTCTTCAGCCCAAATCTTCTACATCTTAGAATCACAGGATGGTTTGGGTTTAAAGGGACCTTAAAGATCATATAGTTCCAATGCCTCTGTCATGAACAGGGACACCTTTCACTAGTCCAGGTTTCTCCAAGCCCTGTCCAACCTGGCCTTGAACACTTCCAGTGATGGGGCAGCAACAACTTCTCTGGGTAACCTGTGCCAGTGTCTCACCATCCTAATTGTAAAAAACATCTTCCTTATGTCCAATCTAAATCTACCCTTTTTCACTTTAAAGCCATTCTCCCTTGTCCTGTCACTACAGACCCCAGTAAAAAATGTTTCTGTGTCTTTCTTATAAGTTCCCTTTAAGTACTGAAAGGCCACAATAAGGTATTCTTGGAGTCTTCTCTCCTTCAGGCTAAACAGCCCCAACTCTCTCAGCCCTTCTTCAAAGGAGAGGTGCTCCAGTCTTTTGATCGTTTTCATGGCCCTTCTCTAGACTTGTTCTAACAGGTCTTTCTTGTTCTGGGGGCCCCAGAACTGGATATGGTACTCCAGGTGGGGTCTCATGGCAGCAGAATAGAGTCATCTTTCCCAGTCTGTAAGGGATCTCCAAAAACATGCAAGCATGAGAAAATAGCTGCAGTCTCTTCCTCAAGAAAATGAGAAATTTAAAAGGCCAGAGCTCATGGATTTCTGTGCAGGTTACTGTAAATAGCTGCAGCTCTTGGACCTGGTGTTCCTGAAAGCCTGTAGCACCCTCCAGATAGTCAAAGGGAGATCCAAAGCTGAGTCAGAGAGCCGAGAATGCCTAGGAAATCCTTATGAGGATGGAGGAGACTGGATTAAGTCAGAGAGCAGGGAGTCTCAGGAGGGAAAATGTCATTTGGGAACAGGGATGCTCCAAGCAGAAGGGTAGATGACTCTCTTTTAGGGCCCTGTACTACTGTGTTTTATGAAACAGACTCGGGCAGGAGTTGGTGTTTCATTTGATTTTGTGGGTGGCAATTTGCTGTTTACAGTCAGTGTATGAAAGAGATTCAATAAGGCCAAGTGCTGGGTCCTGCACTTGGTCACACCAACCCCCTGCAGTGCTACAGGCTGGGGCAGAGTGGCTGGAAAGTAGCCCAGCAGAAAAGGACCTGGAGGTGCTGGTCAACAGCCAGCTGAACATGTGCCAGTGTGTGCCCAGGTGGCCAAGAAGGCCAATGGCATTCTGCCCTGTATCAGCAATAGTGTGGCCAGCAGGACCAGGGCAGTGATCATTCCCCTGTACTGGGCACTGGTGAGGCCACACCTCGAATCCTGTGTTGAATTTTTGGCCCCTCACTACAAGAAAGACATTGAGGTGCTGAGGCGTGTCCAGAGAAGGGCAACGGAGCTGGGGAAGGGTCTAGAGAGTAAGTCCTATGAGGAGCTGCTGAGGGAGCTGGGGGTGTTTAGCCTGGAGAAAAGAAGGTTCAGGGGGACCTTCTCACTCTCTATAACTCCCTGACAGGAGAGTGCAGCCAGGTGGGGGTTGGGCTCTGTTCCCAGGGAACAAGGGTCAGGACAAGAGGAAATAGCCTCAAGCTGTGCCAGAGGAGGTTCAGGTTGGACATCAGCAAGAATTTCTTCACAGAAAGGGTTGTTAAGCATTGGAATGGACTGCCCAGGGAGGTGGTGGAGTCACCATCCCTGGAAATGTTCAAGAAATTACTGGATGTGGCACTTAGTGCCATGGTTTGGTTGACAAGGTGGTGTTCAGTTGAAGGTTGGACTTGATCTTGGAGGTCTTTTCCAACCTTAATGATTCTATGATTCTAAGGAAATACACAGCCTGTTTTGAGAGAGGGTTGTGCTGTAATCAGGGGGGCAGCTTTGGCAGAAAACTTGGAGCTTGCATAAAGCCACTACAGCAATTTACTTCTGGAAGCGTGAGTGCCATGTCCCATGTCAGCCCAGTGCTCCCAACTCCAGATTAAATTTCCCACAAGGTGAAGGTGCCTTCTCCACTAGATGGCAGAGGGACCTTGTGTTTTGTGTGCCATTATCTGGTTAACAGTCTTTTGTTTCCTTCCTTTCTCCAGGTACCTCCAGCATCTGCTAAACAGCATGGAGTAAACATGAACACCACATCGACTCCTTTTCAGCAAGGGAGTGGCTATGGACAGCATGGCTATGGAGCAGGTATGCTTACCACTGCGCTTTTCACATGCATGTCTGCAGAGCTGCTTGCTCCCTATAACACCTTGTCTTGTACACACCGGCAGGCTATGATGACTTAACACAGGGAACAGCAGCTGGAGATTACAGCAAAGGAAGCTACACTGGGTCATCTCAACCACAAAACAAATCTGCTGGCACTGGACCTGGAAAAGGTAACATGAAACATGAGGTTGCTCTTGAGTGGTGTCGTTACGTAATTCAGAACAGCGAAGAATAACGACATGTAAGACTCCATTCAGAGGGCATCAGAAGGCAAAAATCTCTCTTTATTAGACAAACACATTATTTTATAGACGCTCAGAACAACACCCCTTGAACATTCTTACAAGTAAACAAGTGGGAAAAACAACACCTGCAAGGACTGTTTTTCTTTCAAGGACAGATCCTCCTCACAAAATCCCAGACCAGTGTGGGAAAGTTATTTGGTTTAATTTCACACAGACTCTGCTGCTTCTGCCTGATCTCTCACATTCAGCATCCACAACTCCCCCTTTTGTTTTACAGGCAGAAGGCAGCGTTTGTAGTTTCCTGCAGGACCCTTGCAGGAAA
>WAAE01011513.1:0-63166 GCA_013400495.1 Nicator chloris | reverse complement strand
TCTCTTTTATAATATACAGCACATTTATTATTGTATATAATTTATGGGTATACCATTAGTTCATTAGAAGTCTGACTAGAAGGCAAAGAAATGAGAGGCAAGCTACACAGAAACCTTCCTTATTGAAATGTTTTCTTATCATATCCTTGGTTTAACTATCCATTGTCTCAAATCCACCCTAATTAATTAATTTATTTTAATATGTGCATATCCTTAAAGAATAAATTATACAGATCTACTTTTCTAGTTTTCTTTATCTCACTGGGATTATATTATCCCACAAGTTGTAGAACAACATCATTATAATTTCTACATAAACAGAAATTTTGTGTGGTCCTTGAGCTGATTATGAGTAGCATATCCTTAAAAATAAAAATGGCTGTAAGGGTGTGGGGTAGTTCTGTATAAAATATAACCACTCCAATGTGAAATTGTAGTCTAAATGGAGACAGTAAAAGATGTTTGAATTGGGTCAAGATTTTATGTGAAAAATGTGTTTGTAATGTGCTACTTCTGCCCTAGCCCTGTAGTCAGTCAGAATGATGAAACTCTGTGGAAGAATTTGTCTGTCCTCTTTGAGGAACTTAATACTTGTATACTTTTCTGTATTTATAGTGCAGGTGTCTGAACATTTCCTGAGAAACATGTTATCTACTTCTAATTTTTGACAATTTTTTCCAGAAGGAAATAATCTATCTGGAATGTGTGGAAAGTGTCTTGCAAGAAGCTGTATTCTTTTTTTCCCCTGACAAATCTCTCTTAAAGTACTTAATCTTGTTTGTCCATTGTTATTAAATTCCTCTGTTAAGAAACTAATTGCTCAAAAAAACCACAAAGGAACCTTTGATTCATCATTTTAAAATTAAAAAAAACCCTTTTATCCAGAGAATAAATGCTCTGTGTTTGCATCCTTGTGATTTTTTTCTTTTTTTTTTTTTTTTCTGTCACTATTAGTCTTGCTCAACTACAATTCTGTCACAAAAGTTAATTGCCCACTTGTTTTTCTGAAATTGAAATACAACAGGCTTAGGCTTTACAAAGTCACCTTTAAAAATTCATGCTCAGTAGCACTATTGGCAGATACCCTGGTTAATTTTCAGTAATGGAAATGGGAACACATAAGAATCATATTAAGAAGCCATTCTGGGACATGCAGGATGTATAGACTTCTAGAAGAAGTGCAGCCATGTTCTTTGGATGGAGACAGCTATTTGTCTAGGGAAGTTTTTGTCTCTTGCTGACTTCCAGCAGGGGATCTCCACAGAGAATACATGCAGCATGCAGCATCCTGCCTTTGGAAATGGCAGGAAACAGTCCAAAGCTCTTTCATTCTTGCTCTGTTTCAGGACTACAGTTTTACATTAGAGGCTCTCTGCAATTCTTTTTCCCCCCGTTGGAAATAGCTGATATTTGTTATCTATTCAGTAACAAATTGGTTTTTTTGCTGATTTCTACACCTCAGCCAGTTTCACTGAGTACAGATTTCAAATGTGGGAGGCAGAAACCCTCTTATTTCAAATATTTTGAAATCTAGAGAAGAGCACTCTAGCTACAAATCTTCACCAGTTACAGCATATCCTTCTTCTTACTGAAATAACCTTCATCAACACAAACTAAAAAGAGCAAGTTAGGTTCATAGAGCAGTATGTGGGAAATGTCTCACACTTTTTTCATGTTAAAGGTCCTGAGGCTCACATTTGATGCACTGCTGCCTTTAAAACTGTTAACACTATGGTACTTTTCAGTGGTAGGGAATTGTATCTGTCCAGCTTCAGGCAGCAAAAGAACTCCAGAGTAACACTTCATATATACAGAAACAGTGGTAGAGGCACGCTAACACTGTCTGATGAATGTGCAATTTCTAAATGCTTATGACATTAGGCTGAAAAAACTATCAGAAGGAAAACTTTGCATCAGAACAATCATTCTGACCTTAAGAAATAATGAGACTATACTAATATTGAAGAAGCAAAGACAAATATTGAGGAAATGAAAAATGTTAATACCAAAGGAATCCTCTTTGTTTTTGGAATGGAATTGCAGAATGGTAGATTAGTCTAGCATCAAATTGCATAAGTGAAGAACACACTCATGAAGGACACAAGATGAGTCATCTTCAAGTCAAGAATGCTACACCAGTTTGATTGTTTTTGTTAGTGCTGACACAAGTAAATCTTATCAATAATACTTTTATATCTACATTTCTCTAAACAAGCCTCTTTGAGAGAAGAACCTTGTTTCTTTTCAGGCAAATTATCAACATCTCTGCAGACTTCAGCAGTCAAATCATCTTTTGCATAAGTAAGCTGGTTTGTAAGGTGTGAAATTAACTTTCCACTGGAATGAGAGAGAGAATTACAATGAAACAAGAATAGAGATTTTATTTTTAAAACCAGTAACAGTTATATCTCATGTTTTGTCCCTAATTTGTCTGCTCTCTAGAGCCTTTTGCAACATCTCTGACAGTCACGCAGCACTGATAAACCATACAGATGTGGTTAAGCAATGGAACTGAGAGCCACGAAAAGACACTTGTGACCAGCTTTGTCAGATTTATCAGTGATCCTTGCTCATGTTAGCTGTGGTGCAACAAGGGCTTGCTTCATTTTCAGTCCACATGTCCAAGCAGTACATCAACCACTAGTGTGCCAGGACGGACGATGAGTGGAACTTACAGTGGACAAGAGCAGGGTTGGTGATGCTCTCAAACTAATATAAAATCGAGTTAAATGCTGAGGCTCTGAGACAGCAATTTGCTAATTAGTGGTATTGCTGAAGCTCTGTTTAATCGCTTCAACATTCAGGGGAGTGAAATGTACCTGAAGTAGCAAGGTACAGTTCAGTGAGCACACTCATTACCATTGTGCTTTGACACACAGATCAAAGACTTCCATCTAGAGATGCAAGCTGCCATTGAAGTCCATACTAAACACCTGCTTTATTGTGTGCAACTGATTGTATTATGTGTTTCATGTCTTTGAGGAGTGCACTTCAGGACCAAGCTTGCTCAGTGTTTATTGGTATGATGACATGCATAATTGCTATAGTACTGAAGTCAGCAACATTAGGACTTTGTAGCAGCATCAAAGAAAAAGCTATATTGTAAAACCAGAGAATTACTATGGTTTTGCACTTTACCCATCCACACAACAAAATCAAGCCTATGTAGTAATATCATATATGTTATTCCTTTAAAAAATTTGAGTAGTTTCTTCTATGTGTTTACCATATATTTATCCCATTTGTGTGCAAAGATGATCTAGGCATTTTGAAATGAAAGAAAACTTAATAAGCATAAAATGTGTCAAAGGTTTGTACAGCAGTGTGTTAAAGCTTCAGCAGCAGTAACTGGGCTAAGTTCAATTACAGGTCCTTGAGGAAATAAAGATGGTATTTTATTAGAGACTTAAGCTAGCATCTTACTCAGGACCATGAGAAACAGAATTAAGTAATCTACTTACTCCCCAGGATTTCTTCATTACCATAGACCCAACGGAAGCTCTCTGGAATATTAAACAAAGGGCTTTTTTTTTAACATTTAAACATTCTGATCAAAAATGATGTTTGGAAAAGTATCCTTTGCTCTCAATTATTTAAATGATCTGTCCTAGAGTCTGTACATGTGTCTTAGAGAATGAAGTCACAACTCTTCCAAAATTCCTGAATTAATCCTGGTTGCCAAAGGACCAGTCTGGTGAAAGTTTATGTCAAGGCCAACTGTTAAATCAACTTCTATCCTTGCTTTCCTGATCCCTCTCCTTCTTCAGTGTTTCAAGACTGACTTTACTCCCATATAGCCTGCTCTTATTCTCAGGCTATGCCTAGACCAAACTTTGTGCCAGAAATGTTGTCATCTTGGCCAGAAGGTTCCATTTCATGGGTTGTGAAGCTCTGCCAGAAAGTTCTCTCATCTATGGTTCATATGGCATTTTAGGAATTGGGGTTTATATATTTTGCTAAATCTGCTTAACTGTTTAAATTCTCAGAGAAATTGGGATGGATGTGGATGATTGTCATCTTTCTTGCCTTTGGAGAAAGCTCCTGTTTCTGTGATTTCAACTGAAGGAAGGTTTCACCTTGCAAGCCCACAAACTCATCACTCATTTTGGAGAACAGCTGCCCAAATATCACTCCTGAACTTGTCTTTCTGCAGCTGTAGGGCTGAGCCCCTCGGCAGGCACGAGGCCTGAGCTCCTTGTTCAGCCTGAGGAAGTTTCTTTCCATCCTGTGCTGACCCCTTTCACTGGGTTTTAGTCACCCTTTTTCAGTCACAAACTCAGCTCAGTATTTCCTGCCTGGCCACAAAGGAGGCAGCCCCAGAGTTGGTTGTATCTCATTCAGTGATGCTCTTGACAAGAAACAGGCTGCTCAGGGCCAAGAATTTTGGTTCAGGCCCAATGTGCTGGTAACATCCATAGGGATTGCAAGCAGGGGAGGGACAGTGTCTGACACCCCAGCGTGGCACATGTATGTCAGTCTGTGAGTGAGCTCTGTAAACTTCAGATTGATCCCTAAGGCAATTCTGCAATTCCCATAGATGATGCCTTCTGGAGTGAAATGCTTTCCTCCTACGGAAGGAACAGAGAGCTCCTTTTTCTTTCAACATTATGGCTCTGGGACTATCACATGTGAATACTTACACAAGGAGCAAAACATGGATACCCTTTGTCCTGGCCCAGGGCAGGACTAGGCAACTTAATAATGTGAAGCTGACAGCATGTAGTTTGCATCACCTGTGAAAATCCTGTTACAGATCTGATTTGAGAAGGGGCTGGTAAATGACTTTGAGGTGTTCAGTGGATTGTGACATATGCTTACCCAGTGACAGCAGAAATAGAAAGCTGATGAGCTGTGCTTAGGCTGAATCTGCTGAGCTCACACAACAACAAAAAAGAAATCTCAACCCAGTCAGGAAAGGATTATGTCAAGGAGCTAAGTCTCCTATTTTATGTTTTATTTTTGCATAAAATCCTGTGAAAATCTCCTACCCTAGCAACAACTGTCACTTATTAGAATCAGGTATGCCTCTATTTCCACCTATGAGCAGCATAAGAATGCCACAATGACACAGTGAGCTCTAGAGTCTACTGCAAGAAAGTAGAGCTGTGTGTATCTTTGAGATCACAAATACCAATAATTTATCTGTTGATCCTTGCTAGGCAAGCTCTTCATTATGAATGCATCCATCAGAATCTGAAAGCTGCCTAGAGGTGACCTCTTAAAGCATGTCTAATTCCCATTAGTATATCCCAGTTTTGGTTCTGAAGGGCAAGAGCGTGGCTCATGCTCCATGTAGGGCACGGTGCTGAGCTTTGCCATAGCTCTGCTCAGCAGAGAGGGGCTGCTCTGTCATGTCCCTTGTAACTGGGGGGCAAATACAGGATTGCATATGGAAGAGCTCTTCACCTCCATGTCCCAGAAACCTGCTCCTTCTGGTGAGCAAGTGTGACCGATGTCTCTCAGTGTGAGTGGAGAGAAGGGTTTAGGGGAGGACATCTGTGTGTAACAGGGGAGGAGAGTAACTGGGGGATGCTTTTTGTGATCATAGTCTCTGCCTAAATCTGGTGTAGTCTCTGCCTAAATCTGGTGCAGTACAATCAGCATAGGGTAAGCGCATTGTCTGTAGTACTGAAAATTTTCAGGTAAAGTATTTTCCAAGACAGAACAGGTAAAATGCCCAGATGAAGGTGGTACTACCCAGACAAGGTATTTTTCTTCCTCTTTTCCTTTTGGCCTGACAATCTCCTCCTGTCCTCATCCATTATCATCTCTTCCCCTAATGCTCTCACAGTTGCTGTATAACATCAGCTTTCTCACCCTTCCTTCTGCATGCTGTCAAGTGCTTTCAAAGTTTCTTAACCCTTTCCCTCCAGAGCATTATTCTGTGGGAAAGCAGCCTAGTGACAGATAATCACACAGTGGTACTTCAAATTAAAAGTTTTTCCCTTTCTGCCTAATAAATATTCAGGGACAAGCCAAAGATTAGGGAAGTTGATACACAAAGATAGAGCTAAGCTGAAGTGTTGGATAAAAAGAATTTTACCGTTAGAGGGGAAAAGTACTGAATTTACAATTTTTAGTTTCAGAAGGGATTCAGAAGGGATTGCATGATTTCTACAATGTCAGGATTGATACTTCTGGAGAATAATTAAATTTCACTCACAGAGAGTAATTTTCTATTTAGCATATTTTCTCCATCTGTATTATGGCCATTTTACCCCCAGTAATTATTTCCAGTATTTATAAAACAGATTAATATGCCAAGAGACATATTTATGTCAATCATGCATTTCTTAAAGCAGTATAAAATGGATTATTTACTAAAAGTGCATGCATTTATGCAATTAATTTCCTGTGAATATTCTGTATAAATAACTTGTAGAGTGACTGTTCACTGACCTTTAAAAACTGAATTTAGTCTCAGACCAACATCCCTGAAGACTGAACTAATTGATATAGAAGTAAACCACAATAAACATCAGAATAAGCAGACATTGAGATGATTTACTGATGTGGTCAAAGCTAGATGAAAATTTCAGTGTGTGGAAAAGAGAGTTAAGATAAAACCATTTTAAGCTGATGCTTGGAATGACTGGAGTAAATTAAAACAAAGTAGGCTAGTCTTAGATACTAGTTTCAGTTTAGCTAGGTTCAATTGTGATAGAAAATTATGGTTTTAATAAGCAATCCTAAATGATTCAGTAATCTGTTTCCATTCCTGGTGAGCATTTGTCTGTTGACTGACACTTTTACTATCTTAGATATGACCAAGGTTTGAGTGAACTCTAGAGACTGAACTATATCATTATCAGTGATTCCTTCAGTCAAAATTAAGATAGATTTCAGGTTTAGAAGTGAGATAAATTTCAATTTTCCCATTTAAAAATGAGAATAATTTTTTTTCTGAATCAATATGACTGATCTGGCACTAGCAATGCCTAAAATATCTGACAAACCCAGCTTTCAGCAGAAAGCATTTTTGTCAATGGCCTGAAATATTTCTTTTGAAGCCTCATGGATTCAGTGACCCCTCAAAAAATCCAGGACAAGGTCTGGGGATCCAGTTTGCTATGACTGTCTTGTAAATTAAGCAGATCCAGGAGCCTTTTATGGCATTAAGGCAAACTCAGATTATTTATTACTTCATCCTGAAGAGAGTGTAATTTTTCCCTTAACTGAACCTTTCAGGGCCTGTACTTACCTTGTACTGGCTGTTACATTTTGCTGAGGAAAATGTCTGGGGAAGTGCCATGTAGGGTTAAAAGCGTGCCATGAATGTGTCCAACAGTTTATCAGTACCAACACTTGTGTTGCTGCAGCACTGGCTGGCACTGCTTCATTTACTGTTATGGACACAGTCTGTGCCTACAAGAGGCATCATGGTGCTGCTTCAGCACACAGGTGGATTTTTGAGCAAAACAGCTTCAAGTTAGGCTCCTGTGGTGGGTTCAGAAGGCCAGAGGCCCGAGGCGTGCTGCCGTGCAGCCCGGATCTGTCCAGCTCATGAGCCGACCACGTGTGCAGAACTGATGTTTTTTTGACCCACTTGGCCTGGACTCCCTTTACAGAGTGCTGAGGTCTTAGAGCAGGAGTCACCCAAACTACCTGGCCTTACAGGACTTCTCAACACTGCCTACAAAGAGAGAGTGGGTGACCTACCAGCACTTGAAGTGGGCTGCTATGATTGCCACTCCAGGTTTTTGAGCGTGACTCAGCAGCTGAGATCCAGGAGGTCTTCCAGGTCTTTCCAGGAGATCCAGGAGGTCTTTCAGCTCACAGGAAGGTTGGGAAGATTTCTATTTCCTGCAGATGTCAGAATTAAACTAGCTTTTGAGAAAAGTGAAGTTTTATGTTGTTGGGAGGAAAAGGTTAAAAGCTGAAGAACAGCAAAGAGAGTGGCAGAACTGCTCAAGTGACCTTGCAGTTGGGAATACCAAGGCTTGGAGAATATCAGTGATGGAAACCTACTTGGAAGGGGAAAAGCCTACAGGTATTTATCCTTTGTTTTGAGAAGTAGAATCTCTGTGTGGAGATAATGTAGGTGTTTACAGAGACTTGAAGGCTCTCTCATGGACAAACTTGAGGTCCCTGTCTTGGGACAGACCCCAAAGCTCAGAGGTCATAAAAGACACAGAGGAGGTCACAGCATGCTGGTAAATGCCACGTGCATAGGCCCTTGATAAATGTTTGCAAACAGCAGCCCTGCTGCCTGCCAGCTCTGGACTGAGCCTGATGGTGCCTGATGGTGCTGGCACTCCCACCAGAGTGCCACTGCTGTCTGTGTGCTGCTTTGGCATCCTCCAGTTAGCAAGGTAATGAAACAAATGACTAATCATAGCATGAGACTGGAGGTTAAGTCTTGTTTGTTTTTCGTCAACCAGTCCTTGAAGCAGCTAGTACTTCAGAAATAAAAATGATACAATTATTTTAATGAGGCTTTGCTCTTTGATCTTTGTATCTCTTGCCCTACCACTCTAATATTTTCATTTCGGTGTTTCAGTTTCATATCCGATGCTGACCTTCTATTTTGGATTGGTTTTGAACTGTTTTTTTTTTAAATAATACAGCATCAGATAAAATTAATTTAGTAATGATTAACATTATAGGTGAATTTAGAAATTTAGCACCAGTTTATTCAGAGAACCCAAGGAGCTGTACCAGGTGTCCAGAAACCAGGAATGTCACTATATTAATTATTTTTTTATCATATCTGCAGAGTTCAGAAGTCAATCTAAGCATCCTACAGGACAGTTTTATTGTCAAGAAATCAAAAATGTTCTCGATGACATTAGATGTTTACTATTAGTAAGAGTAGTATTTACAGTTATACAAAATGAACTGTAAAGCTGTTTAAATATCATGCTTGACAGCTCAACTTGGTCAGGAATAAATGATAACAGATGAAAGACAGGTTATTTCACATTTCTGTCGCAGGGAAATAATGCATATTCAGTTCAAACTTCTAGTATATTTGGAGATAGGACACCAAAGGTGAATTTTGCCCTGTACAGGTTCACATTTGCTTTTACTCTGGATATTATGTGGACTCTACTCCTCTCATCTCAGAAAGGATGTGTTAGAGCTGGTGCAGGCTCAGAGAAGAGTGAGAAGCACAATGAAATGTGTGGTCTCTCATATAAGGAATAATTAAGTTGGCTGGGGCTTCTCAATATGGAAGAGATGACTTAGGATGCAAAAGACAATTGCAAAATTACAAATGGCATAAAGTGGGAAGAGAAAGATCAATTTATTCAATAAAAGTGCAGGAAAAACCACAATTACTAGTGATGCCTAAAGATTTTTGCTGTTTATGTATTTTTCATATAGTCATAGCTCTGTAGAATATCCTTGCACAGTTATGTAGCTCCTAATAATTATTCTTACCCTTCTTCACTCCCTTCACAGCTCTTTAGGGTTGTGAGCTTCATCTGGGGAATGATGCACAGCCCACCAGTCAGGTGCCCACTCCCAGGCATTTCCCACCATGTTCTACAGGCCATATCCATTGGGAGAAAGGGCAGTGACAGGGCAGTCCCCCTGTACCCATCCTCTGCTGTGTTATTAGTTGGGAATTCTCCCAGCCAGATATTGGCAGAGCATTGATCTTTGGGCTGCAGTCTGTTGCCCCATGGGAAAAGCCTGTTTTCAAGACCAGGTTCTTCATTAACACAAAGGCTCTTCAAGCAATGTTGAGTAGTCATGGATTTTTTCCTTTAGCAGGAACTTTAAGAAAGATTTTTCCATTTTGTGTCATCAGCAAGGGACACTCCTCACATGTCTCCTTCCTGAGCTGGGATTAAGTAAACTTTCAGGCAACACTTAAAGCTAGGTTCAAAGCAAGGAAAAGCAGCTGATTCTCCAGCCAACAGGCAGTAGCCTTGTGTCAATGCAAAAGGTCTTGCAAAAGACCTCATGAGTACAAGAGCCTTAAATGTATGTAAATGATAGGAAAAGTACTTATAGAAAAGATCCATTGCAATTTGCCAATGAGCAATACTGTGTCATGTTTAGGAAATACCCTTAATGAAAAGAATTTGTGTCTATGAGAAAATTAGGAAAGAATATTAAACATTTTCCCTGTTTTAACACCTTCCTAGTTATCTCCTTCAACTAGGTAGATTCTTACTCTGAACCAGAAAATTCTTCTGTTCTTGTTCTGGGTTCAATCACAAAGGATAATTGATATTTTTCTCTATACAAACCCATGGATTTAAAACAACAAATGGGATATGCTTTGATTTTTACTACAATAAAAAAAGGTTGACATAAGCAGAATATAATACTTAGTGATGCTTCTTGTCCCTACTATTTATCACACAGTGGATGGAGGTTGCAGCCACTGGTTAGTTGAATGCTGAAGAATACCTTAAGTGCAGGTAGCTCAGTGTGAGCTGCAGGTACAGCCCTGGCTTGTGGGAGCTCAAGGAAGGAGACTGTGACCCGGTGCCAACTCTTTGTACATCAAAGGACACAGGGCCTGTGTCACCAGCCAGGTGAGCAGACACCCAGAGGCACAGCAGGAGCCAATGGCCCAGCTGGAAATCCCAGACTATCACGTGCTTTAACTGTGAGGGTGCAAAAGTCCAAGGTCCCTCCCTGGAGACAGCCAGCTCAAGGTGTTCTATTGCTGCACTATGACAAAATCACTTAAAGGAGACAGAGGTCCGAGACTCTGCCACGGGGAACCCAGGGCAGATCTGATCAGGAAAGCTTGTCTGACTGTGACTGTGGGGTGAGCTGGGGCCGAGCAAGGAACCTGCCAGCTCCCTGGAGCTGCCTGCTGGGAAGGGGCACGGGCCCAGCAGCCAAAAATCTCTGGTGGTGGGAGTGTGATGGCCAGAGTGCCTCCCAAATGGTCAGACAGGGAAGTTTCCTTAACTTCCTAATCAGCCCCTGATTACATTTGTTGTGAATAGTATACATAAAAATATTTTACCCTGTTGAATTAGAGATATCAAATGCAGAGTTATGCTACCACCTCAAAGTGAAATCTGACACTGATTATTTTATATAACTCCGTAAACTACTGGAGACATTTCATTGCATGAAATAAGACAACATTGGCTTCAATATACAGCCGTGCGTAGTTATTGAAAGAAGCATAAGTCAAATAAAACTGATTTTTTTTGTTTTGGAAAAATATCAAGTCTTATATATGTGGATTGAAAACACTGTTTAAAAAAGAAACATAATGGACCATGCAGAAAAAAAAAAAAGGGAGAAAGGGGAAGTTTATTACTGGTGCAGATGATTCAGTTCCAAATGTCTTTAGCTAATAAAATTACTGAACATTTTTAAACATGTTGGTGTATATCTTTGAATCCTTAGAAATGAACTGAGTAGACAGCTTAAGTGTCACTAATACCATTAGGGTTTTAACCATTATTAATTCAGCCATTTTAACTTCCCAGTAGTGAGATGCAGCTTTACTTATCAATTTTATTCTTAAAATGTTTCGAGAGGTTGCTGGTGCTAGCATATTTGAGTTTTACATGTGCCTCAGCATTTCTGCAGGTTAATAATGTCCTGAAGGCTACAGGATTTCCTTTTGGTTTCCAAAATTACATATGCATTATTGCAAATGAGTTCTGCCACAAAGGAATTCATAATGAAAACATCAGAGGGAATTAAAGTGCTTCTTATAATTCTTGAGCTTGCTCCATTAATCGGAGGGCAAAATGAATTGAGTCATTATGTTCCCAGATGATATTAGGGACCAAATGGGAAGCCCTCTCCCAGTTTGATATTTTTTTTTTCACTATAAGTATTTTTTGCTGGGGGGGTGGGTCAAGTCCAGGGGCAGCAAATCCATAGTGGGTAATTCAAGTCCCTGAGTAATGTTTTAATTCAAGTTTTAATCTTTATGCACAGAGACAGCAGGTCACTGTTAACTAGCAAGAGAGGCAGAAAGATTAAGAATGTACACAGTGCATTACCTCGAGAGAGAAGAAGTGTGTCTTTTACTGTAGAAATATTTGGCTTTCAAGACCTGTCTTCTCATACCTATATGCATGACTTGATTGGAAATTTGTTGATATCTGAAAGCTGTCTGGAAACCAACAGCATGACCTTCATAATAACAGTAATTGTGATTGTCAAACAAATGAACAAAGCAGTACCTTTAATTAAGCCACCTGACCCACCTGGGACAAAACAGACCATTTCAAACCTGAACTAGGAGCAACAAACTTGGAGCTGGTATTTATTCAAGAAGTTAAAATGTGCAGTTCTGCCACTGCTCCGTATAAGTCTTCTAGGGAGATTTGAGTGCATTTTTATTCATTTGAAATGAAGAAACAGCTAGATGTCCTGCATGTATCTTTCTGCAAAAGTAAGTTTTTAATTAGCCTCTTCAAATAACATACTTGGTTTTATTCAGACTGCTCTCATGCCTAAAACACTCCTTACATATTTATGATGACTGTGGTGCTTTTACAATAGATATTGTAAGAGGACACCATTCTGTTCTTGCTGTACTCCAGGTGGATTCACTTTAGTCAATTCACTTTATCCTTGCCACAAGATGGAAAATGTGTGTAACTATTTTAGATGGCAGTGAATATGTATATATACACCACACTGGAAAGCTGGATATTTTGTCTGTGGTGTTGCTATACAATGCTAATTATATCTGGTTTGGAGCTCCATGAGCTTGCATGTGACCACAAGAAACCATAAATGTATCCAAATGATTTCTTTGCATGTGACAAATGACGATTCTGAGAAGTGCTGGAATTGGGCTAGTGAAATTCTACGTGCACTGCATGAAAACCTGATTTTGTGCTTATGTTCAACAACAGGCTCTGCCTGTGCTGCTGATCTATGATTTGCATGGTCTTTCAACAAGAGAACAAGTAGAAGATGCATGAGGTTGTAGCTTCTTTTCCTGCCCTCAAGCTTCTAGCTTATTTCTATGGGAAACTCTTTCCTCAAACATAGCATAGACAGACCTACAGTTAAAGCTGTCAGGCATATCTTTCATATAAAAGCTTTTTTTTTCCTTGGAATGTCCCACTTTTTAGTCAGCATGTTCCTTGGAAATGGCTTGGTTTTCAAAGATTTCCCAGAAACAAGGACAGAAACCTTTGTGATCTGTATTTTCTGCGGCCAGGGAATCCACAGTGACAGGGCAACATGCCAGCTGTCTCATCAGGGATGACAGAGCTTGCCTCTCCCACAGCAGGGAAGTCCAGTTCCAGCAGAAATCCATATTTTAGGAGTCTTTTGTCTCTCCTTATTTCTGTGTGAGCATCCAGCAAATCTGAGGAAATTCCATTTTGAAATGAAGGAAAGGATGTTCTCCATGAAAAAAACCTTTTATACATTTTCTTATCTGCAGTATTTTTAAATTAAAATGAAATTTTATTGAAATTAAATTTCATTTTGAGTTGGTCATTACATAACATTTTGGAAGCATTATAATTTCCTGAAACTCTGGAATTGTTACATCAGATCTGTTTACAGATTCTAGTTGCTAATTTAGTGAATATAAAATCTTAAAAAAAAAGGTAAGCCAACTCTTCAGTCACGGCAATAAATTAAAAAATTGGAATTTAAGGAAAGAAATATAGTTATCCTTTCAAATAATATTCAGGCTGAAAGACTTTCAATTTTTAAATGTAAACATGAGATTAGGCAATTTACCATTTCATTGTCATTTAATGCTAAGTTTCTCTTCAAGTTAGAAATCCCAGCTAAAGGATTAAGTTAACAGAAAAAAATAAACATAATAATAAACAATGACAGGAAAAATAGTAACAGTTGGTTTTAAAACTCATTCATTCTTCTGGATCCAATAAAATGTATGTATTTAAAAGAAAAAAGCTTTGAGAAAGTGGACATTAACTTTCAGGGAAGTTTTGTAATTTTAAATATGTAAACAGAAAAAGAGACTTCCAAAATTTCCTTCAAAATAAAATACCAGGAAATCAGGTTTAAGCCATTTTTTTTCTTAATATCTTATGTAGATTTTTTCCCTTTTTTTTGTATTCTAATGTGTACATTTTTTGAAGCCAATGAGGTAAAAGCGAAAATGCTCAAGTGTAAAAATGTAAAGCATATACTGTCTCTCAGTAGGCTTTTAAATTTCTTTTTTTATCATAAAAGCCAGCATGTAGTCACAGAAACAAAGTGACGTTTCTGCTGCAATATTTTGACATAAAAATAATTCCGAGAAAGAAAAAGTATTTTTAAATCCTACTGAAAGAAAGAGATGAAAAGATAAACTTTTTCTTTTAGCCAAGAAAAAAATTCAGGTACAAGAATGCTTTGTGTGCAAAATTGCCTTCCTCCTGGTAAAAAGATTAGGGTGTGTTGGGTTTGTGGGGCAAGGTTTTGGTAATGGGGGTACTACAGGAATGCCCACAGTGAGAAGTTGCCAGAAGCTTCCCCTGTGTCTGACCCAGCCAATGCCAGCTGGTGCCAGGACAGACTCGTTGTGAGAGTGGTAAGGTGCAGGAAGAGTTAGCCCAGGGAAACTGGGGACTCTCCATGCCTGGAAATGTTCAAGGCCAGCTTGGATGGGCTCTGAGCAAGCTGGTCCAGTGAAAGATGACCCTGCTCATGGCAGGGGTGTTGGAAGGAGATGACCTGTAAGGTCCCTTCCAACCCAAACCATTCTGTGATTCCATGATAAGATGCTGGGCAGTAAGACAGCTGTCTTTGAACTGTGTCAGAGATGAAGTTTACAGGCTGAATGAGAATGTGCCACACACACTTTCACAGTTTGCTTTCAGTTGCTGATGATTCTTGCTCCTTCCCCTCCCCCATTCCTATGTTTCTAGCAAGTCTGTGCCATTTCCTTTGCTCTTTTTAACTGAAAATGCATCATTAAACGTTTGTGTTTTTCATATGCTTTTCAGTAGTACACAAAGCCTTCAGACTGGGACTCTTGATTTTTGCCTGTTATCTCTTTATGTCAGTTGTGCAAACTTTGAAGATGCAGTTACAAACCTGTGAGCAAGCACCTGGAGAGCTGTCATGAACAGAACAGGTCATGGCTGCCAACTTAGGCGTTGCCAGCTGCACTGCTGAACATCCACAAAACCCTATGCAAGCCAAACAAGGCAAACATCCTCCAAGCATTCACTTCCTCTTTGGAGTCCTCCAGTGCTTGGATGAGAAAAGAACCAAGGCTTCTGCTTGAATAGTCAGGGTAAAAATAAAAGTATTCAAGGCCACACTTAAGAGAAGACAGTTACTCCACAAAATAGTTGTTGAACTCTTGGCAGATCTGAAAGTGTTGCTGAGATCTGGAAGTGGAGCTGGCAAGAGGCAATAGCCAGTTATCCAGCTGTAATAAAACAGAAGGACTGGAGGCTTAGTCTTACAGTGATTCTGTGGTAGTGAGGTGAAAATTCCAGGAGGTTTTAGAAGTATTTTCACCTAGAATTCAAAATAACATTTATCCTGGAAAAAAACCTGAAAAAATAAAATGAATCTTGGTTATTTTCCCTTCAGGCTAGATCCCTTTTTTCTAAGCTGTTCAATGATGCCAGAGTATGTAACATCTTAGTCATCAGCAATCTGGCAGGTATTTTGTCCCTTATATTGATCCAACAGCTATGTGCCAGGCTGTTTGCACCATCTGTCACACCAGAGTCAGCAGAGGGGACAAAAGGTGCACAGCTGGTACCATCAGCCCGGAATACCATTTTAAGGGAGAAATACTAGAACCTTTGTCAAAAGTCATAGGAAAGAGAGAGCTTCATGGGGAAGACACTAAAGCAAATGCATTTCAGATGGAGCAGCTCATCTTTTCAGCCACACTTGCTATGGTTGTTAGAAACACACTTCTAAGAATGCAAAAGGTCATAGGATTCCTAAACTGAACATAGCTGTGTTATGTATGCTTTTGGTTTTCCAAGGAAAGCAAAGTTGCCTAAAATGACTGGTTATAAAAAGCCAATCTGTAATTAAACTCTCAGCTGCAGAGTATAGGAATAAAACTGCAGCAGAGAAAATTTCTGGATTGATTTTTGCCATGGAATTACAGTTACCAGGGAAGCGTTCATCAAATGCTGACCAGAATCTGACCTCCATTACTCTGCTCCTCCTTGCAGATTTGTCTTTGGTAAAAAGCTATTTCACAGTCTTATGAATAAGTTGGCAAGAGAGGAAGGCATAACCCAAAGCAGGATGCTTGGAGAGATTTTTCATATGTCCAAAGGCAAGTCAACACAATATTTAGCTCCACTCTGCGTCAGCCAGATGATCAGGCAGTGTTTCAAGTCAAATCTGCAAATTAGCCCAGAAGACATTAGGAAATGCACAGAAGTACATGTTAAAGGAAGAGCATACTGCAGCAAATGTGGTTCAGGACATGCTGCACCACTTTGAAATTTACAGCCAGTCTATACCTTCTGGATTGAAAGTGGTGCCAACATGACATATGCAGCTGAGGATTGTGCTTATATTCCTGTACTTGTTTTGCAAAGTGTTGCAATTTGGTTTTGACAGACTTGAATGATAACTGCAGCACTGAAAATAGAATCATGGCTCATCAGAAGACAGTCACTTTGCATATTTCACTGAGGCCAGTGTAATGCAGAATGAAGACCAGAAAGAAAATAAGTTGTTAAAAATCAAGTGAAGCAAAACCGTCTGCTTCTGGAGTTTAAAGATGAAGACTTTGCTATTATACATAGGAATACTGAAAACCAGGGATTTCTGCTCTGTGAAAAATGTTGAAATTTACAATTTTGTTCCATGCTAGAAGAAAAGCCAAATGAATCAAAATATAGTTTTAAATAGTCTTTTGACTAAAATCTGGTTTTGGAGATTTTATTCCCAATCTAATAGCTTTATGATTAATTACATAATCCATCAACACTGGAAGAATGGTATGATTAGAATACGAAATAGTTTTAATGACAATCTGTAAAAATATCATTAAGGAATCCTGTTAAAAATATTACTTTCTTCCTAGAAAAGACAAAAGGTTCTTGCTACGCTGGACTTCAGGAGGGCAGACTTTGGTCTTTTCATGCATTTGTCTTTTAGAGTACCATGGAATAGAGACCTGAAGGCAAGAGGGGCTCGAGAAAGCTGGATAATATTCATTATTCACTTCCTCCAAGCTCAAGATTGGTGCATTCCTATGAGTGGAAACTCAAGAAAGAGGCAGGACACCTGGATAGGGGAGCAAAGACCTTCTGGCAGAAGAAGGGCATGTACAGAATGTGGAAGAAGGGACAGGCCGCTTGGGAAGAATACGGGATTATCAGAGTATGTAAGGATGCAAAGAGGAAGGCTAAGGTCTATTTGAAACTAAATCTGGCAAGGGTTGTCAAGGACATCAAGAACGATTTCTCCAAATCCATCATTAGCAAAAGGAAGTCTAGGGAAAATGTGGGAGCAGTAGTGAATGGGTGGGTGCCCTGGTGGTGGAGGATCCAGAGAAGGTGGAGTTATTGAACACCCTCTTTGCTTCAGTCTTTACTGCTAAGGCCAGCCCTCAGGAAACCCAGACCCCGGAGCCAAGAGAGAAAGTCTGAAGAAAGGAAGAATTTTTCTTGGTTGAGGAGAATCAGGTTAGAGATAATTTAGACAAATTCGACACCCACAAATTCATAGGCCCTGATGGGATGCATGCACTCGAGCTGAGGGAGCTGGCACTCTGATCTTTTCTGCCTATCTTTCTACTCACCAGAGATTAGTGACCACTCTTTGTGCTTTAAGGAACAAAAAGCTACCTCTTACGTGATTGTGAGTTGGAAAGGAACAAGTTTCTTGTGCAGCAAAGGTCATTTCATGTTGAAACAGCTTTCTTCTGGGAGAGTCTCTGGAAAGTAGCCCTTCCATTTCTGCTTTTCCTTTTGCCTTTGGGCATAGTTGTTTAAGACTGATGCATCAGAAATGTGGATGCTGTGAAAAAGAAGATATGAATTCTATCTTGAAATTTGTGCGTTATATTACACACAAAATATTTTTATGAAATATTACATTCCTGAGGATACCTCACCTTATTCCATGTTATATCAACATTCAGATGAATTCAACATCTGAAGTAATACCTGCTTTCTTCAGTTTGAATCTCAGAATAGATGAACATTTTTTATCATTGTCAATAAGAAAGTTACATCACCCTTGAAATTGAAATGAAGCTCAATTATATTGACCTTGATATCCAAACGAACAGTTTAATATAAAGATCACATATATTGCAGTCTTTTAAAATTACCAGAAGTGATCTACTATTTTACATGATAGATGAGTTATTAAAAGAAGTCAGGAGAAGAACTGAGAAAACCTTTGGTTAAATTAAGTAGAGAAATTCATTAAAAATTTATTTAATATAGGAAGAAAATCATAACTAAGAATGTTCAGGAAATGGAGAATGACTTAGGTCAAACTCTTCAAAAATTACCATTCTTTCCCAGTAAAAATGAATTTGAACTAAGTTAGTTCATAGACTGTTGTTCAGGGGAGAGTTCAATCAGAAAGCTAAAAGTAGAAATTGCTACAGCCCAGAATGCTCAGTATATAAAATTGAAAAGACTTTGAAGTACTATTGAGTATCCTAAGCAATTTCAGTAGCCTAGGCTACTGAAAAAAAAACTGCTGCTTGCTGTAACATTTGGTGGGTACCAAAGTTGCTGTGCATAATGTAGGGTTTGCATGATCAGGTTCTGCTCTGGGATGTTGCCAGTCATGAAGGTGCCACAGACCAGGCAGCTATCAAGCCCCTTGCAGAGGGGCTTGCACAGGACTCCAGGGTGAGAATGAGAGTCTATTTCTTCAGGTTTGCACAAGAAGCTCCATGAAAAAATCTATGTTCAGCACGATCAGTGGTGGTTTTCTTTGCTTGAGGAAAAATCCTACTAAAGAGAAAAGGCCTGGAGTTTTCATAGCAGAGATCAACTGTTGGTTAGAAGTGACCTAGAATACCTTTCAGCAATTGCTTGGTGGGAAGCATGTGTCAGTATTTTTCTTCCTGTGTTCATTTGCTTTTTTTTGTAGAACACAGAAATGTTATTTGTTTTGTCAAAAGAAAGAAAATGTCAAAGCTTTGAGCTCTTGGCCTTTCAGCAGGTGAGCTTACCAGTGTATAGAGGAGGTCAGTGAGCTGAACTTTTGTCAGGTATATTACTATTTTATAATGCTCTGAATCAGCATAATTTATCCCATCAGTTAGGTCATGCCACAGTCCTGTGCCTTTTAAGTCCTGAAATATTATCAGCAGTTACGGGCACCACTCTCATTGAGAGAAGCAGGGCTCTTAAGGCAATTTCAACTCAAAGCAAGCTCTGATCCCTGGCTGTTGTAAAATGAAAGAGAACTCATTTTTATTCCTTTTATTTTTTG
Source organism: Nicator chloris (assembly GCA_013400495.1). NCBI lineage: Eukaryota > Metazoa > Chordata > Aves > Passeriformes > Pycnonotidae > Nicator > Nicator chloris. The sequence goes on along the minus strand of WAAE01011513.1, from coordinate 43,861 downwards.
CTGAACTAGGAAGGAATACAAGTAAATAAATGGGACATGATATTAATAAAAACTGCCAGAATTTAAATGTATCTCTGAAACAAGGAGGAAAATTGAGTAGAGCACTCTTTGTTCTTGGTATGGAGGCTTTCTATAGGGGGTTCCCAGACTACAGCAAGTGTTCTCAGGCTCTCTTATGGCAAAAAACACAAACTGGCAGTAAAACACAAACTGGCAGTAAAACATTTATCAGAAACACAGGACTCTGGAAAAAGTAAATCAGTTCTCTTGCAAAACTGAAATTCTAATGATTTCACGTGCAACAACAGAAGAACAAGTGTAACTTGCCAGTGACTAGTTGCTATACTTCAAAATACTTTTAATGTGTTTCAAGACTAAATGAGACGCACAACAACAAAAGCTCTTAAAGATATTCTAGCTTAATTTCAGCATGTGGTATCAGTCCCACTGACTTGTAGTTACTAGTATTGCTTATTGTGCTTGTTTCCCAATCTTATGTGCCACCCGTTGCTCATTTACTGTCCCTTGAGGAGTGCTCATGGGTAACTCATTTTGAAAGGTATGGGGACAACACCCACTTCATTCTTTTGAGTTTTCATACATCTGCCTGTGGTGGCAGCCAGGGAAGTCCAGCCTTCTAGCTTCCCATGGCATCCCACAGCAACCCCGGATGCCTCCGGGATGTGTTTCAGGGTGGGATCTCATGTCTCCTTTCCCAAGACATTATGATTCCCTTCTGTCTTTCTAAATGAGGGAAATGCTGATTGCTGTGCTTGCCCAAAAGCAGGAATAGGAGCTATCTCTAGCAGTTCCCGTGAACAGCCTTATCTGCCAAGGCACCTCCGTTCTGACCTGCTTTAATCCTGCTGTCTCAGTCTCCAGTGTAGCCACTCAGTGTTGCAAACCTTGGTGATAATTTGGGCATCTAGAGAAGCAGATCACATATATTTTACCCTCTGCCTTATGCCATGATCTGAGCACGTGTTTTCAGCAGTGATAGGATAGTGCCCAGTGAGCACCTAGCTTCATTTGTTATACCAGTCTGTAAATCTCTAGGTTTTCCTTCAAGACTGCCTACTTGACAGTCATAAATGCGCCTGCACACTGTAGGCACCTGTTGGCATACTCTCAATGATGGTAGCAGTAGAAAAATATTGAGGGTGTAAGAACAGGCTGCTGAGACTTTTTCAGTACTAAATCCACATGCATTGACTCACCTCTTCTATTTAGAAATCATAAATTCTGTTACATGAAAGTTCATATTCATGGGCCATTAGCTTTGTTTATCACTTAGAGTGATTAGTATAAATGCATAGAATCATTTAGGTTGAAAAAGACCTTTAAGATCATCACCCAACCATAAACTTAACACTGCCAATTCCACCACTAAACCATGTCCTTAATTATAGAATCACTTATGTTGGAAAAGACCTATAAGATCATTGAGTTCAACTGTAAACCTAACACTTTCTTCCTTCTTCAAATGTCCTGGACAAAGAGAGGTTTTTAATTTCTCACTCTATTGTATAAAAGCACTTGGCAGTGCTCCACTTTCTTTTCTATAGTAAAAGAATAATTTGAAAATTAGTGTAAATACTCAGATTTCATATACACATTTTCAGGTACATACTATCAGAATTCCACAATACACAGACTGCAAAACATTGAAGATGATGATTCAATGTCACCTGCCATTTAAAAACTGTCCCAGTGTTTTTTCTGATGTTTTGGCCACAACATTTGTCCTGTTTACATTGACAAAAGAATCAAGATCTGTTGAGTTAGTGTTCTTGCTTTTAAATGCAAAGATTATGACTGAATTCATAGTTATGTCCCTTTGCTACTTTCTTTGTAGGACTGGAAAGAGGCAAGGAAGCTCTTTATATCCCTGTAATAAGTGAGCAAGCTGGAACAGGACTGCATGTTGTCAAGAAAGCAGGAGTTAACATCAAAACTTAAATTAATGCAGCTTGTTTCAGGCAAAGTCAGTAAACACTTATATTGTGTCAGTTTTGCAGTCAGAAGTCATTTTTAAAACCTGACAATGGCTAAATTAGACAGTTTTCCATTACAGCCTAGAAAAGTAAAAGTGTAATTGCCACTTGCATCTGGTAAAAGGGATTTTGTGTTGCGATATTTAACACACAGTGAACGAGAAAGCGAAAATCAATAAAAAGTAGACTGAAACTTTGTGCTTTCCCTCACTTTTCTTGTTGCCTAGGAGCACTAGGCAATTGATGCAAGTATTTATTGAGGAGGTTTGGATACCGCACTCTCCTTGCATAATGTTTCTCTGAAAAATATTCATATTCCAGCTGGAGTTCATAATACATGTATTGAATGAAGTGCAGCAGGTTTGCTATAGGTAATAAGTAAGAGGGACTGGACTTTTTCAGAAGTAGAAGCTGCCACTTTTAGGATTTCCACAGGCCAGTATTAAAACATAATTTTTGGATATCGAGGACTGCAGCAACCTGTCCTCGGGGGGCCACGTTGCTGTCTTGTGGGGCCAGTCAGCAGAGGTTCCGGGCAGCTGTTGGGTAATTTGATGTGTGCATTATAGGTAAAGAGGGATCCCCCTCACCTGAGGTCCCAGACTTGTGGGTGGTAGAAATGGTGTCCATGGGGTAGCTCCAACCTTGGCTGAACACCTCTGTGTAAGCCAGTCCCTGTGTGTCAATGTACAAGGAGGGCACCCTTTGAAAATGCACCATCACCAGTTTTGTTTTTAACAACCAGTGAAAGGATGTGGTGAAAAGAAGACAAAGTAAAATCCCTATAAATGCTTCCTTGTAAAATTAAAATTTTGGGCAGTTTGAATGCACTGATGTCATCAATACCACAGTTTCTCTTTGCTCAGATGTGGCATAGCTATGGTGACATTTTGTATATTTATTAAAGCTGAAGGAACAATTTGAAGAGAATAATTTATTTGATATATTGATCTGCCCTCTCACCTTTTTTATCTGTCTTGTCCATTTGGACAGAAAAGTCTTTGGTCGTATCCTGACCCCAGGAGAGTCAATAGTAAAATGCTGATAGACTTCACCAGAGCCTGGATCCTACCCTGGGGGTTTTAACTCAGCAGCTCTATGGAGCCTTGATATTTACAAAGCAAAATGGACCAATTATTTAAACAAGGATACAAGGGATGAACAAATAGTTTTGTGAGTGCTAAAGACGAGATGCTTGCTTTGGGCTCTGGGTCAATTCTCCAGTGTTTAATAAGATGTGAGTGCATACCTCAGGCTTTGCCTCAAGCTTCTTTTTGATAGACTGCTTTCATGAGGCTATTGGGAAGAAAGTACTTCAGAGACCTTTGCCCCTTTGTCAAATCTAGTTTTCGTTAAGCAATAGGCAGGTAAATTAGTGAATGGGAGGGACGAGAGGAGACACAGACACAGAGCATGATTTCGTATGCCACATATTCTAGGAAAAAAAAAAATAATTCCAAAAGAATTTTTTTTGGTTCCTCATTATTTCTGTTTTATTTTAGAGCTTTTTAGCATTAATCTCAAAAGGAAATTTTAATAGAGCCTTTTTTTTTTGCTAGATGTAATTCTCTAAAGTGTGCCACAGTGAAATCTAAGAAGTATGTGTGTCTCTTCAGTCTTAGGGTTCCTTTAAAATTAGTTATTGTGGAGGTGTGTCCTAGGCTATCAGAAACCAAAGAGAAGGAGTGAGGGAGAAAAGCAAGCTCTTTCCAATTTCTGTTGCTTGTCCTCTACATGCACCAAGTGATAAAACAGAGAGATCATACCTGTGTTTTGCATAGATACCCATACAGCTAAGCTTGGATCAAAGGCACTTTCTAAGTTTGCAGAAAGACATGACCTTTTTAGATTTAAGGAAAAAATATTTCAGAGAACTACAACTCATGTAAATGAAGCATATACTCAATGCATTTCCAGAGAATCTTAAAATAAAGCATGAAAAAGAAGTAACAAATTAAAGGTCATTTGGAAAAGAATTGCCATAACACAAATGGATAATGAATTACATGAAGATCTCGGGCTTAAACACCTGTAGAAACAAAAAGAGCAACTAGTAGCAGAGAGCCTACTTCTATTACTCAAATTGTACCCATTTTGTGCAAGAATGACTAAACTTATCTTCTTTTAAGTCTGTAATTTTTTTATGAAAACCCCACAAGTTTTCAAAATTTGAGCACTCTTTACTTGTGTAAGTTTTGAGCATCCTCAATTTTTGATAATGTCAGTAAGTGCATTTAGCAGTGTAGGGTACTGGGAAATCAGAAAAAGCTGCTGTGCACCTTGGAATGTCCAGGAATTTTATGTACTGGAGATATTAATAATTTTCTGGAGAGTATTATGTTTCCTGGATATGAGTTTGTATTTTACACTTTGACAGCCAAAATGTGGATATAATTTCAAACTCTTATATACAGTGATATGGCATTGAAGAGCTCTGAGCTACTGACCAAAACAAGGAGGAGAATAAATGACAGACTCAGAAATGGGTTTAAGTGAAGGACTTCAGCTTCATGACTTTAACAAAGCAGCTGGGCAACAATTGTCTAAATCACACTTACAAGGGTGGCAGTTAGACATCAGTGCATGGTTACAAGTGTCCAGCCGAGAATCAGTGATTTGAGGCAGAACTCCCTCTTCAGCCTGTACAAGGACATAGCCTTTAGAGCTGGGATAGAGGTTATAAAGAGCAGATTCTCCTTAAGTCTCACATTTTCTCTGCTGCTAGGTGGTCTGGATTCAACCAGCGTAACTAGTTATCTCACTGAGTTTCTCAAGTTGCTGGAAAATGTAACAAATCAAAGTTGGAACATAAACAGCCTCAAAGATGTTCCTGTTCCCAGCTGTCTATACAGGAGTCTGGAGCAACCAACAGCCTCCGCTAGGCACTTCAATTAAATATCTGAAATTAGACTGAATGAATCTAGCTGTGGTCCATCAGCTAAGTATATCTCATTTACTCTTGAGAAAAGATAGAGTGATTCTAGACAACTTTGTCTTGCCTTTGTGAATATGGAAATTTCATATCTCACTGTGCTTGTATCATAGGGAGAGGGAAAAGAGATGAAAAATATAAGCTGACAGAAATAACTTTTAGATCTCCAAATAATGTGAAAGTGTATTCTACTGCTAAGGTTTAAAAGAATGTCTGAGGGTGAGGGCTAGAATTTAGTTTGTTCAAGTCTTAATCTTCTCCAGACATTGAGTCAGTGTGGGTTCTGATGAAGAATTTAAGCAGAAGTGTCTAGCCCACATCACATTCTGTGGTACAGTCATTCCCACTGGTGGGAATAGGAGCACTAAGGATAGGAAGTAAGTGAATAGAGATAGGTATACCATAATTGCAAGCAAGTGAAAAAGTGTGTTTATACCTTTTGACAATCTGTGCCCATATATCATAAATTTATGCTGCATATCCTCATAAATTCATTCCACTATGCATCATTGTGCAACTCTTCCTGTGTTTTTAAATCCAAAGGACAATTACTTCCAGAGGGCCAGTCCGTGGTGGTTTCAGAAGCAGTTGGTGTGCTCTCTGCCAAATCACAGCTGAATCTTGGGTCTTCTTCTTCAGTGTAATTCATCTGGGCCAGCTGCAGATTTGGAGTGCCTGCATATTCAGAAATGAATTTTACTCTTTGTATTTGCAGCAATGCCAAGGGATGTGCTTGGCAAGTTTATATCCTAGTGGAATCTGACTGCCAGCACTGAAAAATTCAAACTCAAACCTTCTAGGGTCCAGACATCTCAGGTATTCTGATACAGTCCTACAAGTATCCATAGCAAAATACAGGTAGCTCACATGGCTAATGTGATCATGCCCTTGTCAAACTGATTCCAATCTTATGTTTGATCCCGGTATTGAAGGTTGCTTACCTAAAAAAGGCCTTATCTGCCTTCCAAGGACATGTGTTTGTGTCTATATTGATTTAGTGTGACCCTCACCCTCTTTCTCTGCTGGTTGTTTTGTGAGCACATTAATTTTTAGTGACACGGCTTATTGCATAAATTTTCCATTCAGTCATTGCAACGCACACCTGGAGCTGCTCCTCTGCAGCCTGAAGAATGAGATTGCTAATCCTGAAAGCCAGAAAAAAGGCTACTGTAATCTGTTGACTCCCATTCCTATGAAGGTGATTTCTGAGTGCATATCCTATAACCTGAAAGCAACGTGTGTTTGGAATACTCATCACCTTTCTTGTCTTGACATCACCAGCAGCTTTAGTAAGAATAACCCTTTCTTAGTTTATTGCAACACTATGACAGATGAGATCTCCCTGATCCCATCACAGTTCAAGACCACATATGAAGTGGATTCAATGAGAACTTCTTATTGCACTTGCTTCAAGCCTTGGATGATTGAAAAAATGCTGGAATAGGACTTGCATTTTGACAAGTTCTACCAAATATTTTTAGAAACCTTATCCTAACCTAGTTAGCCAGGGTTTTCTGCTGGAAGTCCTAAAGTTTAGGACTGGCCCTGTGACTGACAAAGATCAAATACTGGGTGAATGTGACTGGGCTCCCCAAATCTGTATTTCCAACAAAACATGACTGTGGTCCTGTGGATGTCAAGAGTGACACACTGGATAAATGCTCCTTTTGCTGGCTGCCATTTCTGCAGGCACTCACTGACAAGGACTATTGTCACCTGAAGCTCTAAGGTGGGCTGCTGTCCAGCACTGTAGTTTTTAGTTTTCTTTGGACCTCAGCTTGCACTGGCTACATTTTCAGACTTGCACTGAGTAGTTTTGGATAGTGTATTGACTTCCAGTTTAGAAGACCACTGGTATTTAAGTAGAGAGTTCATAACTAACATAACTTGAAGCCTGTTGAAAACATAATTCTACATTTATGTTAAAAATGCCTTTCTCAGTGGCAATAATATTTTGAATTAGTTGTTTTTCTATGCCATTATTGAAAGAAGCTAGAAGTCCTGAAATGTTTTTCCTTTCAGCATTCAAACCAAAGGAAGTATGAATATAAAGTAGTTGCTGAAATTTTGCTGTTCTGTTCACAAAAATTTTTGAACAATAAGTAGGAAAACTGTTCAAAACCAATTGGAACTATTGATGAAATAGAAATATGCTTCATGATTACATCAGATAAATTGTATGGTCCTTCCTGGTGGGTGGTGAGGTGCCATATTTCATTTCTTACCAGACTGTAGTACATATAGTGATATGCTGGATTTGTATATATATTTATGTAAAGTCAGACCTTGGATTATGAACCCTTTTTTCCCCCAGAACAGTCTCAATGAGCTTTATTATGAAGATTTCTGTTAAAAAACTTAGGTGACCAGAATTCATGGCAAAGCAGCTGATGGGAATGGCACATCCCCCTGCACCTTCCTTGACTTCCAAACCCAAAAGCTGCTGTGTTCTCAATGTGTTTAGGAAAGTTAATGAAAATATAGTTTTATATTATGAGATGAGTTGAAAGAAAAGTCTCAAAAAACTCCACAATATTTTAAAAGGCAATTTTAATCCTAATAGAGCCAGACAATAGATGTACCAGTTTCACTAGATTTGCTTCAATTCCCATTTGAGTCAATGGAGAGAATCCCATTGGCTTTAAGTAGAAATTAGATTAGCAGGATTTATGAAGCAATTGTGTTTTATCTGTGTTAGGAATAGGAAATTCTTGAAATTATCCCATTTTTGAGGAAATCAAATCTCTGTACCTGGACTTGAGATTGCATACTGAGAAAGAGGCAGGAAAAGCCAAAGTTCCACTTACTCAAATACTCTGTTTGTAGTGCAATGTGCAGAGATATAGAAAATGCCTTCCATATCAGGAGGGTGGTAAAACCAATAGTTCCATCCTTAACATTAGAAAGTAGTAAGTTTGGGGAGCAAGAATTAAGAATGCAGAGTGCTCTCAAATTATGGATATTTTAGCCATTTTTCTTATAATCTTGACTCTTATTTACCTCAGGCCTGTGATCCTGAGACAAGTAGCTCTGAATTAACCTTTTTAAGAAAAAAGAGATAAAAGGAGAAACAAAAATGTGTGTACAGACAAGCTTTGCAAGATGTATCTCTCCATGGTAAAGCATCACTTGCTGTAATAACTGGAAAAATATTGGCACCTTTGCTTCTCACCTTTCTTTCACAAAACCTGTGTGTGAGCTTCTTTTCTTTCTTGCCTTTAACACAGCCTCCTAATTTAGCCAACATTTCATTTATGAATGGGTTCTGAGAAAAACTTCATCCTATTTTCAAGCTTTTCAGAGTTCAGAGGCAATCAAATCCATCTTTAAATGAAAATGATGAATGTAAGTCAAATAAACCCTATATATTTTTTTCTAATGACATCAGCTTCTCTTTTGCCTGCCTTACCTAGAAGCCTGCACGGTCCTTATCTGTGAAAGACTCATACTTCACTCCGCAATCTCAGAGAGTTTGATTTAGGATAAGGATTTTACTGCTGTCTATTTTTATAGCTGAGGTTTTATATATATGTGTTTTACAGTTCAGTGGGGTTAGAGGTGGGTCATGCTGTAGCAGCATCAGTGCTTTCTACTCTCCCCAGTTTCACTGGAAAGGTGTTAGCTCTTTGTATTGAATCTTTCCCATTATTCAAAGAACATTTGATAATTTAACAAATAGATCTGTATTCCGCAAACACCTCAGCACTGACCTGTCATTACACAAGTATAATACTACATGGAGACAACATAGGAGGCCACAGTTCCTTCCCCCAAATTACCCTGGGAACTAGAGAGCAACTGCAGTCTCATTGCTTATCTTTTACATCTCAGCCAGAGCCATCTTTGTTACCAGGACTTCTATTGAGAAGCCACAAGCCTTGCAGATAAAATAGGGACTGATTCCTTTTATAGTAAAACTTTAAAAAGTCTTTAGTGTTATACTCAGTCGTACACAAATGAGCTCACATGGAGATTACAGTGCCAGCTCAGAGAGATAATGTGGACAGCGTTATAGGTCTTTTGGGCTTTGAAAATTGTGACTTGACTATAAGATTATGTAGCCTTTAAAGAGCATTAAAATGAATAGTCTAAGGGCAGTCAGATACACACTCGGCAAGATCCGGTGTCTTCAAAATTATAGAGTTCGGCATGTTTATTCAAATCAGAGATCAGAAGGGATAACTGGATGAGAACTCCTTAAGTGCCTTATAATGGCTGTGGATTACAGCATAAATCTTACACATTTTACAGTTAAAATAAATTGAGTTTATGTGGCTACAGAAACTATTGCTGCTGTAGTTTGGGGGGAGGTGTGTCCCCCACCACCATTCTTAAATCCAGACATCAATAAAAACTTATAAAATACAGAAATGCCTCAATGAAATTCTGAGGGTTTTATGAGTTTCTGCATTTGGTAACCAATTTAAATATTGTAATCCTTAATTGTTTTATTTGTATCATATTTTTCTACAAGTACATAAAGGAATAGTTAAGTCTGGCAGTGATGTAGCTGGAAAATTGTGAAGATTAGAACCTTGACCTTGGAATTTTCTTGTTGATATGCAGCAGAATATAGTGTTGTGATGCTCAGTTGGATGCTGTCGTTTTGGAACATGTAGCTGCAAATGAGGTACCTCTGCTGCCTGCAAGGCTTTGGGAGAAATGTGACAGTCCCAGAATTGCAATACAAAACGGAGAGTGTAACTGAGTACCTACAGGAGTAGGTGTGAAATTGTCTTGGGCACTCCATCCCATGAGTATGGAGTGGTTGTATGGGGTTAAATGAAGGTTCATGTCTGGTTCATTTTGTTAACCTTCCTCTTCAAAAAGAAGAGGATGCCTTGCTTTTGTTTAGAAAATTAGCAGCTGGAGAAGCTTTGTTTTTGAGGTAAAGCCTTTATTTCTAGGCTGCAGTGCCAGGACTGCTTATCCATTCCTTATGATTGTTTAGGCACAATGCATAGGGAAGGCTAAGAACAGAAATCAAAACATGATACCTCTTTCTTAATCTCTTCCTCATAAATCAGGAGTCCAGTCACCAATGTTCAGTGATTTCCTGCACTTCCCTCCTTTCATGCAATGACCCTTGTCTTTCTTTCCACAGCATGGCTCCATGCTGCAGGAAAGGGTAGGAACTGCATTTCTGCTGCCTTACTGATTATTCTGTGTCTAAATAAGAGGTATGAACCTTTAGCTGGAGGAAGATCAAATCTGTCATGTTCTATGAAGTCCCATAAAGCACTGAACTTCTTGGTAAAACTGAGGCAATGTCCTTCCCTGCATTTCCTATGCAGATCTCTTTGGCATACAGCATTGTGTCAGCAGCAGCTTTAAGTCTGCTTAGAGAAAATGTACTGAATAACATGTAGAAATCTACCTTATAGAGGCAGTAACTCTGAGGATCCTTCTTGGGGTCTGATAACACAAAATCCCAAAAATGTTGAGGTTGGAGGGGACCTTCTGTCTAACCCTCCTGCTCAAGCAAGGTCACCAAGAGCAGTCTTCTCAGACACTGTCTGTGACATGGGTAGAGCTTTATTAAGGTGATGATGGTTCTGTCTTTATGTAGAAACAGAACCTCTTAAATTTCACCAGAAAAAGATGTCAGTTGTATGAGGAACTATTCAGCACTTTTGAGGATTAAAGTTTTAGCCTTAGATCTTTACTCAGGGGCTGTTTGAGCATATCCTTACTTTTGGTGGATTGCTCTAGTGTATGTGATTTTTCAGATTAGATATAATAGACATCCAGCAGGTTAATGTCTGTGAACCCCAGGGGGTATTCTCTAGGCTGAAAACAATTCTGTTTAATAGGAAGGGGACCCTACTGGTATCAGTTTATCAGATGCCACAAGTGTTGCAGTCTGTAGGGAAGGATTTAGTCCCTTCAATCAGGTGTATAGACATTTTGCTATAATGACTACACTGGTATGGACTGCAACAACTAATGAAGATGCACTTTTGGAATATTCCTATATTAAATGACTGCCCAGGGAAAAGGGAGATGGGACTTGTTGTGAATATTACCCTGAAGCACAGTGGAGGATTTAATGGATGCTTTTCTTTCACTGGGGAAAGTCCAACTCTGCTCATATATTTTTTCCTGCAGTACAGATTCCTATAATCTTAGTTTTTTGGATGCTAGCCCATTCAGCAGTTCTCTTGCTTTAAAGATACCCTGTCTAGTGTTTATTTTGCCTTTTGACAGCACAAGTTTAAAATTTAGATAAGATTGGGTAGCAGGAGTAGCAAATACAGCGATTACATAAAGTGCAAAAGTTGACGTTGCCTGTACCATGTAATTTAGCCATTTTCAAGGTAGTTAGATAAGAATCCCTGTAAAGCACAGCTGAACTTTGACTACAATATTATTTTTTGTTAGCTGTGGTTTCAAATTATGGCACTTGTGGCAATCATTTTAGCGTACTCATTTCTGAGCAGGTATCCCCTGTAATGCAGTCAGTAGGAGAAGCAGGTTAGTGAAACAGCTGTTAATTTTCCACCACGAATGAATACTCTGTCCTACTTAGTAGATGCTTTCCCCTTGTAAGTTCAATAAATATTTATGTCAGCCCTGCTGTCAAGTAGTAGTCTCAATAACAGACAGTTGCTAAATTAAGATACCTTCCTTGGCAGTAATGGAAAGCTAATAATGCAACTGCTTTATGCAAGCCTTGGAGAAGATTTGCCTTTATAATTATCATAAGAGGTTGAACTGCAACTCCAAGAATAATAAAACAGAGAGGCAGGCTGTGTTACCACCGGGTGAATAGAGGTGAGAGAACATAAAGAAATTGGGTTCCCTTCCTTGGTAGTGCTGCTTCACAGGGGCAGCTGCAAGCAAACTTCAAGCAAAGAGGGCAGAGGAGTTGGGAGATGGTGCTGCAGACTATGACTTGCTCACAGAGGTGTTCCTCAATCAGTGTGAGTAGGCATAGGTCCCAGCACAGACAGAGGTGTGCTAGTAGGCAAGAAGTGCAAGAAAACTGCTACACATTCAAGCAGACCTACTTTTTCCTTCCATTCATCCCTCGACTTCTTTGTCTTTACTGTTGTATCCCCAGTAGAATGGACAGATGGAGAATTACAGCTGCTTTTTGCAGCTACAGTTCAGGAAAGAGACCTTGGAATCACCATTGACAGATCTCTGAAATCATTGTCTCAGTTTGCAGCAGCAGCTAAAAAGGCAACAAAATATTGGACATCAGCAGAAATGGTATTGAGAACAAGACAGACATCAGCATTTTGCCATGATAAAAAACCTTAGTGCACTCCCATCTTCAGTGCTGTGTGCAGTTCTAGTCTCTGCATCTCAAGAAGGACATGGTAGAGCTAGAGAAGCTAAAGAGGAGGGCAAATAAAATGAAGATGATGTGACTATGGTTTATGCTTAAAACTAAACAAACTAGGAGTTTTCATGAAGGGAATGAATATAGGGAATGCAGAACCATTTATCACCAAATTTCACATGACCATATTTAGGGTGGACTCAACAAAACCTGTAGGTCAGTAACAAATAAAGAATGCAATTCTCCAAATGGTTTGCAGACTTCACAGAATAGTATCTCATCAACTTGCTGAGGTTTGAAGGGACCTCTAGAGATCATCTAGCCCAACCTCCCTGCTCAGAGCAGGGTCAGCTAGAGCCAGAGCTCTATGAGCTGTGTCCATATGGGTTGATTATCTCCATGGAGTCTACAAATTCTCTGGGCAACCTATGCCACTGCTTGATCACCCTCATACTAAAATCCTTTTTCCTTATGCCTACATGTAATTTCTTTTGTTTCAGTTTGTGCCCATTGCCTCTTGCCCTGTCTCTGGGAACCACTGAGAAGAGTCTGGCTCTACCATCTTTGCTTAGCATTGTCAGGTATTTATTCAGATGGTGAAGATCACCCCCAAAAGCCTTCTCTTCAGTAAGCTGAATAGGCCCAGGTCCATCAGCCTCTCCTTGTATGAGAAATGCTCCAGTCTCAGTCATCTGCATGACCTTTGGCTGCACTTGTTCCGGTGTGTCCATGTCCCTCTTGCACAGGTAGCCCAAAACTGGACACAACACTCCACGTGTGTCTCACCAGTGCTGAGCAGAGGAGAAGGACAGCCACTTTTAACCTGCTGGCAATGTTATTCTCAGTGCCACCCAGGAAGTTGCTGCTGCAAGGGCACAATTCTGGCTCCTGTTCAGCTTAGTGTTACCAGGATCCCCAGGTCTTTTTCTGACATGATATTTTCTACCTGAGTAGCCCCCAACATATACTAGGGCACTTTTCTCCAGGCATTTTCTTCCTGTCAAGGTGCCTCCAAATGGCAGCAGAGCCATCTGGTGTATTGACCACTCCTCCCAGCTTTATCATCTGCAAAACTGCTGAGAGTGCACTTTCCAGATCACTAATAAATATATTAAATAATATTGGCACTAGCATTGATCCCTGGTGTACACAGCTGGTGTATGGCCTCCAACTAGACATTGTGCTTTTTGCAAGAGACTGTGGAGGTAGACAAGGATCAGCAGATCCCTAAGGTTCCTGCAAAAAGGAGTTAGACAAAGTCATGGAGAACAGGCCTTTAAGCAGATACTAGAAGTAAACATTAGTGATGTGCTCTCTAACATCCCTAGTCCAGTAATTATGCATACTGGGAAGAGGATTCGACTGCAGAGGCTGGCCAGCCTTTGGGGGAAACTCTGAAAGCATGAGAGGCAATACTGGTTTGCATAGATCAATAGTCTGCCTCAATATAATATTTCTTTTCCCACTGTTGCCTTAACTGTAGGACCAAGTGCTTTCCTCTCTTTCTCTCTCCAACCATTTCTCCTCAGCCTCACTGATTTCAGATTTCATTGGTTCTTTGACATCTGTCTGGCACTAGTAGCCCAGCTGTTTATAACCTTCTAGACCAAGTAAGCTCTCTTCTCACCCAGCTGATGAATTGAGGCATGCTGGCATGTTCACTGGCCACTCTATACTCTGCCTGGAAAGAGAGGTCATCTTCTCCTAGGACAAGCTATCCCAGAATGTTCCTGTATTTTTGGCACGAAACATAGTAGTGGAAATGAATGTCTTCCCTATAGTTACAACCTGCCCCTGAAGGCAAGGTAACTGAGGTTCTTGTTAGTAGATCTCTTGGGGTGGATTAGAGTGAAATGACACTGAATGACAGGTGTTTATAAATATGTATGTAAATGGAAGGTTTATTTTAAAACAATTTTGTTGCAATGAAAAGGAGGTATGTAATCAATTTATGATTGTCTATAGTAATATAGCAACATGAAAATATAAAGATCACTTAAGAAAATATATAAGGAAAGAGAAGAAAGAAGAAAGAAAATATAAGAGTCGATAGTGGAAAAGCAAGATATCACCACCCTTGGATGCAATTATGAGACCAGATTGTTGCAATTTTGATGTCTGTTTGTCAAAGCAATGGGCACAGTCTTGATCCCTTGGAGCTGGGGGAATCCCACAAAACAAAGATTTCAATGGGTTCAGGTTTAGGGGGAAATGCCCAGATACCTCCCCTGGGTGGGAGATTTACACTGTCTGGGGCAAGACTCTGGATCATGTGTAGTGTTTTGGTGGAAGGCCCCAGGAATCAGTCTGGGGGCACTTTGGGGGTTGGCAGTCAGATGTGACCAAAGATGNGTTACAACCTGCCCCTGAAGGCAAGGTAACTGAGGTTCTTGTTAGTAGATCTCTTGGGGTGGATTAGAGTGAAATGACACTGAATGACAGGTGTTTATAAATATGTATGTAAATGGAAGGTTTATTTTAAAACAATTTTGTTGCAATGAAAAGGAGGTATGTAATCAATTTATGATTGTCTATAGTAATATAGCAACATGAAAATATAAAGAACACTTAAGAAAATATATAAGGAAAGAGAAGAAAGAAGAAAGAAAATATAAGAGTCGATAGTGGAAAAGCAAGATATCACCACCCTTGGATGCAATTATGAGACCAGATTGTTGCAATTTTGATGTCTGTTTGTCAAAGCAATGGGCACAGTCTTGATCCCTTGGAGCTGGGGGAATCCCACAAAACAAAGATTTCAATGGGTTCAGGTTTAGGGGGAAATGCCCAGATACCTCCCCTGGGTGGGAGATTTACACTGTCTGGGGCAAGACTGTGGATCATGTGTAGTGCTTCGGTGGAAGTCCCCAGGAATCAGTCTGGGGGCACTTTGGGGGTTGGCAGTCAGATGTGACCAAAGATGACTTGGGGTGGTCTGTGTTTGACCAGTGAAATGTGTTCAAGCCATTGCTTCCTTTCACGCGGTTTGTCACGGTGGGAATTTTTGTTCAGATGTGTTAACAAGGATGTGCTAAGCAGGGCTTGCCTCTGCCAGGCCTGGAACCAGTGCCCTCCTGTTGCAAATTCCTCCCTTCTCTGCTTACCTCAAGTTCCTGCTGTGCTAACTTATGGCAAGTTCCTTCTGTGACCTGGGCAGTGCTTGAGACAGGCAATTGGGCTCTTTAATTGTGCTCTTTAACTCCTTTACACCTATTCTGTGAAAATTTTGAAAAGGGAGGCTGTGCCTGAGCACATTGGAGCATGAGAATATTGTCAAGGGTCACACCATGTGGTGGTGTGGATAGCACATTGCCAGATGTGAATGATACACTGAAGAACAGCCATCCCTATATGGGGGCATTCTAGAGGGTCCCAGAAAAAAACACTTTAATGTTTATAAACTAGGGTACTCATCATGCTGCATCCCCTAGGCAGAGTAGCCAATCAAGCAATTTGACATTGAAAACTAAGAAATAAATGCATACATTTTACCAATAAGAACTTCTTTTGCCTTAACTGGGCTAAGATTAGTCATCTGGAGAAAGGCAAAATTACAGAGTTAAAAAGTTAGTGATGGATAAATACACACATGCATCCACACCCACACCTGCACCTACCCTCTGTCACACAGACACACACACAGATGTGCATACACATCAGCACTTCCCAAGAAGTAACGTATGGTTTGTTGCATTTCCAAGGTTGGAGGACTGAAGCTCAGACCATGCTAGAGGTGGTTCCATTGGTTGATACTAAAAAGTCAGCACTTAGCAGATAAATGTGGCAGATGAAAGACCACTTCCCCTTACTCCCACACACATTCTTGAAACAGGAGTAATTTGTCATATACTGCAAAATGCTGATTTTTAAATGTTATAGACTGTGGCTAAAAATAAGGGATTATTTATTACTTCTGTATTTCTGTGAGTGCTTAGCTCTTGATTACTTTAAGCTCCTTCTCCCCAAAGTAAGAAAGAAATCCTGTCTAGTTATTTATGGTGCCAGGATAACTGCCAGAATCATTATATTTTTGAAATGGTGTTTGTTGCCCCTTGAAGGAGCAAAATCCTATCTTAAAAGTATGATTTTTATAGATATATTGTTTCATTTTGGGGAAACTGGGCATTTGAACCCTATTAATATATTTATATGAATGAAAGGTTCTTGCACTTAACAGGGAAACTGAGTCCTGTTAGTCTTCTGACCACTGGAGATAAAATGTTTTCTAAAGTGAGAAGAATTGAATAACTTGTGCATTAGTTTTATATTGCAAGCTGCTATGAGCACTGTACTGTGCTCAATACAGTAGATTGAATCCTGCTGAAAACTATGTGTTCAAAGTCATGTTTTGTTGTGGTATTACAGAAACCACAGAGGTACAAGGGTGTCAGGAGCCGAAATCCAGGGGGCTTTTGGAAAGGTTATCCACCATAAGTGATACTTTCACAATAACCTGTGTAGGGTTACTGTACAAGACATAACATATTCAGCAGGGCTGTGAAAGGATCACTCACCATCTGGCACAACTCCCTTTTGGATGGACAGGACATAGCAGAACATCTGGCAAGATGCACAGGGCACGTCGATGTCTTTGATTGCTCGAGATCCTCCTGTCTCATGGCAGGCAGAGCCTGCAGGGTTGAGGGCACTGGAAATGAGGCCCCAGCAAAAGCTGTCCCAGTCCTCAGGACCCCCTGGCTATGCTGTACCTCTGTTGTTGTCTCCTTTCTTTGTCCTCAGGTCTGCAGCTTCTTTCTGCAGCCTTTTAGCATCATTCTGCTCACAGAGAAACCAGGACCCCCCAATACCTCCCAGGAACAGATGTGCTCAGTGTTGTTTTGCCTTTCTGATTAGTTCAGTGGGAGCAGAAACTCTTGGGTTTGTATAGGGGGTAAAGGTTCAACTTATCCTAATCCAAGATAGTTTCTCCACAGCCAGGCTGGTTGTGATATTCTCAGGGGTTCAGCCAACCCAAATGATGTCCTTCCCCAAAACAGAATATGTGGTAGTGGCGAAGAGTCCAACCTCTGCTTTTCTTTGCCTGATTCTTTGAAAAGGAGAAAACAGTTTTGTTATCTACAGCAGTCTTCTTGCTAAAACACAATGTTGAGGGAACTTGAAGGGCTACATTCTAGAAATTCTCTTTGAGTTCACAGTCTCAAAGGTTGTATGTGAAATTGTTTGTGCTGTATTGAAATAGATAAAAACAATTGTTCCCTCTTCTGAATGTATTATGGATCCACAATTTATTTAAAAATATGTTAAGGGACTCTTCCTGTATAACCAGTTGTTACATTGGGGTATGCAACAGAATGTGATTCTCCATTCACAAAGAGAGTTTTCTGCTCTCCCAGCTATTTTTATTTAATTTCTAATCTGTGCTAAGGCATCTGTGAATATGATACCTCAGCCTAGACAGAAGAATTCTTAATCTGAAGAGAATGGGAATTACTGAACATCTCAGTTTAGCATCCATTTACTAAACTAAATAACTTCTTGGAGAGGAAGAGAGGAGGCAGGGGATAGGGTGTATTTTGTAGCTCTGAATTTCTTTTTCAAGTGAAAGGAAAACATTTAACCAAATGTCTCATTAACGAGAGCCTAAAGAACAGACTGAACTTCTAAATATTTCTTGCAGCATTAAAAGTCCGAAGACTTCGATTAAGCTTTTCATATCCAGAATGACATTCCTCCCACATGCCCTCCTACCAGCACCCTAAATTTGCAAGCAACTTCAAATACCTCTAAATATGATTGTTGAAAGACCTTTTTGCAGACTACATCCTCTTTGCAAGTTGCAGACAAATCTGTCAGAATTTTGTCTTCTGCCAACAACGTGGATAAAATATATATATATATATATCAATCCCTCAAAAGTTAAAAAGCTGCAGCTTTCAAGCTTTCATTCACAATACATACATTCAAGAAAAACAAGTTGTATGTATACATCTAGTGAATACCCCATAGAGCTATTAGCCAGAGAGCAAAATGGAATTGATCTAGCTAATATCAGACTTTCAAGGTTAGATCCATCACACACATTCCAGCTAAGATTAAAAGGAAAACAAAGTCTTCCAAAACTTCATGTTCTTTTAGACACAAAACAGCCTTCCCTCTGCATTTTTGTATTTTAATCAGCTTCATGCAGTATGTTCAGTCCTCCATGAAGGCAATTCAATTCCTGGAGCCAACAGCTTCGTCACTTTTTTTTTTGCTGACTTAAAAAAGATATCACTTCCAAGTGGTGGCAGAAAGGAACTTATTTACTTAAGGTGTCCCAGCACACATAAGACCTTTAAATTATTTTGCAGTTGGCATAGGGAGTTACAGCTGGGACAGTCTGCTGAGGTGGCTTCTCAGTACAGAAGATGAGTCATTTGTGAGACTCCTTGTTTCTGCCAGCTAATGGCCATACAGTACAGCAGTATAAATCAACTACCTGGGTTTCCAAAACACAGAGTTAAATGTCTCTCAGATATAAAGATGTGAATCCTTAATTTTAGAAGATTCTTCCAAACACATGATGATGTCATAAGCTTAGATACTGAGCATCTCTATCTTCCATGTCACAGAGGGGCTCTAAGAAGCAGATGAACCTTTTCCTATTGGAGAAGCTCCTAAGTCTGGCTCCATGTTTCCTCCAGTGTCTCATCTCCTGACTCAGCATAACTCTTCATCCATGTTTGTGGGGAGAAGTGTCCTGGCATGATGGCCACACACCAGCTGACAAAGTGGCAGTTAGTCCAAGAAGGAATAATTAGCTCCCTAATTTGTTCTGCCACTGAACCTTTGTGATGTACAGAGTCATAGAACAGCTCATGTTGCAAGGGACCCACAGGGATCATCTAGGCCAATCCTCGCTCCATACAAGGCTAATGAAAACTAAACTATAAACTAAGAGTGTCATCTAGATGTCTCTGGTCCTTTTGTAGTGGAATGTTGCTGGAACTTCTTGTTAGAGATGTTTTCTTTCATACATTCTCACTTCAGGAAGGTCTGTGCTCCTTTAGGTTACAGCTGTTTTCAGCTATGCATTTACTATTCCAATGCAATGACTCATTTTATTTCCTGTGGTTTTTCAAAATCCTAGCAAATACCAGCCTGAAAACAGCTCACATCTGCCTGTCTGTTCAGGGCAAAAGACCAACTTTTAGTTTTCCCTTATAAATTGTGATTACAATTCTACTATAATGTCTCTAGGTCTTATATTAACATGTCCACCTCACAAAAGACACATACTTAAGACACAAGTAGGACCTAAATCACCAAGATTAACTGGATTAAGCTGCAATAGATATTCTCCAATAGAATATATTCTCCTTCATGTAACAGACTGGGCATTTCTTCATAGTAGTGGCTAGTGTGTAGAGGCAGATAGATCTGCAGCCTTAGACAGCTTATACATTTAAAACTGGATTCCTAGACCTACTTTTTTACAGAGAACCTATTAAAACATTTCTATGTAATCTGATTAATTGAAATGTCTCTTTTAAATATTTTTTTATTGCTTTAGTAATATCCATCTGTACAAGACCATGAGTGTATTTCTCAGACTACTGTTGTAATCAGTGAATTAAAAGGGAAATACTGGAAATAAATGCCATAGCTGTTGACATGTGCAATAATGGAAAATAATTATTTTTATGTATTACAACAGTAGTTGTATTTATTATCACCATTCTATAAGGAGCAAAAAATGTCTAGTGCAGTTCACAGACATTGATTTTTTTTTTTTAGTTGGGAGGGTTTGCTGCAAAAATTTAAGTTTTTCTGCAAAAGCATCTCAGAATGAAGCCTGTGGAATAGACAACCTGATTACAGTTCTCATGTAAATGGAGAGTTTGTCTAGAGAAACTGAGCATTGTAGTTTTAGTTAATATCTGCAGTAGAAGAGTTTCATGAAGCCAAGTGTACTTTGCCTAGTATTTTATAATGGTAACAATATGGCCTGTGCATATATATATATATTTTAAGAGAGTTCCCTTAGGAGTCAATGGCAATTTAGTCCCATTGACTGCAAAGGGAAGGTGGGGATAAACCTTAAGATTTGCCTTGGCCAAGGCAAATAATCAAGGCTTGTGACCATATAGATATCAAAACTTTAATAGTAAATTGGGTAGTTGTTACAAAAACCTTTAAAAAACCCCTTTGAGTATTATGGGTGCTACAATGTGGCACTTATTACAGATACAGCTGAAATAGCTTGTAGTTTTGAGGTATAATAGGAACAATTCTAACAGTTACACATTGTTTTGGAAAAAAAAACCCTTTAAGTACAACTTTGAAGTACTTATCGCTTATTTTTTTGTCATTTCTTAAACAATTTTTCAAAGCTTTGTAATTGATTTTTTTTTTAAATCGTAATTGGCGTAAAAGCTTGGCGACAAATATTCTTCCTTTCTGTATATCTGAAAGTTTGTTTTACAAACAAACAAAAATAGGCTTTTTATTGCATATCAAATTCCCTAAATACTTACTGTTGCAACAAAGTGGCAAGGAATCATATGTTTGGTGCTGGGAAGCTGTCAGGAGGACTCAGTGCTGAGAACAGTGGAAAGACTGAAAAGGGCTGTTTGCAACAGAGAGTTGTGATCCTGCTCTTCCTCACCTTGTCACTTCCTCCCTTCAGTCCCTTCCCTGCTTAGGAAGGTATTCCTCTTCCTTGTGCTGCTGCAGGCATGCACCTGGCCCTTGAGGAGCTAATTCAGTTTGTTAGGCTGGTCCTTGTTTGGCTGAGATGGTGAGCTGAAACTCACTCCCAAGGGAGACAAATTAAGGCCAGGGCTGACACAGGCTGGGAAAGCAAAGCGCTGGGGAGAAGTGAGGACAGGACAGGGCAGGCAGAAAAGTGGGTGGCTGAGGAAGTTTCTGTATCTGAGTTTAGCCTGGCTCATTGCTGGGGTGTCAGTCACCTTTCTACATGAGAAGGCTGGAGCAGAAAAGACAGACAGGTGCATGTTTTTCTTTACAATTCCATTTGATCCAGCTGTATAGGGACAGAAAGCACTCTACATTCATTTGCTGCAACAGAAAAAATCGTGGGAGCTAGAAAATGAGGAAGGAGGATTGTTGTGGGAGGGCAGAACTGCAGATCAGGCTTTGCATCCTCAAAGGGGAAACCAAGAATGGGAGTGATCTTTCTTTCTTTTCCTCCATCATCCCTGGGCACGTCAGGACTGTGATGGCACCTTCTTGTTCTGCCTTCTCTGTTCCACCATGTACTGGAGGTTCACATGTGTTGGACATGGTTGCATACTGCACCTGGTTCTGCCCCACTTCCAAGGTGGCAGTCCCATACTGGCCATCAAACAACAATTGTACTTTGTGTTTACTGCTCCACATCATCCAGAATTGTCCTGTGCCTGTATCACCAAGGCTCCTTTTATTGTGTGATGCTTGTGCTCTCATGGGCCCTGACTAAAATTACAGGAAAATCCCTTCTGGCAACAGTGAGCTGTTGCATCTTGCCTGTGTTGTACTCCCTATCAATGTTTTTGCTGTTGTAAATTAATGTGATAGTGGAAACCTAACAAAGTAGATCAGTATCTAATCCAACACAGAACTGAAAGAAGAAGGAATATTTCCTTTGAATTTGGTTGTTTTTGAATGAAGTCCTCATTGACATTTTAAAATAAATAATATACGGGTTTATATTTGTAAGTAAACCTATGACAAGTTGCTGGACAATACAAAGTTGCAAATAAATAAATATTAACATTCAGAGATCTAAAATTATTTTTGGTTGGAGATTACTATTTTCTGAAAGAATATTTAGGCATCTAATTCCCTTAAAATGTTCTTTAACCACCAAGACAAAAGCCATGATCTTTGGGAACATCTTCTGGACAATGCTTCTTTAAATGAAGATGTTAAAAGGCATGAAAATGGCTGAGGCCAGAACAGTTGTGGAACAAGATGTATTAACTGTAGAACTGCAAGTTTGGCTTCAATGCTTATGAAATTGTGGAGTTGGTTCAGAGATGTCCAAGACAAGCTACAGCAAAGAACCCCAGAATTTGGAGTCAACCCTATGTCTGTAGGGAGTGTATGATAAAAGAAGAGTTGTGAATCTTGAGCCATTCAGACCTTCACCTCTGGGGCATCGTCTTCATGCACTTAACCATCTCTTCTTTTCACTGCAGGGAAAGCCTAAAGTCTGATCATCTTCTGCTTTGTCTGACAAAGTACACCTCACAACCAAATGATGCCTTATTTGTTTTAGATCCAACTCTTCTGAAGCCTACCATCAGTCATATATAAATGTTCAACTCCTGTCACTTGCCTACTCCTTCTCTACAAATTTAAAATAAAAATTAATGAAAAGTTAATTGGATTATTCACCAGGCTTTTACCTCAAGGATTTCTCTGGGGTGAAATAATATTTATGTATTTTTTTCAAATTTTCTTTGTATTTTTATATCTGCTAGAAAACTTGGAAAGACAATTTTTAGCAAAAGTAGATGTTCCATTTTGTCACTTTGTCATTTTTCCATTGTCACTTTCTTTTATGAAGAAGACAATCACAGACCTGTTATAATTGCTTAATTAAGCAACTTTATGACTTATGAAGTAACAATACAAACCACTATAGATGCAAAGGTAAAATAGAATATTAAAAGTCTTATGTTGTTGTAGGACACAAAAAAAGGATGAGAGACTAAATATTTCAGAAGGCAAAGAGCACAGAAAAGAGGCTTTATTGTCTAATTATTACTACTTTTGTAAGGTGTTCTGATACAGACTTAACATGGTTGGTGGATAGGAATGAGACCTCTCTAATCCCATTGGTTAAACTAGAGAAACAGCTGAAATGGTTTGAGAACTAGACAAGCAAAACACCACCTGGAGAAAGATTGTTTTGAGAAAGGATAGTTGTTCGCCAAGATTGTTTTGAGAAGAAGCTTTCTTGAGGAATTTTTCCTTGGGAAAAAGTTAGCAACTGCTAACAGGCTAAAATCTCTCAGACCCAGAAATATCAGGCCCACATCTCACTTTTTCTGTTAAAAAAACAGGAAAAAAGGAAAAGGAATGAAAAGCAACACTTGTTCCCCTCTCTGCAGGGCTCTTGCAGAAAGCAGAAGAAGTGCAGCTCAAGAGGTTCCTTCAGGAAACCATCAAACAGAACTTCAATCGGGTACCGACTTAGTGTGGTCAGAGAGGTTTTTAGCACAAGCTGCCAAGGTAGAACCCAAGAAGAGTAAAATGTTCGGTGTCTGCTTGAGGAGGGACCATCCGAGTGGTCACCCTCATCTTCTGCATCTGAGTCATCACTCAGAGGTCCATCCACTTGATGACTTTCATTCTGGTCATGGTTTGGAGGTTGTCTGTTGGCCTGACTCTGCCTTTGTGGTCGCAGGTCAGGACGGACACACTTTGCAGGCACCCAGCCTACCCCAGTCCCTGTGGATGCACATGCATACCCACGGCCCAAAGCGATGAGCTCACAGGGCCTTCCCACTGCTTGGTGGTTAAATCTCGCACCCCAACCTTCACTTGAGGTTGGTGTGTCTCCCCAAAGCTTGCAATGAAAGGTGAAGGTTCAGAGTGACAGGATTATTGGAGCTCTGCGGCACCGTAAGGTGATTGATTGTATACAAAGTTTTTGCCAACTGACCATGCGGGGTTTCACCCTGCAGTCTTATCTGGCAAATTTTACCTCTTTTGTTTGTCACTTCTTCTCAATAGTGGCCCCAAGAATGCAGCAACTCGAGAGGGTAGATGTTAATTTTTCTCAGCATCTCAATTCAAAGTTGAGGAGTGGAAGCAGCGAAGAAAGTAACTTGGGGGCTTGTTTTTAATGTTGCTAACAACAAAGTCTGAATTTTCGTAGCCTTGGCTTCCTAGCTTGATCAACAATTCTCTCCAAAACCCATTTTGGGGAGTGTTCATGCTCAGACAGTTTCCCATCAGCTTCAGCGTGTAGTTCAATTGTGCCTTGTTGACTTCAGCAAGTTTTCTGAGTAACTATCATGTCCTGAAAAGGATAACTTTAGGCTGTCAGTGTAAGGGAATGTGTCACTGCCTTTTAAGAGCTGAACAGGCTGTGGTGGCATGTGTCAGGGTCACTCAAGCAGCCTGCTGAAAACAGTGGCACGTGGCAGACAGTTGTATATAGCTTTTTACGCTGTGTGTCAAGCTAAAGGCTCCTAAAAAATTGTAAATACTGCCTAGTACCAGAGGCGATACTTGGAAAAGAGTAAATATCCAAAGCAAAGCCCAGGAGTGAGAGAAAACACACTAAAAGAGATGTGAGACCCTTAAAAAAAGCCCAAATAAAATAATTTTCAGCTGAAATGCTGTAACAGAGTCCTGGAAAAGAGTAAAGTAAGGATGTGCTATCTAGATGCAGGCAGGTGTACTCTTTGAGTAAGAAGATTTAGAAAGGTAGCATTTCCCTGCTATTTTTGGACATGGGGCTACAGATCTTAAACTGTCGGCATGTAAGCCAGGATGAATTAGAATGAAGAATACTGTATTCTCAAGAAAAGCAAAGTAATTTAAACATAGGTTCCACATAAAACAGCAAAAGGAAGGAAGGTTCTTTTGAAGGTTCTTGACTGACATTAACTTAGAAAATCATACTACTCTGACAGATTTCATTATTGAGATTTGATTTTGATTGAAATCAAACATCTAAATCAGTATATCAAACCTGGACTAATGGAACTATTAAAAACACTTCAAAAGGTTAGACAGTGAAAATTAAATACAGTAGACATTGACTAAGGAAACATGAGTTAGGGTTAGGGTTATTATCAGGTAATATATCAGAGAAACACTAATGAGCAAGCGTCTATGAAGTTGTAAAGTTATAAAAAGAGCACGAAACAGGAAAGTTACATGGACACAAACATGTCCCCAACTGGAAAATGTGAAACCAGCTACAAGCTAGATTAATGTTTTGCAGCAGTATGCAATCAAAACCAGCAAAATTAATGCAACCAGTAAGCACATTGGCAGTTTCTAGTGTATCTTTACCAGAAAGGAAATACAAAAATACAAAAATTCTATACAGAGATAAAATACAGAAGTTGGTAGAGGAAAATATACTACTTCAGTGGAGACTGGTGCAACTGCTGTGAAATATTAATGAGGAGCTAGTGCTTGGGTAAGTGTTATATCTGAAAATACAGTAAATTATTGAGATAAGAAACATAACTACACAAAACAAGAACCACTAGAACCACAGAGAAGACCTAACTGCTGTTCAAGCATTACATGAACTTGTATGGAAACCTGTAAGAAAAAGCGGATCTGTTTATTTACTGTGAACAATGAGCCAACAATGAGTCTAACAAATGGAAAATCCTTGGTTTGCTTAATAGACTACCTAAAGGTCAGCTGGGCAAAAACAAATGTAAAGGAAATGTTGAATAAATCAGGACATCAGAGGAGGTAGGGAGACAAATATACATGCTTGCAAAGAGTACATTTAACTGTTGACTTAATTTTCTCTGAGATTGCACATTCTATTTAAAACAGGGTATGATCTGTATTAAATTTGTGTTTGCTGAACCTAGAAACCCACAGATCTTATATGATGTTGCTCAAAATGTTTGTATTAGATGCTAGATTTCAACATGTATCAAGCTCCAAATCTACTTAGCAGAATGTCTGGTAGAGAATGCTGATATTGCAGAGACAGCTAAATGCAGGTTAAGGGCTGTGAAACAAATCCAGCCTTGCTGGACTTGACAGACTTTTTAAAAAAGAGAACAGGTACTGACTGAACACTCACTGAGCAGAAAGATAAGAAGTCTTTTCATTCCATCCCAAAGAGCAGCAGAAAATACTTAGTTTAGAAGGATAAAATAGAAGAGGTCAGGATATCCCACATACAGCTCAGTCACGCTGTAGCTGCAGGGGTCTGTAGATGCAGTTTGTACACACAGGAGCATTGCTTGGGTGTACAAGGCTGCAGCTGGCAGGAAGATTGCTCCTTGTTCTTATGTGAGCTCCCATCTCTTGTACAATTGACTTTAGGACAAGAGGGAATGGCTGCAATTTATTCCTATGGAAAGAGGAACATGAACAACAAGAGAGAGTCAAAGCATCTGAAAGTGAGCTGGAAATAAAGGATTTTGCTGAGGCACTAAAGGACAGGATTAAAACTGCTAGTAGATAGACATTGGGATATTTCCCTGCATGGCGATTCAAACACCTAAAGCTCCTGAAAGTCCCTCTCCATACATGTAATGTAGGCAGAGTTGTTTTTCCTGTAGATTATGCAGGAATGTAAACTCCTTCATTATACAATGTCCTGTGCCAGGGAAAGGGAAGCCTAAGAGTGTCACACAGATCTAAGCAGCCAGATGTGGTCTGAGCAGCCTCAGCCCGAGGGACAGGGGTTCAGGGGTTGTCCACAGGCAGCTGCAGCACAGGGAAGCCACAGAGCCTGGACAGTTGCTTGTGCCTCATTCCAGCTCACAGCTGAATATGATCGCTTTTCTGAGAAATGCAAAACACACAACTTCAAAATATTGCTTCTTCAATAAGGCGTAACTGTTACTAGCTTGAAAGGAAGTTTCTACTGATAATAAAGCAACACTGGAACTGCAGTATAAACTGCAGTAAAGCTTCACTCTAAATACTTTGTAATTTTTATTGCTGCTGTTACTATTAATACCGCAGTACAATTGAACAAGATGTGTTTGTGTCTGTGTCTGTTTGCCTATATATGTTTATCTATATTAATGCATCTTACTTTTTTTATCCCCTCAAAAGCCTGCTAATAAAAGTGTAAATACACTCTGAGATCCATTTTGCTTTGTTATATAACTTTAACAAGATCTTTTCCAGAACTCTTAATGACCTTACAAAATCTCCATGGAAGTATTGCTTGCAGAGGATGCTGAGGGATTGTTAACTAGGACGTGGATAGGAACTGGGCTGATAACTTTGGGGCTTTACAATTTTCCTTGGTTGTGCAGCAAAAAGCATGTTTCAGCAATTCTTCTTGCCCAGTCCACCCTAGTAGGATATTTTGTGTGGTATTACATGCACGGGTTTGTGTGGGCATGCCTTTTTTGTGTGTCTCTGTGGAACAATGGTAGGTCGTGGCCAAAGCTGAGAGGAACAGTCTCAAACAGAAGACTGCAGGATCTGTAATCGGGGATTTAAATTAAATAGGAGGAAATATTTTTGGTGTACTTGATTTATAGCCACAAATATTATTAAGTACTCTAAAAATGCTCTGCCAAGCAGTCTGATTATTAAGTGTAGATACTTGAGAATGGATATTTAGTAGTATTTGAGATTATGGATCTGACTACTCTGAAAGTGTTCTGCCTCAAGTATTGGATTTATTCAGTTTTAATGATTTCTTTTTGGTTTATCGCCCCACAACAATTCCCCTGACACACTTACTTAATATTACTTTAAGACATACAGCATAGATCAAATATTAAGGCCTTGAATTATTTCTAAATAGCATCCAGTATCGCAGTCCTATGCCTTCAAATCCAGAAATAAGATGCAATCCACAATAAATAGTGCCTGTGATTGAATGCTTGAAACTGATGCATGTACTTAAAACAGCCTATTCAGCAGAAACAATATTTCTTTAAATGTCACCAGTTCAAGCCATATTTTCATCTTTTAAGTACAGAGAATAGCTGTGAAAACTTAATCATCTCTAAAACTGGATTTTTTTAGAAGTAGGTACATATGAAATTGTGAGACACCAATATTAGAAGCTGAGATGATGACCAGGCAAACTTTAGTACGTACTGGGGAAACTGACTGGAAGGATTATTTAGATGAATTCACCAGCTCCAGAAAATGTTTAATTTGTCTCTGTTGTACAATTTGACCCTGAACCCTTAAATGAAATTCCATCCTTAGGTACATAACAAGCAAGTACTGGATATTATCCTAAACAGATATTTATTTCCTAATTTGGAATCAATGATTTGCTTTTTGGTGGACAAAGAACTTAGAGAGATACTTTTTACAATATTTTAAAGATAGTCAATATATTTAAATTCCCCCAGAAGGCTAGAAATGTCAACGAGCATGGAAAATAAAATTCCAGACAAAAATAGTAAGAAATGTTAGAATTATGTGAAAGTTACATATGGACTGAGAGCCTTTCCATGTTGCATTTCATCCAATGCAAATTAAAATGAATAAGAAATGCAGTGCCTCTGGAGCATAGATTTTGTGAAATAAATGCCAACAGCTTTCTAACTGAAGTGGCACAGCCTTAAAGTGACTCTGGTGTTACTGAATATGCCACTAATGTGGTAGAGGTTTGGTACATCTTTAAGCAAGTCAGGAAAAGAAAGCATCTCATTTTTCTCTGCTCTAATTATCTTTGTTCCAGCGGATTAGAAAATGGAAAATGTAGAAGTCAAGCTGAAGATGGTTCAGAGCTCAATCGCCTGCCAAGTTAAGTCTGACAAATGGCAAGTGTGTTTAATTAATAGTGTCATCTTCCTCCAGACCAAAGGATGACTGCGGTAACTATAGATTATAATTGTCATCGTTGTCACATAAAATGTGCTATTATTAAGTTCAGGCTGAATTTTATTGCTAAGAATGCTCATAAATTGAATGGTCAGTCATTTAAATTGCCAAGTACAGAGCTCTGTGGTTTGCTCTAAAGCTACTTTTTAAGTCAATGTATTTGGCTTTAGACCTCTGGAAACTAGCTGCATTCCTTAAGGAGATGTTAGACAGGTTGTTACCTGTAAGAGAGGATGCTCTGACAGATGCACTGCATTTCATTAGTGTTTTAATCATCCCTACACCCTAATTTGTAATTTTTTTTGAAAGGCAAGTACTGCATATGCTATGTTGGCGACTTAAAAAATAGGACTTATTATCTTGTTAGTGCAGCAGAGAGAATGAGTGATGATAGGCTTGAAATATCGATGAATAAAATGTAGTTGTTAAAGATGGAAAGATGAAAGGGGATGAAAAGAAAGCAATACATTCAAAGAGAGAATCTTGAGATCAAGGAATTTCCCAGCAGGAGCTGAAGTTCTTTCCTTCTAGGGATAAATTGCAGGTCAGCAGTCATTTCCAGCCTTTCTGTCCTGATGACTGGATAAATCAAAATTTTCAGGAAGGCTGACTCAAAACTATTGTGAAAATAGAACTAAAATATGAAGCCTTGATGAAGTGAACAGGACCCAGGATAGGAAGGGAACTGCAGCATTCATCAAGTTTCTTGTTATTAGAGACAAGTAGTTAATATAAAATCTTTTGTAAACTGATTTGCTCTATGTTAAAGGTAGTTTAGATATTTGTCCACACTGTATAGTTATTGCTTCAAAATACAACTGCTCTAATGGTCAGAAAACACCTCTTTACTGGTCATTTTTTCACCCAGCTAAAGAAGACATTTTGTTTTAGTGTGAATATTTGATCTTGTGGTTTTTTTTTTTTTTCATGCTATAAAATATGCTGGCATAAGCCAGCTCTGAACTGGGAGCCATATAACCACTTTATAGCAATACTGTGTTCAAATTGTTAAGTTCTGCAACATTTTCTCTCAAGCAGGTTTTCTTTTAGATTTTTCTGGAGTTTTCTTCTCTGAGGGTTTTTTTGGTGTTTTTGTTTGTTTTGTTGTTGTTTTTTCTTTGCATTACAAATATTTTTTAGATTGTATTTTCCTAGCTTATATGCTAAGCTTTTGGTTTTTACATCAGAGGCGCGTAGTGCTGGGAAAGGGAAGATCAACTGGCCACATGGGCTATTAAGTCAATTTCCCTGTTACTACAGGAAATATATAGAAACTGCATTCAAGGTATGCAGAACATCCACTCCAACCTCCACCATGCATAAAATCACATATACACAGTAACTTTTTCATATGACAGTAGAAGACCAAAAGCTAAAACCGTAATAAGCACCTGGAAGAAAACAGATGAAAACAAACGTGTCACTTTTACAGTGTATCCTTGCAGTGGTAAGAAATTAGGCAGGTTTTTTTCCAGGTTATCACAAAAAATGAAACAAGAACTATATTGCAGAAAAAATACAAAGTAAGCACTCAAGCAGCAAGAGTACAATTTCTTAATTAATGACAGAAGAGATATTTCTTAAGTCTGTGTAAAATACATGGAGTGCCTGTGAGTGAGAGAACAACTGCATTGAAAGCTTAGAAGCATCATCTTACTGCTGAAAATTGTTAATATCTTTGGTTTGTGTGTTAGTAAAAGTATTTGCTCAGTGTAGCAATAATATTTGCTCAGTAATGCCCAAGTGTACCAAGGTAATATTTTGCTATCAAATGAACATTGCAATTAAAATGCCTGGGTAATAGGGCAAATGTTAGTCTATAGCTTTGCTGATGTTTTGTCTGCTTTCAGTCAGAAGCAGGTTTCAAACCAAACGGCAGTAGCACAATGATATTTTAACAAGGCTGCTGACTGTGACTAGCTTACATGTCAACCATATCTGTGCAAGAGGATTATTCCACTGGCCAGTGTATGCTCTCATGCACTCTGCTTAGCCAAAGTGTAGTGACAGTATAACGCTGTCCAGAACATATCAGGATGAGAAGATAAAGTAAAAGTATTAAATTGGTTCCCTGGGGCTTCCTTCTCTTTCAGATAACCCCTTCAGTGTGTTAATGGTGGGCTTTTGTTTTAGGTTTTTTTTCCCCCTAAGCATATTCCTTGGCTGGTACAAAGATAAGGAAAGCAGTGAAAAATCAGCTTCTTCATCACGTTAATTGTAGTTGTTAAACTAAAAGTTGTTGCAGTAAGACCTGTTTAATGGGATTCAATAGAATCCAGCACAAGCACACAACTAAGAACTACATGATGGAGTAAGGTCAAAGGAATGTTCCCAACTGCAGTATTTAAAGGGCTATTTCAACATCAACTGATATGGATCATAAAACTTCCTGTGATTCCAGCCAAATCCAATGTTCTAAAGTTATGTAAATAACCCAAACTCCGAAACCTCTTTAATGCCTCCACCGAGGCGCCAAGTTATTCTCAGACTTCCACAAAAAGTATTATTTGAGTAAAATGATATTTTGCACTCAGCTCCCACAGCTTCCACAGCTTCATTGTGGCAAGCATAGCTGTAGGGGAAATGATTAAAAGTTCACTGGCACAAATGGAGTTACATCTGCTGGCGTTAGGGCTCAATTTGTCACTCTTGTTTTCAATCTCAGGAGGCATGCAAGAACTAAATGGTGCTAATCTTTCATATGACATGAAAAGGAGGATCAGAATATATTCAGACCCAGTACCATGGCCAAGACAGAGCTCAGCCCTGGCTTCTGATATGATCTTGGACAAGGTTTTGAATATGAGCCTGTCATTTCACATTTTCCTATGCATTCTTAGTCCAGACTTCATTTTCTAGGCCACATCTTGGCATGACACCTATCCAATTTGTGGTCAAAAGATGAACTGATTGTCAGAAGGGGAAAATAGCTATAGAATGTCAGCCTATTTCCAAGGAAATCTGTGTAGTTTCACATAGGTCTGTGGTATAAGAGTACCACCAGGAAAAGGACGAGCAAAGTCCTCCCATCAACATCAAAAAGATATCTTTGTCTTGCTGCTTCCATTCCTATGTCAGTATGAGGCTACTGGTATATCCTATGAGGTTGTCACACTTGTGTTGCTGCAGTGCTGTGAGAAGGCTGCTACTGTGCCAGGTCACAAGGAAATGCACAGGATGAGATGCTTTAGGATTTCCATTCTTTGTAAAGCTTCTCAGTGGAGGGGCTGTTTCCCTAGAGCATGAGTTTGATCTTGGGAGAGCTGTGCCATAGGGTTGTCTGGCAATGGCTGTATAGTCAGGACAAAGAATCAAATGCAAAATAGTGCTACAGCTCCCATGGACACAGGAACAGGCTCTTCGTGTGGCCTGTGAGCACACTGCTCACTGTCAGACCAGGCTGACATTGACTCAGACTTCTTACTCCTACTTAATCCCTGTTAATATTTCTAGCTTCATTTCCTAAACTGAAAAAGAAAATTATAAATACCATATGTGCACTCTTTCTCTCTCTCTCTCTCTGGCTGTATCTCAAAACACATACATGCATACAGATATATATACTCACAATATATTTGGGCCCTATTCCATTGATAGAATTCTGAAGTACTGTTTCTTATTAACAGAATAGCTGGTGTCACTGTCACTTTCCTGTCTCTGAACAGTTTGCTCCTATCCTGCCCAGACACCATGACCAATCCCAGATCATTCCTGTACAGTGTTTGTGTACTGCTGGACACTGTTTTACTCCTGCCCAAATACTGAGGCCCCTATGCCTTTTTTCAAGAGCTATCCATTACAGGTAGTAATAATGAACTGTGAATAGTAACACCAATTTGACTTTGTTCTGCAGTTTCTTTCCACTTCTGCTGTTACCATCAATAATTCTTGTCTGTTAACCATGTTAATTGACCTTACTTCATTTGCTTTTTTGGGAGCTTATTTCTGTTTCCCTGGCTTCTGAGGATTGCTCTTGGATTTTTGCAGCGTAACAGATCTATTTAGGATTTGGAGACAGCTCAATGTCTGTATGTCTAAAGGCCTAAAGAGCAGGGGTTAATATGTTTTGAAAAGCCTGGGTGTTTCTGTCATCATCTCTACATGCAGGAACTGACACCGTAGTTGTTAGTGTAGAGAGAGATCCTGGATGGGAGGAAATTAAGATGTGGAGAGAAACAGGATCACTGAATCCATCTTTTGAAATGAGAAGGTTGGAGGTGTAAGGCTGTTACCTGTGGATAATGAATAGACTATACCCAGATAAATGTTTTCTGGCTTCTTTTGCAGAAAATAGCAGAAGGATGTTGTGTATCTGCTTAAGGGTTGAATGGTATTTATTGGGTATATTCATCTAAGCTGTACAAAAATGTTTCAAAAATCATAATGTGTTGCTCCCTGAATAAAATAAAAGTTAAATGAGTATGTGGCATGAGTTTTGCTGTGCTGTGAAACTAAGGTACAGCTAAATAAAAAAGAGCTGAGAAATACTTTTAGGGGATCCTCTTGAAAAGTAGTATTTCTTCATCATTTGGTGGTTGAATATCATGGATATCTAGATTAATGGAAATGGCAGACCAAGCAATGATGTGCTCTCTATGAAAAAAAAATTTTAAAAAAATTAAATACTCTTCTTGGATGAGTGGACTAAGAACTAGGACAATCTCTGTTGCTTATGAAAAGCATGGTAATTATTCTGTGTCAGATGAAACACCATCCAGAGGAAGGAGAATGAAAACACTACAGAATGAAAATACACATCTGGGTGATAAGGGATTTCTTTTCCCTTGGCTAAAGGAGAGATTTAAACCCAGATCATTCTCAGTTAGGGAAATAACCAGTAATAAAATATCTTGGTCAGGAACAGCAGATTCAAATCGGTCATTATTTAAAATGGAAAAAAAATGCTTCATGTTTTCTTTTAAATTTTTTTCCAAATATGAGGGAAGAGAGAAAACAATATCTGAAGGAGATTATTTCAATTCATCCTTCTCTTTAGCAGTACCCCACTTTTGTCTTAGGTGCCTTTACTCCTGTACCAGTCCAGTACTTATCGGCCTTCCCCAGGACATCTTGCACAGAGATGTAAACCATTTCAATCTTTTGCAAGTCCTGACACGAGCTTCCCATGAAGAAACTGCTGTGCCCCAGAGGAGACAGAGAGGACAGGAACACTTTCTGGAGGCATATAAAAAGGGGAAGCAGGAGGCAGTGGGCTGGAGGGGCCAAAACCATGCAGCTGGGCCGGCAACACCTCTGCAGCTCTGCTCATCGCGGAGACAGATCCCAAATGTAGAGCTTAATTGTTTTGTTTTCCTGGGGTTCTCATGCCAGTTGTCAGAACAAATTTTTTGTGCATGGCTGAATTGGACATATGTACATAGTGCCAGCTTAGCCTTCTGATATCCTGAGGGGGCCTTTCCTACTGGAAATTATTTTCCATTGAACAGAGGGTGGCTGGAAGATTGGTCCTTATTTGTCCATATGGTAGCTGTTGTTCTCTTCCAGTGCAAAAGTCTGATGAGGATATTAGACACAGTTGCTCTATACATGCCTAAAAGTATTTCATTCCCTGCGGTTTTCCTATCACTGACTGTTGGAGTGTTATATTCATTGAGAATAATGAACTCTGGTAGAAGAAAATGTTTTAAATACATAAAGCAGATTGTATGCTGCTCACACATGTCAAGGTCTGCGTGGCATTTCAGACCCTTGAGTAGCATATTGTTCCTTTGTTTAAATAAGACTGGAATACTGGGATCCTGAATCACCAGTCATGAGATACAGAAATGTCTTCATATATCTTCTAGAAAAACTGGGCCTCCGGATGCAAAATTTTTTGGGATCATTTCTGTCTTATCATGTTTTGTTTTTACTTCTCTTTGGAATCCTTATGGAATATTATTTTCATGAAGGATTTTTTTTTCTTCCAGAGCTTGTCTTAATGAACTGGCAAGAGAATTACATTTCTGTACATGACTTTGGATACTGGAGTTTAAACAACGAATGAAAAATTGTCACAGATTTATTTAAGAGCAGTGAAGCATTGCTGCCTTTATATACTCTGTCAGCAGATTTTAAAAGGAGAAGGACAGGGAGCTATGTGATCACTGAATTGTTTGTGTAAACTGGGGACTTTCAGCATGAGGGAATTGGTTTAGGGTTTTGTACTGGGTAGACAACTGATGCTGCTTCAACAAAAAAGGGCAAATGAAAATTGCAGGTGTGAAAACATAGCTTTTGTAGGCTCTGTTTCTTTTTTGCTAAGTCCAGATTTCTTTCCAATCCTTAAACAGTTGACTGTTTTTTGAGCCTTCTGAATCCCACTCAATTCCCATGAGTCAATAAATCATTTTCTGTGTATCACATCTTACCACAGGCTTTGTTTCTTCTTCTTTCTGTGTTTTGTCTCTATTTTTTCATGATTTCACTTCACTTTGCTGCATTCTCTGTGTGATTGTTCTTTTTGTCTTTTTGCATGAAGTTTGTTTTTTAGATCAGTTTGTTTGAGTCCCACAGTGGCCAGATACTAGATGCCTCTTCAAAGTAATTCCTGCTCTGTATTATTTTAGCCAGACACTAAAGCACCACATTGGTGGAAAACATATTGTTCACTGTATGAGACAAAGAAACTCTAGGGTTTTGGGTATATGTGAGTATGTAATTTAAAGCCATTTTCTATGTTTTATTTGGGGAGGTTCAATTAAGGAAGCACAAACAATCAGAATTTTGACATCTTATATTTTTGCTTTATTTTACAGTCTTTGCAACCTTAATGTTTCCTTAAATTGAAATTTGTTTTTTGGGAGGATGTTATAATCTTACACACAATGCATATAGGCAGAAAATTTGCAGTGTATAATTATCAGCAAAGAAACTCAAGTGTCAAATCTTCAGGTTCTTTAAAGAGAAAAAAGGTTTGCAAAGAAAAACAAGATCATGTAAAGATTTAATACATCCCAAAGCTAACACAATTTGGTTTGATACATGACCCTTTTATTTTGCTGCCTTAAAATGTCTCCCTCCTGCCAAAACTATTTGTTACCTTTTTCCTTGGGGAAATATGCAAAGACGTGCAGTTATGCTCAGGCCCCTGCACTGGAAGGTTTTTATTTCAATCCTATCAGCCTCTATTCTCGCCAATCATTTTTCTTTTGTTCTCACTATCCATTCTTTCCAGTAATTCACTTGAGCTACAATATCTGAGAAAGACTGAGCACCACTGTAATTTAAAGAAAAAGATCTTTTCAGGCTGATTTGGTTTCAAGCAGCTTTTTGTGAGAGAGATTGGTTTGCAGCCTCCAGGCAATTAAATACTCTGACTGAAGATTTTTTATCTCCAATTATTCCACACAGAAACTACTTTTATTTTTTGGAAGAAGACATCAAAACCTAAAAATGAACACTGAATTGAATTCACTTCTGAGTGAATGACAATATAAAGCCCAGCTAGGTGAACACACAGCATTTGCTTGCAGCAGCTGTGATGAGAAGGTGGCAGGCAGGAACGACAGAAATCCAGGGTGAAACACTCACTGGACCTCAAAGTCAGTGCCATTAACTTTAGCAGGGCCAAGATTTCTGTCCACACAAAGATTAAGCTAACTGTAAAGTGCTACTGGGAGTAGCACACACTTTATGATGGGTATAAAGTGGAGGAACCACCATTTGTACAGAAGACTTGAAAAAATCTTGGCAGTTGGGACTGAAAGTAGTTTTTTGCTAGATAAACAGCATCAACTTCAGTAGGTCCAAGCACTTTCAATTGCAATGAATTTTCTATCAGCCTTTTAAAATTTTGTCATTTTGGAAAATCACATGAATGTTTCAATGGAAGAGGATTAGAAAATATGAAAGTGACGGGTTTTGTTTTCATGATTAAGTTTCAACTAGTCTTGATGACATTTTCTAGTGCAAAAGCAATCTGCATTTTTCCTGTGGCTGCTCTACTCTACCTAAAGAGGGAACTCTAATTTCCAACAAGGAAATTCTCTTCTCTACCTTCCTAATATCATCCCATTATTGTATATTGCTCTAATATGTGCCTACCATGAAATCAAGAGTGATCTGGTTTGATATCAATTTAGTAGGATTGGGATTTGGTAGATCTGGATGAAATCTGATGATCTTGTAAGTGGATACTGCACAAGATCTTATGCTACAGATATCAGAGGGCAAAGACAAGGAATTTTTTGGCCAATGGATTATGGGCAGAGTCTGTATCATGTTTGTTTGGACAGATATTAAACTATAGTTAACATCTTTTATGGAATTTATAAGATCTCATCCCACACTGGGATGAGAATGACTTCCAGTTGTCACCACAATGAGTGTGCCCTTGTGATCAGTGCTTTTAGCTCTAGATGGGAGCAAGAAAGAGTAATGATCCTTAATGTTATTTTAATGTCAAAAGCTTATTAAAGAGTAATGATTACACTGAGAGAGAAAAAAGAGTCCACAGGGTATAGAGCAAAATCTTCTCTGAGGAAAGGGTGGGAGCAATAGCTCCTTGCTTCCTTTTCTAAGTCTATCCCATGGAAAGGAGGAGAATGAGGGAAGATTTCTTCTGAAAGAAGAAATTTCTTCCAAGAAGACAAACATGGAAAATCTTTAAGGTGACAGAAGACGTTTGAATTCTGTCCTAGCTAATTCCTCAAGGTTTCTGAAACATGATGTTTGCACTGTTTCTCACTTTGTCATTCAAATTACTACAGAGGTTCTGTGAAACTGTAGCTCTGCCATCGCCTTGTGTGAGTGAGGGATAGGATACAAGTGGGAAGTAGGTTGCCAGCAAACTGTCTCTGTCTAATTTTGCCACATCTGGCAGCTCCCCTCAGACTCAGACTGACTCAAATTGCAGACAAGATCACCAAGTGCTGTCAATGCTCTCTGTGTGGGCAGAACCCCAGCACGCACTAGGCTGGGTTTCCTGATGAGTGAAGGGTTCAGCTGAGTCTGGGGAGAAGCCTGGATATGAACCATCGAGTTCACCTTGTGTGCAGCTCAGTGCCAATGGAGGCTCTGACATCTCTGCAACATGTTTTGGGGTCCCCAGGTAAGAAGCGATGTATATATGGAATATTTTATAAAAACAAGGCTGCCCAAGGAATGCTACATCATCTCTGCCTAACTGCAATTTGGTTAACTGTTGAAAGCAAATTGAGGTAAAACTAGACTAAAATTTTTCAGTGGAAGAAGATTTTATCCAAAAGAGCAGTTTCTTTGAAATATGGAGATTTTTCATTTTAACAATTCTCAGTGAAAAAGCTTTCAAGTGTTTTGTTTGGATAATCTTTAAATCTCTTTTATATGTCTCTTTTTAACCATAAATCTAGGAATACATATATATCACTTCAGAATGTTCTGACAGTTTTAAAATAAGATACTCTGATTCTTTTTTGAAACGATTCTTTGAGGGGACAGAAGAAATTTGCATCTCCCACAAATATCTAAATTTAAACTTTTGCATTCAGATCTGGGACAAAAACAAATACTGAAATGTCAGAATTTTATACATGGTTGGAATTCTTTTTCTTCCCCCAGTACAGTATGCTTAGATTACACTGCACAGCATGTGCCTTCCTTCCCTAGACTGCTTTTGTGTTCAAAAAATCAATTTGAACAGTCTGAACAGAAATCTGCTGCTGGCCCCAGCCTAAAGGGGTTCAGAGAACCCATCACTCAGTCCACAGGGCTTGAGGTACAAATTGATACCTGAGTTCAGCAATGGGAGAGAGTTGGAAAATCAGAGCAGAAAAAAAGAAAATAAAAAGACATTGGTGTCTCCCTATTTTTTTTAAAGTCTTTTAAATTTCATAACTGACTTTCTTTGTTTCCTTTTGTGTTGTAAGACAAGACAGATGAGATACCACCCTCTCCCAACAGCTGCTGTTTGGCAATGCTGTAACTGATCTTTCTCTACCTGTTGCAAAACCCCTCAGCTGTGTTGACCAAAAGACTGAGGTCTTCTGCTTGATCTCAAAGAGGACTTAAAGATAGGTTCATGCTGCTGAAACTTCAGCCAGCTCCAAAATTAGGGTGGTTTTGGGACTCCTGTGCATACAAAGCAACCTTTCCTGTAAATATGGAGTTTTAAGGCTTGCATTGCACTTCAGATAGATATTCTTGGTTATGCCAAGTCTCTTAAACCTTTGAACTTTTAATTTTAATTTTTCTGTCTCATTGCTCATAAGGTAAGAAGAGAATCAAATGTTAAGGAGGAGGCCATTTAGCATTTTGCCCTTCTTTGGGATCCAGAAACAAGAAACGTTTCTCTACTTCTCACTGGATATCTATCCTTCCTTGTACAGTGTGGGAAAAGTACTCATTGTAAACAGGATTTGGACTGGTGTCCACCAAGGATTCTGCACTGCACTCGGAAGGAAGTTTCCCTGAGGAGGAACTTTTAGCTATAGCTGGGCTTGGAACTGGCTGTTCACATTTGGGTGGAACTTGACCAAAGACTGACAAGAAGTTTGCTTTAATGCTTTCTACCTCAACAGAGGTCATTTCTTGAATTTACCTTTACAATGCAGCTTTTTGGATCTGGCTTTGTTCTGTCATCTAAAGAGAAACCAAGTCTCAGTATGTGGCTAAAAATGACTGCAGGCTAATTAGAGCTGACGAATTTGTGTGAACACAACTAATGGGCACATGGAAAGGAGAGGGGTTAATTTTAGCCGGTGATATATGTTGATTTTGGGAGATTAGAGTTGGAAAGGTTGGGATTCATGACTTTGAACAGTAACTATTCTTTTGTTAGTACCACCAGTCCAAAATTTACTGAGGAAATAGCTTTCTAGCATTCACAGAGTTTGAACTGAACCTGCCTTCACTTCCTGTGGGGTTTTGTTTGTTTGTTTGTGTGGATTTTTATTTTTATTTTTCATTTTTATTTTTGGATGTTTTTATTACCATGATGTACAAGTCAGTCCTGAAAGCCATACTTACCTAAACAAACCAACAGGAAAAAAGGGCTAACAAGCTAAAGAAATCACTCTTGCCTTCTTCCCCAGCCTTGTAAATGAGCCAGACTACTGACTTTGCCTCCAGAGGGTTTCTGGAGTAGTGCAACTGGTTCTCTCTGTCTCCGCACACCTTTTGCCAGCTTGTTCTCATCATTCGCTTGCTTGAAGCAGAACCTAAAATTGCTTTGAAGACATTTCTCCCAAGGATGGATCTGGAGCTCTCTGATGCTGAGCAGCAGATTGCTGTTTGTTCTCAGTACATTGGGCTGTAAATTCACTGAGAGTGACGTGGAAAATGTGTTCTTGTACATGTGCTCCCAGAGTGTCTGAGTGAGGTGTTGTGTATTCCCCACTGCCAGCATGTTATCAATAACTTCTGGGCAAGCAGTATGAAAATAATCAAACATACAGAGCAAGGCAGAGGAGGGTATGGTGCAGTTTCTGCACCTGTGAGTTAAAATTGCTCAAAAGTAATCATTAATTCCATTTAGTGATTAGGAAGTGCAGAGAATCTCATAGCGATTGGGATTTTTTTCTTTTCTCTCTCTTCCCTGCTGCTCCCTGCCTTCCCCATAACCCAGAGTTCATGGCTTTGGTTAGTATTGTGCCTATCCACAGCAGAAAACTGGTTTTAGCCCCCCAAAGTTGCCTACTGCATGGATGAGCTTAATGTGCAATAAACTCAGCAGTGCAGATGCAAATTTAAGATTCCTGAAAACGGAAATTTAGCTGGAGAACTGTTTGATGGGAGTATCTGTGTAGATGTAGCCAGAACATCTCTCTTGATATTATCTGACTGTAAAGATAACCCGGAGTAGAGAGATCCAGCTGCTTGCAACAGTCTTTTGCATGTGAAAAAAGAGGAAGTGAGAATAAAAGCAAACTCTCCTTAGGAACTGGCTTTATTTCACAGCTGTCACAGCATTTAAAATAAGATAGTAATAATATACCTAGCTTAATTTTAACTACATTAATAACTGACTCTTCTCAATGTGAGTTGTTGTTTTACAAAACTGAAACAGCTTTCTAAGCCTTTCTCCACCGTTACACAACAGAAAAATGCAATACTCCAGGCTGACAGAATCTGAGGGAGAAGGTTGCACAAAAAAAAATCAGCTCTACCAAAGGGAAGGGAGAAAGAGGGGGGAGGAAAATGTTCCTCAGCCACTCTAGATGGGTTTGTAAAGATTTATTGGGCTCAGAGCAATCTGTAGCCTAGTAAATTGGTGTTTGAAGGTGTCACAAACAATAATGTACTACATCTTGCACTACAATGTACAGGTGTCCAAAAGCTATTACAGTCCAGCCACTGCACAAAAATGGTATGAAAGAGATAGTATGGCCTGTGATTGGTACCAGAGAACTTTTCTTTATTTTTCTGTCCTTTTGGCAGAACTATGGAAGAGGTCCCCACTCTGATAAAATGCTACCAAGAGACCAAATTAAATTTTTTGCACCCAGATTTGGCGATTGCTCTTGTCAGTAATAACTCTGAGGAAATGTAA
This sequence comes from Nicator chloris, assembly GCA_013400495.1. NCBI lineage: Eukaryota > Metazoa > Chordata > Aves > Passeriformes > Pycnonotidae > Nicator > Nicator chloris. The sequence continues at coordinate 2,711 of WAAE01011513.1, read as the reverse complement.
CTGTATATTGAAAGGAAGTCCTGAAACTTTTGATCGTCATGATATCACTGGCTCCTGCAACAGATGGATGGTATTGTAAAATTTCGTATTGCTCTACAGTATTAGAAACTTTTAGCTCTTTAAAGAATATAAATGTTCTCTCTCTATCCTAGTTTTGCCAAAATTCACTTTTTCTTTCTCAAAGCTGTCTCAGAGCTTCCTTTCCTGCTTCCTTCTGGCTACTATTATAATACAGCATTGCTATAGGCTGAATAAATTGGCCTTCTAAGGCTGTTATAATAAAGTATTTATTTTGTTCACATTGAATATTATGGTGCCTGTAAGTATGTTCTCTTTAGGACAGTTTATGTAATGATATCCAGTGATATAATCATGTTAAATTATACATGCCTCTTAAAGTGAATCACTTTCTTACAATAATTTTCCTTTTGGCCTGAAGTAAAATTTCAAAACATAGATATAGTTATATGTCAATATGTTTAGTCCCTAAGAAGTGAACCTACAATTAGGGATGAACAAATATGTTGCCAAAGTTCAAAAATAGCACAAATCTATCTTCTCTGTGTGTATATATATGTGCACATACTATATAGATGTAGTTGCCAGTATGAAATATTTCCAACAAAACCTCCTTGGTTCCCTCTTCTTTTGCTAATATATTTAGCCAGTTTTTCATCTTTAGTCAAAAACAGTTCTCTCTGTTGGGCAAAGGATTATTTATGACATTAAATCATTTAGGTTCATAATGGTTACAATGAAATGTGAGAACAGAAAAGGTGGCAAAGGGTGTCAGAAGTTCTGCATCTTCTCTGTGTGGAAGGGAAATTGCTTGAGCATTCATCAACAATTAAACCTGAATATTTCAAAGCAGCTAAAAGGCCCATGGCAACTTCCAGCAAAATCTTGTCACAGCTTTTCTCCTTAAGAAGCCTCCATATGCTGATGCTTAAGATTTGACATGGGTGAACGGAAAAACAACATTTATAAAACTAGTGTGAGCTTGCTTTTCGTGGTCTAGAGACTACTCAATAGTATGAGAATTGAAAGAAATGCCTTTCTTTGGAGACTAGCAGCTGCAGGTTTATATGACAAAAATTAGCCATCTTGTAGTGTTTACAACATAATTACTACATCCTAGCCAACTTAGGACAAAAAAAATCAGTGAAGATTTTTTTGTCCTTTACCACAGTACAAAGTGACAGCATTCCTACAGGGCTGGAAAGTTCATCTATGAAAACATGTGGATGAGGAAATCAGGAGTTGGATCCCTTGCACAACAGCACAAAAGCCTTTATTTACTGGTTGTTTGGACAGGAAAGAAATAATCCACCAAAAATAATAGAGAATAATTTAAAGCCGAAAGGGCTAGGCTTGCTTGATCCTTACCTTGATGCTTTTTGCAACCTTTTCAAGAACTGACAATACTAGTCAGTTATTTTTTCCATCTCCAAAGACCCAAAAGAAGTCTTAATGCATTTTGTGCCTTATTTTCTCTGAAGTTAATTTCTAACAAAAAATGATTGGCAATTCTCAAATGAGACTAGTAGATGGCAAAGTCACTGCTGTCTGGGTAGCAATTTAAATTTCATGTAAGAGTTGTAGATGAGACTACCCAAAATGCTGCTCTGCTCAGTCCCAAGTAGAACCCAGGTGGGCTCTGGTCTTACTGATCACTCCAGCACATCTCACATTGGTAGAGGCTGACATGCAACACAGAACGAAATTCTCTCTAACTCCCATTTACAAAACTGTTCCTGCATTTGCAGAAACCATTTCAACTGACTATTTACAAGTATCTTATCAATGTCAACTCTGCAACAGGGACAAATTGGAAGGGCCAGATTCTGCACCTACATCAATTTAAATACAGAATTGGTTTTGTGACTGCAGGACCAGTCTGGGGAGATCTTCAAGACTGTCTGATATCCCCACCTAAAGACTTCCTGCAAGAGTTAGATCCTTTGTGGTGAAGGGGATGATGAGCTGGATCTGTCACATGGTCTCAGAGCAGCTTGTTGTCTCAAGCCAGTTGAGTGCCTTGTCTATGCAGGGCCATGATGAGGAGTTCCAGGACACCAGGAGCTTGGTGAATTTAGTGTACTGAGTGGGCACACAGGGGCAGTCCTGATATCCAGCTATATCACAATTATAACTATGGATTCTAACTTGAGTTCTGTTCCTCTTACCTCACTTGTAATGTCAGGTCCATTGTTGCTGCCATGTAAGTGGCTTTCTGTGTTTTTCCTTTGAATAATTTTGTTCAGACTAATGCAGCCTGTGTCAATGGTCAGCACAGATGACTAACTTGACATTCTCAGAGTGATTTACTATTTGCTTTACGAAACAGAAGAGAACTTGTGATTTGCTTGGCAAGTGACATCAGCCCTTCAGCTGCTATTTTAGAAATAATGTGTTCAGTAATTTTTTAATTGATGGTCAGCAGTTCCACCACAACATTGAGAAGGGGGAATAAAAGCTCAATTTTCAGTGGTTACAAATTATGTTGATCTCCATGTTGCACACGGAAGAAGTGAAAGTGCCCCCCAGGTTGCCAGGATGGTCAACAAGTCATGAAGACTCTCAGCCCTAGGAAATAATTAAAAATCTTAAGATTCAGAGAAAAAATATTAGTAGCTTTCATTTTATGGAAAAAAAAAATCACTTGACTTCGGAGAAATAAGTAATCTATAATGTTTGTGCTTGAATACTCT
>WAAE01011512.1:0-21359 GCA_013400495.1 Nicator chloris | reverse complement strand
TGCCACCTCCAGGAATTCCTGGGACACCCCCAGGGATGGGCACTGCCAACCTCCCTGGGCAGTTCCAAGGCCTGACCTCCCTTTCCAGGAAGATTTTTCTCCCCCAAGATGCAGAAATGGGATTTGAAGGACTTTCAGGGCTCCTTCTCTGTGGCTGCTGTGAGGGGTTTGGAGCTGTGGGGGAACACGAACAGTTCCCTGCCAGATGGGCTGGGGTAGGGACCCCTCTGCTGCTGGGCTTGGATGGGATGGATGTTCCCTTCTGGGGAAAGCCTTTGGGATTCTGGTGTTCAGGATCCCAGAAATGAGGTTGGAAAAGAGCTCTGAGGTCACTGAGTCCCAGCTGTGCCCAATCCCACCGTGTCCCCAGCCCAGAGCTCCGAGTGCCACCTCCAGGAACTCCTGGGACACCCCCAGGGATGGGCACTGCAAACCTCCCTGGGCAGTTCCCAGGCCTCTTCCTGGATTGAGTCCCTGTTAAAAGGTGTGTCATGTTAACTGGGAGTGTCCAGGGGTGTGCTGGTGTTTGGTGGGCAGGTTGGGAATGTCGGAATTTCTTACTCCTAGCAGTGCTCCAGGCCTTGTTCTTCCTGAATTCCTTTCTCCTGAGGCACAGCCTCTCCTCTTGGATTTTGTGTCTTTTCACGTGCCTTGCTTTTCCAAATCTCTGAGTTCCTGAATTGTTTGGTTGCTGTGTCCCTCACCAGTTTCTGCTTTTTCTTTGTCTGAAGAGGATCATGGAACCCCAGCCAGGTTTGGGTAGGGAAGGACCTTGCAGATCAGCTGATTCCACCCCTGCCATGGGCAGGGACAGCTCCCACCATCCCAGGCTGCTCCAGCCTGGCCTTGGACACTTCCAGGGATCCAGGGGCAGCCACAGCCTCTCTGGGAATTCCAGCCCAGCCAGGAATTCCTTCCCAAGATCCCACCCATCCCTGCCCTCTGGCAGTGGGAGCCATTCCCTGTGTCCTGTCCCTCCATCCCTTGTCCCAATTCCCTCTCCAGCTCTCCTGGAACATCAACAGCACAACGAGGTCAAACCCAGCAGCCCGTGCCTCCCAGAGCTGGGTTTTTTGGGGGGACAGGTCCCACCCTTGCCTGACTCTGCTGGCAGAACCCCTCAGGCAGTTTGCCTTCAGCAGGGGCTGGGTTTTGGCTCACCTGTGTGTCTGAGCACGGGCAGGGAGCTGAGCTTCCTTGCTCCAGCCCCAAAACACGTCAGGAATGTGGGGCAGCTCCCCAGGAAGGGCTGGGAGCGGCAGGGAAAGGCCAGGCTTGACTTGAAGGCAAACTGGAGTTCACTGTGACAACACAAAGCCTGAGCTACTCCTCTGTTCCTCCTCAGTGAAGTGTTCCTCTGTGTTTGCAGAGGCATTTATACAGCTGGGAGAGAATGGGGCTGGAAAAGTGCCTGTCCTGGGGTTATTGTCCCCAGGGGAGGGAATGGGGCTGGAAAAGCGCCTGTCCTGGGGTTATTGTCCCCAGGGGAGGGAATGGGGCTGGAAAAGCGCCTGTCCTGGGGTTATTGTCCCCAGGGGAGGGAATGGGGCTGGAAAAGCGCCTGTCCTGGGGTTATTGTCCCCAGGGGAGGGAATGGGGCTGGAAAAGCGCCTGTCCTGGGGTTATTGTCCCCAGGGGAGGGAATGGGGCTGGAAAAGCGCCTGTCCTGGGGTTATTGTCCCCAGGGGAGGGAATGGGGCTGGAAAAGCGCCTGTCCTGGGGTTATTGTCCCCAGGGGAGGGAATGGGGCTGGAAAAGTGTGTTTCCTGGGATTATTGTCACCAGGGGAGAGAATGGGGCTGGAAAAGTGCCTGTCCTGGGGTTAAGTGTCACCTGGGGAGGGAATGGGGCTGGAAAAGTGCCTGTCCTGGGATTATTGTCACCAGGGGAGGGAATGGGGCTGGAAAAGTGCCTGTCCCGGGGTTATTGTCACCAGGGGAGGGAATGGGCATGGAAAAGTGCCTTTCCCGGGATTATTGTCACCAGGGGAGGGAATGGGGCTGGAAAAGTGCCTTTCCTGGCATTATTGTCACCAGGGGAGGGAATGGGGCTGGAAAAGTGCCTTTCCTGGGATTATTGTCACCTGGGGCTGCCACCTTCCTGCTGCCTCCTCCCCAAAGCCTTTTCCCACTCCTCACACCCTCAGCTGCCATCCTGGCCCTGTCCCAAGGCCCTTGGGGATGCTGAGTTGCTGGATCAGTGCTTCAGTTCTGCCCTAAATAATTCCCCATCCTGACACCTTTTTGGGCAAAAGTTCCTGGGGCTAATCTTTAGGAATTTCTGTGCCATTCAGTTCTGGCATTTCCCATGGGAGAAGTTTGGGGTTTTTACCCCTGCACTGTGGAAACGTTGTTAAAAATGTGGTGTGAGGACTGAGATTTGGGATTTGGCTTTTCTTTCTGTCTTCTTCCTAAATGATGGAACAGTTTGGGTTCGAAGGGACCTCATGGATCCTCTTATTTGGGACAACTTCCACTGTCCCAGGGTGCTCCAGCCTGGCCTGTGACACTTCCAGGGATCCAGGGGCAGCCACAGCTTCTCTGGGCAACCTCCCTCACCTTAAATAATTTCCCTGGGTTTACATTTCAAGTGGTTAGAAAATGCAACACAAGAATCAGTTGGTGTTTATTAGGACACGTTGATTAACAAGTAAAATCCCAAGGAGAGAAGTGTGAGGACGTTTGTGGGAATGTAGAGGGTTTCTAAGGGATTTTTATACAGGGGATGGAAAAAAACCACCCACAACCCTTTTGAGCAATAATGGGAGGGAATGTCCCAGTTGTGCCAGACACACAGCACAGAGGGGTTTTTTCCAGCAGCTGAGACATTTATGATGATACTGAAGCCTTGAAACTTCTGCTCAGCATTTTTACAAGCAGAACACAACGTTTGGAGAGGTCTGCCGACAGCCAGGCTCCTGGAAGGAGAAGGGATCGTGGAGCACAAGCAGTTGGATTCTGATTTTTCAGTGAGTGTCAAGCCTGAATAAGCAAAGACTGACGAGGTAGAGCAGGTTTTGTGCTTTATACCCAGGATTAAGGCTGGCTTTTACAATGGGAGGTGTGTGGGATGTGTTCCTGGGAGAGAAACTTTGCAGAAACCCTCACAACGTTGGGGACCCAGCAGCAGAAATCTGGTGGAACCGGTGTGTTTAGATCCACGTTGTCTCAAAAAAGTGAGAATTATTTTTTCTCACCCCGTGTGTGAATGGTGGAGAGCTCCAATTGTCACACCTTGTGATTTCCAACACTTCCTGGAATGTTGCAGTGTCTTCACTCAAGCAGCAGTTGCTTTCAATTCAATCAAAAATAGCCAATAAAGGGTTTTTTTGGGGTTGTTTGCAGTTGTATCACAGTCAGTGATCAGCTTAGCACTTGGTTAGTGTTATTTGTAACAATTCTCAATGTTGGAATTGCAGTTGACATTTCAAGGAGTAATTTAACATATATTTTTTAAGTAAATGCAGCTTTGTCCAGCACCTTTAGCTGCTCCTGTGTTTTGTAGAGTGGCTGCAGTGGTCTTTGCTCTTTTATTCCATGCTCCATTTATTAATTTCTTCTTTTCCTGCTGAGAGGCTGGGGGTCACACTGAACCTGAGGGATGCATTTAGATGTAGTTGGAAAAGGGAATTATGAAATCAGATTTCTTTGCAGCTCAGGAAAATAAAAGGAAATAAGTAACACAAAAAGATTCCTGCATCTGCAGGGAAGTCCAGGAGAGCTTTTTTGCTTGGCAAGGGGAGTGAGATCTTGAAGAATTCGGTTGAAAGACATTTCTGCTGTGGTTTGTACTCACTGGAGGCTCTTCTTGGGTTTTCCTTCTCTTCCACCCCTGATTTCTGCTCCTTCCTCTCACTGCTTCTTAAAGGAGGGGGTAAAACAGTCAGATCTGACAACAGCAATGAGGAGAGCAAGGACAATAAAGAGAAATGATGGATGACCCCCCCAAAAAACAAAAATCAAGTAAGAAGGGGAGGAAATTTCTTGGACATTGGGAGAACACAGCCACACCTCCATCTCCCTTTCTTGTTCCAGGCCCAGAGCCTCCAACCTGGAGCAAAATAACAAAGAACTCCCCCAGCTGGGTGAGGAGGAACATTCCAGGTCCTCCTGGTGCCAAGGGTTTCCCGTCCCAGCTTTCTGAGCCCGGGAGGTACTTGTGGCACAAAGCAGGAGGATTTCACCTGGATGGGATTCTGCAGCTCTGTTTGTAATTAAACTGGGATTATTCTTTTCACTCCACCCTGTTTTCCCCACCCTGCCCTTCCAAACCTTTGAAGAGAGGCCAGGTGGCTGCAAAGGCTGTCACAGTTCTGGTTCTGGAGCCATTCCAGGGTCAGGGAATTCTGCCAGCTCGGAGAAGTTTATCAGACAGGGGCAGGAGAGGATCACAACAACAAAATTGCTGCTTCTTGGGGTGTCACAGCGAGGGGAGCTTGTGGAGATGCCACTTATTTTCTAAAGTTTTTTACTCAGAGCGGTTGTAAAGATGGAGAAAGAGCCTGGTTTTGGCCCAGCTCTGCACCAAATTTACACCTCGGTGTAAATCCAGCCCTCAGTGGATTCAAGTTCATCCTGGTTTATCAATAATGGTCCTTGAGGTCATCACCTGGATGCTTTTCCTTCTGCTCTGCAGGAATTCCCGTGGCTCTTCATTTTTTGTGGACCAAACATTCCTTTTTCCTTTCATGTCAGCACCAGTTGGATAAACCCTGGCTGTTTCTGTTCTTTAGGAATGGACACAATCCCATTATAAAATTATGTAAGTTTCTGTGATAGTTTTAAAGTTGTTTTACGTTTGTTCTACCTCGTCATGTTCTCAGAAATAAGCAAATAGTCAGACAATTTTATATAATTAAAACATACATTATTATATAAAATTATATTATAATTTGAATTACATAAATTATATATTAAATGATATACTGGATTTTGAGGTGAGGCCTGGTACTTGGGGTTTGACTTTTTTCCCAACAAATCTGCTTCTTTTGAGGTTCTTAAGTGTAAAATTCAACCTGTGTCTGTAAAAACACAACATTTCTGGCTGCCAACGAACACCTCCCAGTCTGTCACTGATGAAATATGTTTAAGGTGTGCAGTTAGTCCTTAAAATTGGAAAAATGGGAAGGCTGGGGAGTTACCTCGGATGGGAGATGTTTGCAAGTGGGAAATGGGGCCCTTCCAAGCCTGGTAATAAATGGACATTTCCCTTGCTTGATGTTGACTTTTTGGAGAGCCCTTAAACCTTGCTATGAAGAATGATAATGAATAACTTAATTTAATAACTTAAACCTTGCTCTGAAGAGTGAGAATTACTCATTTTCCTTTGGAGTCGTTTCTGTGCAGGCTGGTGCAGCAGTTAATTAATTGTCTTGGGCCTGGTTATTGATCACTCGGATTATTTTGATTAATTTGCTCTTGGTTCAGCTGGCCCAGCCCTTTCCATATCTCAGCCCTGGTCTTTGCCTCACTTCTCACGTGCTCCTTTTTTTGTCTCAGATTTGGCTTTGTTCTTCAGGGCTGGAGCTGTAAAACCCTGCCTGAGTTAACTTTCTGACCCCATTTTTGATAACAGCAGCAAATGGAGAACTTTATCTTTGCCCAGCACTTTGTGCTGTTTCTGCAGTGTCTGATAAGAGCTGGAGGAATTCTGCTCCAGCATCTCCTCACTCTGGTCCAGGCAAAATTGGTATTTTTACGTTTAGATGGCTGCAAAAAGCAAAATATACGTGGATTTTTTACATTCTAGATTCATTCTTTCTCCTGTGAGGAAAAGTAGAATTTTTTATTCTCTTCTTGGCCAGTGAGTTTCTTTTTTTACCTAAAAATCTTTCCTGCCATAGCTGTTTATTGTGGTGGTGCAGACTGTGATTTCAGTTCTTTGGGATAAGCTGACAGATATTTTAATGGGATTTTTGCTTTTAGGATTGTTCTAAATCCATTGGATGAGCAGCAGGCCCCAAATAGGTTTCATCCTATAGATTTTATTATTTTATTTCATTACTCATCCCGCTGTAGGTTTTTATAGGGAGAACTGAAGGATGGATGTGGAGTTGGTGGGGTAATAATTGCTGTGTTTTCGTGGCCGAATTTTGTACATTGAATTTTTTTCTTCTGCATAAAATGTACAGAAATTTGGGATTTGCCTGGAAGGGCCCAAGGCCAGGTTGGATGGGGATGGTGGAAGGTGGGAAGGGGTGGAATGGGATGAGCTTTAAGGTCCCTCTCTGTGGGAATCTGAAAAGTAAAAGACCCCAGAAGGTGTAGACAGAGAGCTGAGAAAAGGCTGGGAATTTAAAAACTTTTCTATGGAAAGCTAGGAAATTAGAAGACAAATAAATACATTTATATCTATCATAAAGGACAAGAACAAGGACTGATTGCTGGTTCAGGATGTGACAGGTCCTAGATAAATGCTTTGCAAACATAGAAAAAGTTTCAGTCTCAAATAACAAATTATTGTGTAGTTTCTTAGGTTTATAGAAGCCTTTTGTTAATATTAAACCCACGTGGGTCCTTCTCTGATTTGCTGGAGTAATTTGACTCTAAACTTCTTGTAAACTATTGGTTGAGAAAATATCTATAAAACGTTCTGCTTCAGCTGTTGTTTTGTCTCTGATCTAGCTTTGCATGGATTTTGTTGTTTTCCTGTGTCTCTTGCTTATTGCTTGTATGATAAATCCTAAGTCTGCAAACTGGACAGGGTCCCATCCTGTTTTTCGAGATACAGACTGATCCAGCACCCCTCAACCCAAATCCATGGTAACCCAAATTCCATGACAACCCAAATTCCATGATTTACAGGATGAGCCCAGAGGAGGAAGCTCCCAGTTCTCTCCCAAGCCTGTGGGTTGAGATCCAAACTCACCCCGTTGCGTTTTCCTAACGACGTCCTTGGAATTCCTGCATTTCCAACCTGCAGTCCCCTCTGTGAGGCCAGGAGAAATAATTCAGATTAAATTCAGGCTCTCACACCCGATTTTTGGGGTGGAACTGGAGGATGGGGTGGTGCCCTGCTGAATTCCGAGCGGGGGAATATCCCAAGGGTTTTTCAGAGCAGATGGATAAAAACTGGGAATTAGCATCGTGCTCGTGGCCTCTTCCTGCACCTTTTTGGATCAGGAGATCAGGCTGGATCCCTGCCTGCAGCTGGGGGAGGATTTCGGGGACATTCAGCATTTGACACATCCTGAAGAATTCTGGGTTTGTTGTTGCATTTCATCTTTCTTTGCATTAAAAACATCATCATCCTTTATTTCCTTGGGATGTGCCTTATTTCTTCCATTAAATCACTTTAGGCAACCAAGGATTTTGGGAGATGGTGAGGGAGGGAGACAGGGCAGGATGCATTGAGGTCTCAATAATAAATTGTATTTGAAAAGATGGAATTCTGTTCTGTCAGAGGAAAGGACCAGGTGCACAATTTCCCAAGCTGTTCTCTTCAGCTGCTGCACCCATTTTTTTTCTTTTTTGTAGGTATTACAATATTTCCTTAGGAAAGTTTAAAAGGAGGAGGTTTTTATTACAATATTTCCTTAGGAAAGTTTAAAAGGAGGAGGTTTTTATTACAATATTTCCTTGGGAATGTTTAAAAGGAGGAGGTTTTTATTACAATATTTCCTTAGGAATGTTTAAAAGGAGGAAGTTGTTGCTACAGTATTTCCTTGGGAATGTTTAAAAGGAGGAAGTTGTTGCTACAGTATTTCCTTAGGAATGTTTAAAAGGAGGAAGTTGTTACTACAGTATTTCCTTGGGAATGTTTAAAAGGAATAGGTTTGTGATTTTTTTTTTTTTTTGGAGCAGCATCCCTTTATCCTGACAATTCAAGTGATCAAACAGCACCTGAATTGGTCAGGAATGTTGGCTCTGGTTTTTCCCCTTTTCAGTCCCCCAAGTGCATTGATGGTGGATAAGTGAGAGCCCAGAATTGCAGCAGAAAGTTCTCCTATTTCAAAAGGGTTTGAACCTCTTTTTTCCCCCCTCTGTAATAAAGTTTATTGCTTCCTCTATCTTTCCCTGGCATTGTGGAAGGTGGAGCTTTCTGCTGGCTGGGTAATTTTGTTCTGTAGGATCCTCCAGGCTTAAAAAAGCCCTAAAAAAGGCCTTAAAGCTCTAAAATGTGCTGATTCAGCTCTTTTTTTATATTCTCCACGAATTAATTAGTCCTGACCCTCGTGTCCATATTTTTATTTGATTGTCCCATGGACCCAGCCCATCCTGCCTTTCTCTTCCCTGTTTCCCCTCCTCTGTCAGCCCACAGTGCTCATCTCTGATTTTCAGTGCAGGAATAATTCAAGGATGTTCTTTTGGAACCTTTGAGGTTTGGGGGATTTCGTCCAGCAGCTCACACTGAAAATTTTGCTCCAGGCTGACACTTGGGATTGAAGATTTGGAATGTCTGAATTTGGAATGTTTGAATTTGAATGTTTGAGTTTGGAATTTGGAATTTGGAGTGTCTGAATTTGGAATTTTGAATGTCTGAATTTGGAGTTTGGAGTTTGGAATATTGGAGTTTCGAGTGTCTGAATTTCGAGTGTCTGAATTTGGAATGTCTGAATTTGAATGTTGGAATTTGGAATGTCTGGATTTGGAGTTTGGAGTTTGGAATATCGGAGTTTCGAGTGTCTGAATTTCGAGTGTCTGAATTTGAATGTTGGAATTTGGAATGTCTGGATTTGATTGTTGGAATTTGGAATGTCTGAATTTGGAAGTTTTGAGTTCTGAATGTCTGAATTTGGAAGTTTTGACTTGGAGAAGAAAAGCACTGAAAATGAGAATTTCCTCTCCTGTGTTGGGTGTTCACTCACGGGTTACTAACGGTCAGATCCACTGAGGTATTTGATTAAATATTCTGTGCGTGTAATCTTGTTAAACCCAAATATTCTGCAAATTTAATCTTGTGAAACCAAGTCTCAAGGAAAGAAGAAAAATGGTGCTTATTCCTGTGAATTCTTTTCTCCAGAGCCATATTAAATTCCAATTCCCGGTCTTTCACAGGTGAGGGAGAGATTTAAACCAGCTGCAGGTGATGTATAAAAGCTGTTCCAAACTCCACTTTTGACCATCCAGAGCTTCGGCCAAGTGCAGTTCTTTGAGGAAGTGCAAAGCTGGCAAGAGGGAATCAGAAATTTAATCTCATTAATGGAGTTTTAGGCAAAATGAATGATCTTCCACGTGGGGAAAATCCATCCATCCATCCACGTTGGGGGATTCGGAATTTTAACCTGAACGTCGGTTTGAGCTGTGGAAGGAATAATGCACTTTTCTTTCCGTGTTTTCTCCTGGCAAATCCTTCACTCCAGTGACACTTCCCGGGTTTATCGTGCTCATCAGGGATTATTTTCTTTCTGAAACCATGGCAGTTGTGTGTTTGGTGCAGTCAGACACCTCGCAGCCCTTTCCATCACGCCTCCCGTGCCAACATCATCCCTGGAGCTAAAGTGATGTTGTGCTTTAGTTTTACAAGATCTCAGATAAAGAACTCCATCATTTCTTGTAATTAAGGCCAGATTTCATTCCGGGTGGGGCTGTGGGTGCAGCAAAAGGAAATGTCTGGTGTTTAAAAACCCGGCTGATGAGTTCAGTTTGATTCTGTCGCTGCTACTCCTTGCAGGTGTCTGTCAGTGGAGTGAAAAATCCATTTTTCTGGGGTGTGTTGTGCTAATAATAGCACGCTGTGAGGCAAAAAGTGAAAAAAAAATAGAGACTTAACTCAGCAGGGAAGAAAAAAGAAAACTTCCAGAGCAAAGGATTTTCAATTTGCAGATCTGCAATAATTTGGGATGTTTAATTTGTCAAAATATTTACTTTTCCCCACCTTTTTATTTTAATTGTGTCTGCTGGTTTCCTAAAGAAAATTATGGGGTTTTTAAAAACATTTGTTCCGTCCACTTCTTCGCTGGCTGAGTTTCGCAGGGATTAAATGGTCTCCAGAAGAGAACATGACAATGGGGGCTCTTCTTGCCCTTTTAGCCAAGCTGAATTTCCTTGGTGGCCTTTGGGATTTGTGGCAGGGCCCTGTCAGGTGTTGGGTTTGAGCTTTTTGGAACAGAAAAACCCCTTTGTGCCAGTGCAGCTCTGGTGTCCCCAAGTGCAGTTTAACAAGCTTAGCAGGAGCGTTTGCAATCATCCGACAGCACCCGAAAATCGCTCACTAAATGACAGCAGGAAGTTTTCATTTGCATCCCGTATCTGCTGCTCAATCTGCTAATCCTCCACCGAGCCTGCCAGGAGCAACAACATCGCCGACAGACTCCAGTTTTATTAAAATCACAAAGCGAGGGACGCAGCTTCCTCCTTTTGGATCGCACCCCGCAAGGTTCCAGCCTTCTGGAATATTTGAATTCCTTCAGCCATTGTGCTCCTGGTTGTTTTCTTGAAATGGGTTTTAGTCACAGGGTTGGTTTTTTTTTTGTAGCACTCAGCCCTTCCCTTTTTGGATTGTCTTCCCTGCCCCAGGAAAGCTGGAGCTCCCTGTTTGCTCTTGTTTATATAAGTTAATCTTCCATGTTGTGACAGTTTTTCCCCTTCGTTAATGAGAGCTCCTAATTGGCCCTAATGAAGCATTTACTCACGCTGCTCCACGGTATTACCTGTGAGCACTACAGAGATAAGGCAGGGTGAAGAAAATAAGCTTTTGGAAGATTCTGGGTGAGATATGAAAGCCATTTCTTGGGCCAACATTTTCTCACTTGGTTTGAGAACGCCCTCGTGGTGCAGCTGTGTAACCAAGCCCGTGGCAAACAACATCCATTATTTATTGGCCTGCTTGGCAAACAAGGACACCTTTGACTGCGTGGGGTTGGGAGGTCGATTTACCGAGCCTTCCCCCTGGCCAGAGAGTCGCTTTTTGTGTTTATATTCCCTAAAATTTTCCATTTGGCACGAGGGAAAGCGATAGGAGCTGTGGGGAGGGGAGCAGGGGAGAGCCTGGATCTGTAGCAAACTGGCACAAGTGGAATTGTGCCTTTTATTTGCTGTCCAGGTGCTTCAGATCCAGTTACAGCCCATAAAGGCAGAGCTCCCTTTAGCCAGCAGCAAATACAGGACAAGGAGAGAAGCCTTGGAAACGCTGGAGTGATTCAATTCCCTCCCTTCCTGCCGAGTGAAGTGGAAATCATTTAAAAATGCTTGAAATGCAGTGAAATTTTGTGAAATTCTTGATCAAATCTGGGTTGCTTGAGATATTGCAAGGATAGAAATGTCCCAGGCCAGGTTGGAAGGGCTTGGAGCTGAAGCTGAAGGTGTGGAAGTGGAAGGGAGGTGGAACTGGATGAGCTTTGAATTCCCTTCCAACCCAAACCATCCTGGAAGTCCAGGATAAACAGTTGTTTGCAAAGGATCCAGGAAGGAGAGCGGTGACTCGAGGCACAAAAAAAGACTCTTCTCATCTCACTACCAACATCACTCAGGCAGGGTGGATGAAGGAGCCCTCTTGGAGTCAGGAGAGCTGCATCCCTGATGCTGCAGGGGCACGAGGACGAGGTCATCAGGATCAGGAATGTGCGGCTCCGGGAATTGCGGCCTGCTTGGAATTCCAGGAGTTGCATCAACTCCACGCGTTGGGGGGACCTGTTTGTTCATCAGCCTCCAACTGGGAGGCTGTGGGTTTGTCTTTGCTCTCTCAGGCTCCCTTGCTGCCGATTTGTGCTTCTGGTTTTGGGCAGGAGTCGTGTGGGAAGTTGGGATGTCTCTGGAATGGGAAGATTCACTCGTGTGGTCCCACCCAGGTCGTTCCCTCAGTAATGGTTTTCCTGGAGGAAACTCATCCTCAGGGATGGACTGAGCCTCGTCCCTTCACTTTTTGTCTTTTATTTGTCTTTTATGGCACTGGAAGGGAGGGAATTTCAATTTCTGCAATGCCACAGCACCCAGCAAGAGCCATATGGCGTGGTTCAAGTGCTTCTTTGGATATTTCATCATAAAAACCTAATTTTTTATCTTAATTTAATGCTGATTTGTTTCTTCCAAACAGAATTTTGATGATCTGTTGCTCTTTGTTCTCCGCAGATTCTTCTGCCTAATCCTTCTTTAGATCCTGGGCTGCAGCCAGAAGAAATCTGGACCATCCTATGGAAAACAGTGTTGGAAGCACACAGGGAGCAGAGGTAGGCTGTGCCTTCGGAATATCTCCTGAAATCTATCCATCAAGGCAAGATTTAATAAGCAGATCTATTTCATCATGGTTAAATTCACAGCAAAATTCACGATTCCTGAAACTCTGTTGTTTGCTTGGTTGGCAAAACCATCTCCACTGGAAAAGGAAAGGAAAAACCCAAACCAATCCAAAAAACTCAGGGGAAAGAGGGAAATTCCTTGATTTCTCTGCTGAGCACCGTTTTCAGCCTGGCCAGGGTGTGCCAGGAAGTTTGGAGGGAATGCCTTTGGCTCTGGTTTGGCAGGAGCCTCCACTCCAGCTTGTTTGTCCTGCTGGGAATTTGCATGGGAGGAGGAGGTTGGGATTTTTAATATCTGAACCAGGCTCCAGGGTCACTGGAATTTGCCACAATTCCCCGTGTTTGTCTGGAGGTGTGGAAATCTAAATACCAACCTGAGCAAAGTGTTCAGTTCTTCTCTCTAAAGCCTTGGCAGAGCACCCAGGGGCCCCCAAATAAATGTATTTTGGGGTGCTTGCGTCTCATCCCTCTGAACTTTCCACCCTGCCCTTCTCCAAAACGTCTGTGCCATCCCCAGGCGTCTTCCTTAGCACTCCCTTGGGGTGCACTTAAAAAGAAATAAATTGAATTTACGCTCCGAATTTTTAATGCTGTCACAGTGCAACGTGCACTTAAAATTCAGATGGTGTCACTTGTCCGAAGTTCAATTTCTTTCTCTCAGGTAAGGGATTGGTTGTTGGTGTTAAAATTGAGATTTCTCTGCGTTTTGCTGCCTGAGTGCTTTTTATTCCGGGCTGTTTCCAGTCGGATCTAAAGGACTTCAATCTCCCTGTTGATTTTTAGGAATCCTTCCAAGGAATTTTTAAGATTCCCATTGCTCAGGAGGACAAACAGGTTGAAGAAATAACGTGGCCCTGAAGTTTTTTTGGTTTTTGTCACAAGTCCAAGCCCTCTGTGAGGGATTCTGGCCAGCAGAAGGCACCAGCAGCTCAGCTTTGTGCCGCTCAGCGGCTCGCCGGCATTCCCGGCCGGATTTCCAGGCTTCCAGCAGGATTCCGCAGGAATTCTATCATCCTGCACCTCAGATTCTCACCATCCCCAGGGAATAATGTGTCCCCTTGCTTCTGCAGGCCTGAGCAGTCTGGCTTTCCACGTGCAGTGACGCCCAGGATGGGGTTGTTCCGGCACGCGCTGGCCGGAGCCGTTCTCCCGTTCCTCATCCTTTCAGGAAATTGGGTGTCAGCTGAAAACATCAACTTTTACAACGTCAGGCTTCCACAAGACCGTAAGTAGCGTTTTTTTGTGGAATTCTGGCGGTTTCTGTATGGAATTCTAGCTTAGAATTTGAGTTGTTTGTCCCATCCCTCCGGTCCTTTGGGGTTTCAGCTGTTTGTCTCCGCAGAAACTTTGCAATAAATATTCTGCTTCTCAACCCACAGCGCTTTATCCTTAATGTTTGACAAGCTGACTGAATGAAAATAAATCCCCAGCATTGCCAAATTAAGGAGTGCACAAGGACTCTGACATTTGAAGGGCTTTTCTTACATATATTTTTTTCTTATATATATTTTTTTCTGTCTCCCTGCAGAGGAAATTATGCAGCGGTTTCCTTGTAAAATAATCCAGAACAGGTGGTTTTGGTCTTTTATCTTGTTGGGGGTTTTGTAAGGGGAGGAATAGGTGTTGCTGTACGCAATTAATTCAGTCTGAAGGTAATTAAAAACCTCGTGGGACCTGTGAAGCCAGTTGGTAACTAATGGCATCGTTGGGGGTTTTTTTTTTTTTTGGCCTCTTATCTGGCATCACCAGTGTTCCATCCCTTCATTTGCATTATCTGCATCATTAAACCAGCCAGGATATAATAGCTGGATAGAATATCTGCCCCTAACGAACCCTGCACCTTCAAATAATTCATTTAAATAATGGAAATAAGACTTTCAAAGGGTCCTCTGGGTCCTTTTGTTTGAAAGGATCCAACTTTTCCTTCCGAGTGGCAGATCAGGCTCTGGAGCTGCTTTGGAAATGCAGTTTTTCCATCCAAGGGAAAATGTGGGTTTGTGTTTGCTGTGCATACAAGGAGTGAGATAAACCCTTCCCTCGTCCCTGCTTTTCCCACCACTACCTCGATTTTGGATTATGAGAGTGAAAACATGGGGATATATTTTATATTTGAAGTTCAAGCCTAGAGAAAAAAAAAACCCTTTCTGCAAAACTTATTTTATTTGTCTGACAGTGAAAAGATGTAAACATACAGAACTGATTTTTGTAAATACATGCACGTGCAAGCGTAACTTGGAATATTTGAATTTTTTTTCCCTGTACTTTCCAACTGACTGTATTTTTAATACTTTTTTAATACTTTCCAAGCCACTCCATTCCCAAACAGTTTCAAGTGCTTTACCTGTGACAACGCCGTGGACAACTACAACTGCAACAGATGGGCTGAAGACAGGTGGTGTCCTGAAAGTGAGTAAGGCTGGCCTGAGGAGATCCTGGGTGATATTTCCACTTCCTCCTCCCTGACTCACCCCCCTGGAGAATTGACTGATTCATGGGATGAATGTGCCAGCACGGTTTTGTGATTGGTACTGCTGAGTCAGATCAGTTCTGCTGACCTGGCAGTTTTGGCCATTCCAGGGTGGAAAGCAGCAGTGAAAAATTATTGATGTCCATCTCTCTCCGTTTTATATGATGTGGAACAATAAAATATTAATGTACAAACAGATTTCTGAATAATTCATCAGTATTAATTAACTCTGTTAGTTTCTCTGTGTGTATTTAATAGACAAATTTCTGAATAATTCATCAATATTAATTAACTCTATTAGTTTCTCTGTGTATGTTTAATGGACAGATTTCTGAATAATTAATCAATATTAATTAACTCTATTAGTTTCTCTGTGTGTGTATCTAACTATGTGCTTCCCAGGAGTTAATTTTAAAAATGTTTAAAAAACTTGAAGGATTTCCTCTGTAGCTTTATTCCCTTCCAGGTGTAAAGCAACAGTGAAAAATTATTTATGTCCATCTCTCTCAGTTTTATATACTATATAACAATAACATATTAATATTCAGATTTCTAAATAATATATCAATATGAATTACCTATATATATTTCTCTGTGTATATATGTAATTGTGTGCTTCCCAGGAGTTAATATTAAAGACATTGTTTAAAAAACTTGAATTTCCTCTGTAGCTTTATTCCCTTCAGGGTGTAAAGCAATAGTGAAAAATTATTTATGTCCATCTCTCTCAGCTTTTTACAATATGTAACAGTAAAATATTAATATACAAACGGATTTCTGAATAATACATCAATATAATTACCTATATATGTTTCTCTGAATATATAAAAATATATATAACTATGTTCTTCCCAGGAGTTAATTTAAAGATATTGTTTAAAAAACTTGAAGAATTTCCTCTGTAGCTTTATTCCCTTCCAGGTGTAAAGCAACAGTGAAAAATTATTTATCTCCATCACTCTCCATTTTATATAATATATAAAAACAACATAACAATATATAACAATGAAATATTAACAGATTTCTGACTTTCTGAATAATACCTCAATATGAATTAACTCTAGATGTTTCCCTGTGTATATATCTAACGATGTGCTTCCCAGGAGTTAATTTAAAGATGTTTAAAAACCTGAAGAATTTCCTCCTTAGCTTTATTCCCTTCCCTTTGGATTCCATCCCAAAATTTAATGGTTCTTTGTGAGCAGCAGGACCTGACTGCCTGGGGATCACAGCTGTGCTGAGGAGGATAAACCACAGAAAAGAATGGAAATGTTTCCTCCTTTTTCTTCCCAGTGCCATTCCCAGGAATGGTGGGAAAGGGGAAGAAGCCAAGGAGAGCAATGAGGAAACAAAGCTGAAACCAGGCAGGAACGTGCTGCCAAAAAGAGGAGAGAACGGGAAATAAAAGTGTAGATGATGGTGCTAATTAGTAATTTAAATAGAAGCAGCCTTTCTGGAGGTTTGAAGGGTCAGCTAAGATTTCAGATGAATTAATTTCTTGCTAAATGCTCTTTTGATCAAGTTGCAGATAGTTCTGTAGAGCCGTTTTCTGGGAGTATTTTCCGTAATTGCGTGGTTTTGACAGCGTGTCCCAAAGGCGGAATTTCTGGGAATAAACGTCCTGCTTTTCCTTTGGCAGGCACTCGGTACTGCCTGACCGTTCACCTCTTCACAGCCCACGGCCAGAGCACCTCGGTCACCAAGAGATGTGCCACTGGTGAGGAATGTCACCTGGCGGGGTGCCACCGGCACGGGGACAGCGGCCACACGGTGAGCGCTGCTCCTGCTCTACTCCTGCCCTGCTCCTGCCCTGCTCCTGTCCTACTCCTGCTCTACTCCTGCCCTGCTGCTCCATTTCTTCTGTCCTGCTCCTGCCCTGCTCCTGCCCTACTCCTGCTCTGCTCCTGCTCTACTCCTGTCCTACTCCTGTCCTACTCCTGCTCCAGTTCTCCCTCTCGTTACAACTGAAAAAACCCCTTTTGCTATCTTTGTCCATTATTGACTGCATTGTGTTGCACAGTTCTACCACAGTGCGTCCTTTTTCATCGAATAAAACGGCACTACAGGTTTCTTTTTCTACAAGGTTTTCTACACAAAGTTTAAAACCTTTCACTGCTTTACTTAACACATATTTTGCTTTTTAAAGGCACTTTTTCTGTTTGCCAATCACTAAACACCACACGTACACCTTACATACAACAGTTGCTTGTTCCGTATTTTTTGCAGCTCAGAAACGTTGTTATCGTGTAGCTTCTTGCAACGCCGTGAACGTCCTCTGCTTTTCCAGTTCCCACAAATCCCCCTGAATTAATCCCCCTGAATCAATCCCCCTTTTCTCCCGCCAGGAGTGTGTTTCCTGCTGTGAGGGCATGATCTGCAACGTGGAGATCCCCACCAACGCCACCAACGCGGTGTTTGCCGTGCTGCAGGCCCGCAGGACGGCCGGGGGCAGCCGCGGCGCGCCCAGCGTGGCACTGCTGGTGACGCTGGTGACACTGGTGACACTGGTGACAACGGTGCTGTCCTGACACAGCAGCCTCACACAGAGCTGCTGGGACAGACCCCGGGCCAGGAACCTCCAGGATCTGCAAGGAGGAGCCACTGATGTCCCGTAATTACGGCAAATTTCAGGAATGGAGCATCCTGAACTCCTTGGGTGTTTTAGTGGGAATCCTTCCCCGGCAGTGTTGAAAATGAACCCCACAAAACCCCCCTGGTGGGTGGGGCAGTGGGGTGGACTCAAGTTTGAATTCCGTTTCCTGAGGAAAAGGCACGTTTTCCTCGGTGTTTTTGGACAGAACTGTGGCCAGAGGAGCTTTGGTTGGATGATGTGGAAAGGTGGAAACTGGATTTAAACCTTTTATGTGCATAAACAACACAGAGTTCCTAGTCTCAGCAGGGTGTGTTTGAGCTTACCTTGATTCCATGGAGAACACCTCTGGTTTGCACAGAGAACAAATGTGAGGTGGGGTTTTTTTCTGCTCGATCAGAGCTCTCATTTCCCCTGACAATAATACAAAATTAAATCTTTTCCTTCTGTAAAATGTCTCGTCCTCCCATTCTAAAGCTGTGGGAAATGTAGAATTCCTAAAAATCTTATTGGAGCACCTAGAGCAGAATTCCTGATCTTCTAAATGAAAGGGATCATTTCCTTGCAGTTGAGTCTCACCTCAGAATATCACAAAAATATAATTTTTTTTGATATTGGGATGTCACTACTTTGAAATCACAGCTACAGTCAAGCAGCTCCATTATCCTAAAAATTCCAAGTGGGCGCTTGGAATGAATAAGAGGGGAACTCTGCTGTGTTCTCTCTTGATTTGCACAGGTTTTTCCCAGGAACGTTATTGTCCTGATGGATGTTTTCAGGGAGGATGGATCCCTTAAACTGACTCGAAAAAGAGTTTTGGATCTGTTCCCTGAAAAATTCGAGTAACTACAAATTTGGCTTCTTTTACATCAGTATTGTCTTAATTATTTGCTGTTTTATGTCACTAATTATATTTAGTTGTAAAGAAGGTTTTGAAATATTTCCAGGCTTGTTGGCATTCCAAAATTTCCTCCACAGAATTCTTAGGATGCGAAAAGGTGTCTGAATTCTGGGGCTTCTGGAGGGGCGATTGTGCAGCCACAAAATTGGGATGGAAAAGCTTTTTCCTTGCCCAAGGAAAATGGTCCTTGATGTCGGAGTCAAGGTTTTCCAAGGTCTGGATTCTGGTGGCCATGGCTGTGCCATCCAACAGGGCTGGAATTCTGCTCTGGAGCCGGGCTGGGAGAGCTGGGAATGTTCCCCTGGAGAAGGGAAGGCTCCAGGCAGAGCCGGGAATGTTCCCCTGGAGAAGGGAAGGCTCCAGGCAGAGCCGGGAATGTTCCCCTGGAGAAGGGAAGGCTCCAGGCAGAGCCGGGAATGTTCCCCTGGAGAAGGGAAGGCTCCAGGCAGAGCCGGGAATGTTCCCCTGGAGAAGGGAAGGCTCCAGGGAGAGCTTCCAGCACATTCCAGGGCCTAAAGGGGCTCCAGGAGAGCTGCAGAGGGCCTGGGGACAAGGCCTGGAGGGACAGGACACAGGGAATGGCTTCCCACTGGAGAAGTGGAGATTTGTGTGGGATTTTGGGAAGGAATTCCTGCTGGGAGGGTGAGGAGGAGCTGGAATGGATTTCCCAGAGAAGCTCTGGCTGTCCCTGGATCCCTGGAATTGTCCCAGACCAGGTTGGAGCACCCTGGGAGAGTGGAAGTTGTCCCTGGATGAGCTGGATGGGCTTTGAGGTCTCTTCCAACCCAAACCATTCCAGGATTCTCTGATGATCCCGTAATTACCTTCGTCCTTCTGCTCCATGAAGGATTTTTCCATATTAAAGGGGTTTTTTTTCTATTGGGCAAACCATTCCAGGTTTCTCTCCGCTCTATGGGGAATTCCTTAATCAAGTGGAAGTTGGCTCCCACATTTTCAGGCCGTGGGATTTTTCCTGGTTTTGCCTCTAAGCACAAATTGCTCCCAAATTCAATTTCTGGGAATAACGACTGCAGTCTCCACGAGGCCTCCAAGTGCTCTGTGGTCTTGATTGCTGTCAAGAATTTAAAATAATCTCACTACTGAGGAGTTTTTTTATATTGGAAATGCCATTCCAGAGCTTTTGGGAATGGCAGGGAGACCCTAAAAAACTGAGGGGCAGAGGGAATTGGCTGCAACCACAAAAAAAAGGACATTTCAGCAGAGGAAATCTGTGGGGTTTTCCATGGTGGAACGATTTTTTTTTTTCTCTCACTGAAAAGCGAAGAAATTTTGAGATGCAGATTTTAAACTGCATAAAATATCTCTGCTTTTGGGAAAGAATTGTTTGGGATAAACCCCAAAAAATCAACTGGAGATTCAAGGGTGCAACCTGGGCATGTGAAAGGATGTGGTCTTGGATTTTAATTTATAAAATCAGAGAATTCCAAGAGTATTCTTGAGAATATTAAGGATGAGTTCTAATCATTTGGATGCACCAAACCCTTTGTTATTGCAAAGTTTGGGATTATTTTTAATGGGGAATTGAATATGCAAATGCTGGTAATGCAATGCACAAAGAGGCACTTGGTAGAAGAAATATGGAATTTGAGAGGAAATATCAATTTTTCCCTTTGGTTCATCTTTTTTTTACGGAAAACCCTGCTTGGATTTGATGTTAAATGCAGATTTTTGTAGGAAAAGCATGCTGAGAGCAGAGAAAAGAGCATTAAAATTCACCATATTTTTGGCAGGATTAATGACTGTACAGAAACCCAACCTTAATTTATGGCAAAGTTTTTATAGTAAATATTTTCAGGTATCAGCTGATTTTTTCTCTTCAGCTCTCTGTCTGAAGAACTTAAAAAAAATATTATTGGATTTGATAAACCCAATTTTCAGTGATGTCTTTATCTCAGTTAGGGTTCAGATGTTGTAATTTAAGTACAGTCATTGTAATTTAAATTACAGACGTAATTTAAATATATTCAACTTCTCATTTGATAAAACCCAATTTTCAGTGATTTCTTTATCTCAGTTTGGGTTCAGATGTTGTAATTTAAGTACAGACGTTGTAATTTAAATTACAGACGTAATTTAAATATATTCAACTTCTCATTTGATAAAACCAATTTTCAGTGATGTCTTTATCTCAGTTAGGGTTCAGATGTAATTTAAATACAGATGTAATTTAAATTACAGATGTTGTAATTTAAATATATTCAACTTCTCATTTGATAAAACCAATTTTCAGTGATGTCTTTATCTCTCTTTAGGCTCACAGATGTTGTAATTTAAATAAGTTCCAATTTTCTTTGGATAAACCCAATTTTCAGTGATGTCTTTATCTCTCTTTAAGTTCACAGATCTTGTAATTTAAATGTATTCAACTTTTCATTGAATAAATTCAGCCCCAAACTTTGGGAATGATGTTTCTGTAAATCCACAAATTTTTGAACCTGAAAACAGTGCAGAAATAATGGCAAATCCATCCATTTGTGCATTTTTTATGATATATATATGTGTGTGATACGATTTTTATTTACATTGCACTGGACAGCCTATAGAAAGTTTATTTTTAAAACTTAAATCCTGATAAATTCTTCATTAATCAGTGTTTGGATGTTTTCTTATTGCTGTGTAACTGCTTTAAATCTTCTCCAGAAATGGCACTTTTAATAAAAAATATTCAAATATTTGCTGGTGGAGAACGTTTCTGGTGACAAACATTGCTCGGTAAAATCCTAATTTAAATTAAATTCTGCCCTGACTTCAGGATAATTTAAATTTCATCTTCTTTGCTGTATCCCAGCAGTATTTTTGGGAATATTTACCTTCCCTTTTTGAGGGTAATTTATCCTGTTAGAGACACCCTCTGCCCAGAGATGTTTAAAAGGCTTGAAGAAAACTTCATTTTATTTGCATTTTTAAAACTCTGATTGCTGGAATCATAGCTAAAATAATTTTAATTGTAGTTTTGGTGGTGTTTTAATGAAAATAAAATGAATTCTCATTTTTTTGTGCTGTTGGCATCACAGGCAGAAAAAGCAGCTGCAAGTTTGGGGGAGAGTGGGAAAACAAAAAACAAAAAACATTGAATATTCCTGATTATTTGGGAATATTTAAAAGGTAAATTATTTAAGGGTTTAAAGGTCTCCTCACAGAGTTTATTTGGGGCAATTTGTCCCAGTTTTAGTGTTGGAGATTTTTATTTTTGACTTTTGTGAGG
>WAAE01011511.1:0-28691 GCA_013400495.1 Nicator chloris | reverse complement strand
AAAGAAAGAAAGAAAGAAAACTAATATTGTAGCGGAGCAGTGGGAGGGGTAAAGCTACAAAGAACAACTAAAAATCATGCTTTCTTTAAATGCTCTGCCTTTTTCAAACTATTCTATACCTTTCACATTATGATATCCACCAACTGAAAGCTAAAATATTCTGCAAAACCCTGAAATATTCAGGGACTCGGAAAAGCAGAACAACAAAATTATAGGCTATCCCTAGCAAGTAGAAAAAAAAGTGACCTAGAATTCTGTCTGCATTACAGAGTTAGTGAGACTTGTGTTCCTTCTGCTTTGTTGTCACTTTTTCCTTTTATCTAACATTTATAATTTGGATTCAAAACTAATTTAGTAGAAAAAATTTTGTATACTAGCTACTACTCCTATACCAAGGCCACTTACAGGATTTTGCCAAAATGTTGCAAAAAATGAAAACCAAATTACTTCTAGGATGAACACCATGAATTTTGTTTTGAAATCACCTAGAAGTATCACATTTGGCCTTAAAAAAAGGCCGAACTTTTATAAAGAAATAGTAACAACAGCCAGAGTTACAATCCGTGGAAAATATTTTGGAAGGGCTATTAAAACTCATACTTTAGGGCTCAAGCCAATATTTATTATGGGCCAAAGTGAGACTTAATACAGTGGCAGAGAAGGAACAGGGCAGCTTAATCCACATCTGCTTGCTGTTATTTTCCACCACTGTCTTTGAATGCTCTCATCAATCTGAGACAGAGGAGTCTGGAATAGGCAGACCTGAAGTCTGATATATTCAGATAATGCCTGTGTTTTATTAGATTTATTTTGTTTAGCAGCAGCACTCTTTCTGGCATTGAGCTGTTCCCAAATACAGAGAGCCCTGACTAAGCTGAATCATCACGAGATTGAACTGATGCTGATGGGAAAGCACAGCGCTCTGCAAAGCTCATCATTTCTCATGAAACAGTGCCATGAAAGCTTCTGCCCTCAGCTAGCCCAGTGCTCAGTACTCACATGGACTTCTCACAGCTCCTCTGAGTGAAAAGCATCTTTCCTGAGACTGGCCTTGAGAACACCCCACCCCTTCTTGCTGGACTTTGCAGTTCATCCCTGCCAGCAGAGACATTATGCAATTTTAGTGTTGGTTGCTGCATTTCCCCATACATAGGCAAAGAATCTTCCAAGAGTTCAAACAGTGGTAAGTTTTCTGCTCTCTAGTATGACCATGCGGAGATCTTCCCCACAACTCACACCTTTCCCCAAAATCTCAAGCTCAGATACCTGCCTGTGAATAGCCCAACTGACAAGCTGGCTCTCCTCAGCCTGCACCACCTATGGTGGCTGTGCTCCATGTGCAGCCACAGCTCATGGCCAGCCTTACTGAGCCTTCCATACAGGTCACTGAGCTCTCACAATCAGCCCATTGCACCTCATGTCTGGAAATCAGGGCTGAAAAAGAGTACAAACTGTGAAGCAGTTTCGTTGCTTCTGAGCCTTGAATAGCCGTTTTTCCAGTAAAAACCAGATGCCGGCTGTAGAAGAAGTGGTCTCCAAGGACACCATCTCCTGGTGAGCATCCATCCCCAGAAATTCCCCCAGAACTTGGAGACCTGCTTGGAGCTAAGTTCTTGGACTTCAGGATGAGATATGTTGGCTGAGGATACCATGCTTTTCTAATTCACAGAGCCAAGCAGGAGGTGGTTGTGGTCCTCCTCCCACTTGGCCTCGGTGTTCTGTGTTTAAGGCCTGACTTAAGGCCCTGTTTTGGCTCAGTTCTTTGTGCTCTAAAGACAGAGACAGTGGCAGAGAGATTTCCTTCAAGTCGTGAAAAGGTCAGATGAAGATGATGTTTTCAATTGTTATGTTTATCTTTTAAACAGATGACGCAGAGTATCATAAAATCATAGCATAACTTAGATTGGAAAAGACCTTCAAGATTAGCAGGTATAAATGCTAAAGTTGCAATGCCAATCCTGTCCAGCTGCCCAGAGGCCAGAAGTCTTCTCCATTCTCCCTTTACTAAACAATTTCACTAAACCATGAAGCCATGAGTGCCAGGTGTCATGCTTTGCTGGAAATCTGGTGCTCACTTCTAGCTTCCCACAGCGAATTTTGATACTATTACTGGAGTGAACAACCTGTTTCTCACTCATGAAAGAGAATATCTGCTTAATCACAGTTTTTACATGCTTCTCATCTGATTGGCCTGCTACTGTTACACAGGCTAGCATACAAACATCAGCCTCTTTGGTTAAAATGAAGAACCAATGTGTAAACAGTCTCAAGCTAAAACCAGACAAGAATAAATGTAAACCACTTTTTTTTCCATTAAAATCTGATTTTCTCATTTCATACTTTATCTAATAGTACCAGCTTGCTTTAGAGGCTGGGCTCCGCTAACTCAAGAGATTTAGCTTTTAATTTGTTGAAATTGAGATTGTTGTATGTGTTACTTGAGCCCTGAAACCTTGATAGTGTTTCAGAAGTTCTCATTCAGCAATTGAGTAACAAGTATTTCTGCTAATGAAAAGATTCATTTTATCTAGGTCTATAATTTTTTATACTTTATATTTTTGTTTATTCAAGTATCATTCAAAGCATTAAGGGCACAAGTAAGAACAGATTTTTTTTTTTCTGCATCTGTCTTCATTTCTTTACATTCCAGAAATCACAAGATACACATTAAAAAAAATTCTTGTTGAACCCTTTTATTTGTCAGATATTGAAAGAATGAATATAGCTAGCCTAATAAGCTTCCAGTGGTGCTTTTTCAAAAGCACTGTTGATAGTGCTTTTCAGGCCTGAGTGAGAGGAAGAAAAAATTCTATTTTAAAACAGAATTTGTTGTTGTCATGGTTTGACACTGGCCAAACACCAGGCACCCATGAAAGCCACTCGTTCACCTTCCCCTGTCACAGCTGGGCAGAGGAAAGAAAAAAATTAACAAAGGGTTCATGAGTTAAGGGCCAGGAGAAAACAATCCAAGGGCAAAACAGGCTCAGCTTAAAGTCACAAAGTGAATTTTTTACTAACAGAGTCAGGGGAGGATAATGAGAAGTGAAATAAATACAAATAAATGCACCTGTCTTAAAATGCACCTGTCTTAAATACCTCTGTCTTTCCCCAACTCCTCCCTCCTTACCACCAACAGCACAGAGAGACAGGGCATGGGGATTTGATCACCCAAATTCGTCACCCAAGATCTTCCATTGCTCCAGGAGAGGAGTCCTTCTGCTGTGAGACCACGGGGTCACTCCCAAAGGAGGCATTTCATGTGAACTTCTCCAGTGTGGGTCCACTCTCACGAGCAGCAGTCCTGCCAAAACTGCTGCAGTGTGAGTACCGGCCCTGGGCCCGCAGTCCGCCCAAAGCTGGTCTGGCGTGGGTCTGTCTTCCATGGGGTGCAGCCCTCCAAGGACAGGCTGCTCCAGCCTGGAAGCAAGGTTCTTCCCTCTCTCCACCAGGTCTCCCACTGGATCACAGCCTCCTCCAGACATCCACCTGCCCCAGCATTGACACCTCCCTCACGGGCTTTGGGTGGCTCTCTGCATCCCCCATGGATCCCCACGGGCTGTGGGTGGATCTCTGCATCCCTCATGGTTCCTCAGGGGCTTTGGGTGGCTCTCTGCATCTCCCGTGGATCCCCACAGGCTGCAGGGGCACGGCTGCTGCACCATGGCCTCACCATGGCCTGCAGAGGAATCTCAGCTCTGGCACCTGGAGCACCCCCTGCCCCTCCTTCTCCACTGACCTTGGTGTCTCCACGTTGTTTCCCTCACATGTTCTCACCTCCTCCTCTTCTCTGGCTAGAAATAAACTGTGCACATTTTGTTTTGATTTTCTTCTTAAATGTGTTAACACAGATGTGATGCCAATGTCTCTCATTGGCCCAGCCTTGGCCAGCAGCATGTCCATCAGGGATTGGCTCTGCTGGACATGGTGGAACCTTCCAGAAGCTTCTCACAGAATCCATTTCTGTGGGTCCCCCGCTATGAAACCAGGCTGTGCAAAACCAACATAGTTGTCCAGGTCAGTCAGCACTTGGGCTATGTTGCATGTTCAAAATCTCTGATTATATCTCCTACATCTCTGGTAGCATACTAGCTAGCATACTTCTCCAGAATTCATGGGCCCCCTCTATCTACACAACTTTTTTTTTGAAAAGTGGCATTTTTTAGAATATTTGTGAAATCTCTACAAAAGATGCTGCAAAGCAGGACTGTTTAAGATTCAACCACTGTTGGAACCTCAAGCCAGGGCCTGATCTACACTGACAGCACAAAACTCTGTAAGAGTAGTACTTTGTGTTTAGGTCAGGTTTTCCTCCTGTGCTGGTTTGGGCCGGGATGGTGTTAATGTTTAAGATCTGTTCTGGAGACAGTATTGATAAGTCATATTTTCCTTATTGCTGAGCAGTGTTAAGGTTTTTTCTGCTCTTCATACCACCCCATCAGTGTGGGCTGAGGGTACACTAGGAGTTGGGAGAGCACACAGGTGGAACAGCTGACCCCAGGTAACATAAGTGATATCCCAGATCACATGGTGCTGTGCTCAATATAGAAAGAGAGGGGAAGAAGGAGGAAACTGAGGGGGACATTTGAAGTGATGATGTTTGTCTTCCCCAGTTACACGTGATGGAGCCCTGCTTTGCTGGGGATTGTTGGACACTTTCCTTCCCATCAGAAATGACAATTGAATTCCTTGTTTTGCTTTGCTTGTATGAGCAGCTTTTGCTTTACCTATTAAATTCTTCATAGCTCATAATGTTTTTACTTCTACCCTTCTGATTCTTTTCCCAATTCCACCAGGGAGGAGTGAGCCAGTGCTTGTGTGGTGTTTAGTTGCCATCTAGGGTTAAACCACGACACCCCCAAATACGCAAACAAAATGCTGTGCACTGACTCAGTGCAGCAGGAGAGGGCAGGGAAGTATTTGCTTGCACTGCACTTCAGGTGGTCTTTCTACCCTTATGTAAGGCTTCAGAAAGGTTGCTGATGTGCTGATACATGAAGCTGACAGATGGGGCATGTGGAAATATCTCTATGAGTCATCGTCCTTTTCTTCAATAGTCATGAAGAATCTGTAGATCATGATAAAATTACCTTTGTTGCCCATAGAATTTATTAAAAGTCTGTTATGTGGCTTACATAAATGAGGTCATGCACTGTCCTGTATTTTAGGAAATGAGCTGGACTTCTGTCATATTGGCAGCATCAAGGCTAAAGTGTTTTGAGAGTTATTTCAGGACACTGCCTCTGTGTGTGCCATGACACATGCTTGTATTTCTGGCCACTACATGTATCTGCAACAAAATGAAATAATTAATGCGTAAAAATATTCATTCAGTCTCTCCCTGTTTTGAACTTTTATCCATAAGACAACGGTTTCCCCATTGTATTTGCTATGTGAAGTTGTTTCATAAAGTTACACTTATTTATACAGAGCTTTAAAAGACTTTTTTGAGCCTGGACTTGCAGACCGTTCGACAATACAACATACATTATAGTGCAAACAAAACAGCTCTTGGTATCACATACAGAAAGTGTGTTACACGGTTGAATTCAGCAGAATGGGCTGTCTTGGTGGTGAGTCCACGCACTTGCCACATGTACCAGACCTTAAAGGGTGGTCCTGCAGCAGCACATGCCCTGACAAGATGAGTTCAGGTGGAAGACTGAAAGGATATTCCTGAATTTGTTTGCAGTTTCTTCCCCTGGTTCATCAGCTGAGAAGTAGCATCACAACTGATTTGCACATTGTCTCCTATCATTTTCAAGCCCATGCTGAACAGCGCAGCTTGGGATGTACCACAGACCCACTACAGTAGAACAGGCATTGCAGCAATGAAGCAGTTGTGCTCAGGGTTGAAGTTCTCCTTTGTACTTCCTCCTTCCCTAGCAGCAACCTTGCAGAGATACATTTGCAGGTAAATCCAGTTTCAGTATTTTAGACCAGAGAGGGATGGCTTTCCATAAAACCTCAACCAATTTATTGATTTCTAATCCAGCACAGGTGCCTTGTTGCACTGGTAGAGCCTGAAGGGGCAGTCACTCGAAGGAGGGAGGAAATATTTATGTTCATATCACCCCTTTCTATGACCAAACAGTTGTGCTCTTTCCCTGGAAAGCATGCAGATGTCCAGTAATGTGGAGGGCACCGGTGTTTGAGCAGGTCCTGAGCACACCCATGATGTTTGGAGAACTTTGCTGCTCACTGGTAACTGGACAGAAAACCACTAAAGGTCAAAGATGGAAGAAATTGTGCCTTGGAATCAATTCAGCTTGTTTATATAGACCTTCCAAATGCATACCTGATGAACTCTTTCAGACACCACTGCTACTATCAAGCATTTGATGGCAATAAATTAGTGAAAGATTGTCAGGAATATTTATTTAATCTCTTTTATCTTTTATTCTTCTATATCCAGGCTAAAGCTAAGGGTAGCTCAGAGCAGTACCTGATGGATTATCTGACAAATTGTTCAAGACATTTGGAAGGGGTTTATTAGTCCAAAGCCAGTGTACACTAGAACTAGACAAATGATCCAATATTCTTATTCCTTTCCAGAAGCCAATGAGTTTGTTGTGGAGGTGAGCCGAGAACTATCCTGAACAGTGCCAAATATTTTCCAGAGTCAGAAACTACTGAGAAGAAAGCTCCTTTTTACTGCCAAATGCCTGAGGCCAAAAGAGAGCATTGCTAAATTTCACTGTAAGAAAAGCTGAACCCAGCAGATATAGAGGAGAGAACAGAGGTGCCAGATGGGGACATGATGCCTTGTAGAACAGTCATACCTGCTTCTTTAGGCAAAATATTTCTAAAAACTACGGGAAAAGAAAGAGTAAAACTCCTAAATGCCACCTTATCAGCCAGCACCCAGGGAAAAGGGTGAGGAAAGAGAATAGCTGAGAAGACAGAGTTACTCCAAATTTCAGATGGCACAAGGAGGACATAAATGACCCGTTTGTTAGATTCCAACACACATCAGCACTATTTACTTGCAGTTGTGGGGGGAATCACACAATAAAACATCCACAGGCTTCCCCCTTGGTGGTCTCACCGCAGGAGTTAAGATCTCAGAAGTAGTAATTCAAAGACAGCCTGCTTTTTTCACCACCACCATGGTTCCCAAGCACTCTCACAACCGCTTTTCGTCCCCTCAGTGTGCCCTCTCCTGAAGTTACTGCAGCCCACCATGCCTCTTGATGCCCATTAACCTGAGTTGGTGTCAGACCATATGCTTGGAAATACTGCTATTGCCTCGTCTCTCCAGAGGCCCTGATGTTTCCATGTCTTTTACCCCAGCAAGCACCCTCTCCTCAGTGTTCCTCCTTCCAGTTGGCCATAGCATTACAGCCCCAGTATGCCAGCTTCATGCGTGCCCCTAAAATGCATGGTAACCTGGTGACTCAATCTGATGCCCAAGGCTGTCTATCACAGATTGCCTGCATAAAGCTGCTCAGTAAAATGCATTGCCTTTTTAGTAAAAATACCTAAACTAGAAGTTGCATTATAAATTTAATAATTCATTCTCTTAGAAAGGGATATGCTTTTTACACATTTTCATGGTCCATCTAATGACACAAAATCTGTTATAAAGAAGAGAAGTTATAGATGATTGTGGGAGTGTCAGACCATCAGGCTAGTCATGGCTCCTTCTAGTGAGTATTGGCATTTCTCCTCTTAATAACTAATAACTCATGACAACAGAAAGGTAATTACAAACCAAAGTAATTCCACTGTGCAGGTAAAAATAAATCTGAATAGAGGCACTGTCAATCAGGTGAGAGCAGTAAGAACAATTTAGCCATCAATAATTTTGTGGTTGTGTCCTTTAAGGATGACTAGGTACAAGGTGGCAGACTCCTATCTAAGGCAGTCATAGACTTGTATGACAACCAGTTAATAGGGACCAGATTTTTAAGCACAGAGGCACAATCTTGCAAGACTTTTGGAAACATCTAGGCAACATATACGAAGAATTATTTACTTGGACAATAGGGAAAGATGTACTTAGGCACCCTAGTCTAGCACAAAATAATTATTTAAGTCGTATATACACTAGTGTGCTATTCTGACCTTCTAAGACATCTCTTGGTGAAGGTCACCGTTTCATGCAATGTAATGACTTTTAGAATTAAGTCTAATTTCACTTTACTCGTGCCCTGACTTCAGAGGTTCTTAGATCAGCCTGGCAGGAGGTCCTGAAAAGAACATTTTTACTTGTCTGAGCCAACTCTTGTCTAGTGGTAGCTGCAGACCAACAGTGCTGCACAAAACCAGAAAGGTATTATTTCCAACTATTTCCTTTGAAGCAGGTTTTCACAATACTGTATTGCTTTGTCAGCTTTGAAGAATAAGGGAATTCTTTGAGTATAAAAGGCTGACAGCCAAAAGCATCTGCAACAAATAATGATGCTAGAAGTTGCTTTTCTTTGAAGAAGAACCAGAATCAATAGGAATTTAGCACTAAATGGAAACTTCCAGTAAGTAGAGCAAAAAGAGCAGAGAAAGGACAGGTTTTCTATCCAGAAAGAACATTGGGGGAAAAGATGGAAAAAGAAAAACAGAGACAGATCTAACTCATAGTGATGAGAAATAAGACCTTTCAATTACAGTGGCTATTATTGGCACTTCTCACTGCACAGGCAGAATGGCAGCTGTTGTTCTTTCATGACACAGACTTAGCACTGCTGAGATGCATAAGGAAAACACAAGCCTTGATTTTACATAGTGCAA
This sequence comes from Nicator chloris, assembly GCA_013400495.1. Taxonomy (NCBI): domain Eukaryota; kingdom Metazoa; phylum Chordata; class Aves; order Passeriformes; family Pycnonotidae; genus Nicator; species Nicator chloris. The sequence continues at coordinate 19,967 of WAAE01011511.1, read as the reverse complement.
ATACAGATTTTGCCCACAAAGAGTCCTTGTAGTCGCTTTTTCAGAAAACACTTCACTGGGATGTGTAAAATGTGTCCTGAAGTGTTCTGGACAACCTGCACCCTGGAGCTGTTTTTTCTCCCCTAACATTTTATTTTGAATACAGATATAAGAATTGTATAATGGTCTGGATTGGAATGGACTTTTATTAAAAATCATCTAGTTCCAAAATACCTGCTTTATCCCTCTAATCATCTTGTTGGACGTCCTCTGGATTCACTTGACAGCTCCATGTCCTTCCAGTTCTAGGGACCCCAGACCTGATGCAGCACTGCAGCTGGGGTGTCAGCAGAGCACAGCAGAGGGGCAGATTCCCCTCCCTCCCCTGCTGCCCACACTGCTTTGGATGCAGCCCAGGACACGTTTGGCTTTCTGGGCTGTGGGTGCTCATGGCTGGGTCATGGCCAGCCTCTCACCCACCAGCACCCCCAAGTCCTTCGGGGCAGGGCTGCTCTCCATCTGTTCATCCCCAGCCTGTGTTGATACTGGGGGTTGCCCCCCATGAGATTCCCATGGGGCCACTTCTCGAGCTTGTCCGAGCATGGGATCCCGTCTTTCAGATGTGTCGGTTGCACAATTCATCTTAGTGTCAGATGCACACTTGCTGAGGATGCTCTTGATCCTTTTGTCTATGTCATTGATGAAGACATTGAACAACACTGGTCCAGCTATGGTCTACTGAGGGATACCATTCATCACTGATGTCCAGCAGGACCCTAAGTGATTAAACACTACCCTCTGGCTACAGTTATCCAACCAATTCCTTATCCACCAAATCCACCCATCAAATCCATCAGTCCAATTTAGAGAGAAGGAGGTGGAGGTGAGGGGAGGGGGACGGACTGCGTCAAAGGCTTTACAGAAGTCCAGAAAATTTATATCTGTAGCCCTTCCCTGCTCCTGTGATGCAGTTTCTCCAACAAAGGCTACTAAGCTAATCAGACAGGACCTGCCCTTGGTGCAGTCATGTTGGCTGTCTTGAATCACCTCCCTGTTTTCCCTCTGCCTTAGCACAGCTTCTAGAAGGATCTGTTTGAGGATCTTCCCAGGCACAGAGGGCAGGTTGACAGGGCCGTAGTTCCCAGGGTCCTTCGTTCTAACCTTTGTAAAGATAGGCACAATGTTTCCCTTTTTCCCTAGGACCTCACATGACTGTCATGACTTTTCAAATATCATGGAGAGTGGCTTGGCAGCTACATCAGTGAAATTGCTCAGGACTCTGGAATGTACCTCATCAGATTCCATGGACATACATTCAGGTTCCTCAGATGATCATTAACCTGATCTTTACTTACAGTGGGAGGGACTTTGCTCCCTCAGTACTCATCCTGCTGTACATCCACTTGAGAGACACGAGAAGAGAGGCTGGCATTGAAGACTAAGGCAAAATGTTGTTAATCACTTCAGTCTTCTCCTCATTCATTGTTACCAGGTTTTCAGCATTGTTTATAATTGTTTATATCTTCTTTGTCTTTCCTTTTGTGGTTCATGTATATGTAGAAGCCTCACTTTAGCCTTCCTCATCCCATCCATATACAACAATACTGATAAATATCTTTAAAAAATCACAAAACCTTAAGTATGTACACTGAAAGGCATTTCTAAAAGGCAAAACAAGAGGGTGTCTTACATATTTTACTTTACTCATATTGCCTTATCTTACCTCCATTTTCTGAAGAGCCAACAGAGATACCACAACCAAGGCAAACTGTCCTCCTGCTCGTATCTCCTGTTTGGGAACCCCTTCTCTCACTGGTTCTTCCAGTGCTGGCTCAAGGGTGCAGGAGAAGAGCAGAATAAAAAAGGAACTGGGAAAGAGTCAACAGATGGCCCTGGAGAGCAGTGAAGATGGAAGAAAAATTCCTCTGACTTGCAATAAGGCAGTTTGAGCAATGTTAGGGAGTGAGGAAACATGAAAAGCCAAGAAAGAAGCAGCTGCAGCAAGGTGGTAAGCATGTACTCAGCAGTCTTCTGTTTCCTACCAAACAGAAAATCTGAGCAGCTATTTCTCCCTCCTTCACCTGTCTCTACCCCGACCCTTTCATTTATTTAATGTTTCTCCAATCCATGCTTAATCTCCTGCTTCAGTCTTTTTAAACCGCCTCACAAGGGCATTTAGGCTGCTATTGTTAGAATTGCAATGTTTTTGGTTCCTTCTGAAATGGTTGAGAGCTAACAAAATTGATCCTGAAAAGTACAACAAAACAGAACAAACCAAACAAGATTGTTTTACATGGAAAAACGTTAAGTTTCAGAAATGGAAATATTTTATGGCCATGCTGTAATTTTTAAAAATTTTCCTGTTGATGATTTTCCCAATCAAAAGCAAATTTTTGAGCAGAAGCTTGAGGAATAGCTTTAAGGATAGAGTGTGATTTTATAAAGCCCTGTCTGTGGTTAGCACATTGAGCACATCTATGTACTGCAAACATGACCTTAGCCCCTTAGTGTTCCTTCTTCCATTATTTTCCAGTAAAGTTTCATTATGACTGTGGCTGACATTTCTAAAGAAAGGGACTTGCAGTTCTCTCAATAGCCTGTTTGATCTGTTTTGTCATCAAGGACGCTTACACATTCTCATCTGCACATGTGGGTTGCCCATCAGATAGGCATGTCATAGTTCACTGTTATGAGGAAAGAAAAGAGGCCACTTAGGGGGAGTACTGGTCTGAGCAGAAGGAAGCGCAGGCATTAGAAGTCCTCTAGCTTAGACTAAAGATAACTGGGAGAAAAACACAGCTCCTCAGTCTCCAGTCCATTCCCACATGTTGCTGTACAAGAAGACTAAGGCTGTGCTGATTCCAGACCTGGTTGTAGATTGCCTCCTTACGTTTTCCTGACCGCTTACAGTCCTGTGTGCTTGCTTAGTGTTAGCTGAAGCTACACTACTCTGTGAGGACTTTGCACATAACCTTATCCCAAAGCTGTGAAGACAAGGAAAGTTGCAATAGAAAAGAGTGGTCACCAGTGCTTGCTGTAAACTGATTTTTGATGGAAACTGTGGAGGTTTTGGAAGGAGGCACTTTAAGCAACACATACAGGAGTCAATGTTTTTTTAAAATTAGGCAGCATCAGACCCCTATACTTTTAAGCACATGTGTTGTATGACCTACTTGGGAGACACTCTGCACTACATCTTTCTGTACTCACAGCATTAAGGCTTTGAAAAATGCAGTAGAAAACATCTTCTTTTATTGTACATAGAAATATAAGCCTGAAGTCAGCTCTCTTTGCTGTTGATCTTCAGAGGGACAGATCTGCTATGGCAACACAAAGAACCTGTATTTTGAGATTACACAAATTTAAAACATTTAATAACATGTGCGCACAATGATGTGTGCTGCCATGACATCACTTACAGATTCCCAGTGCTGCAACCTTCACCTTCCCTGGCCACAGGTTAACTCTTGCCTACCAAACCCCCATTTTTTCCAAAAGTTATTTCCAAAAATAACCACTTCTTTTTGTGCAACAGCTAAATAGAATCTGGCTGAACTTTCTTCCAGAGGATTGTGAAAACTAAAACTAATTAAAATATTTCACTTGAGAGACAAAGCTAAATGGATATGGGATATAATGTCCCAGCAGTGGACACCATTTCTGGTGTATGTTACTGGGTGGTCCATATAAATACAATAAATTTATCACCAGAAATTTATTTACAAGTATCTGAAATGTAGGTCTGCAAATCCTCTTGGAGATTTTATTGGGTTTGAGTGGCCAGGGGTTTTGGTAGCAGGATGGGTTACAGGGGTGGCTTCTGTGACAAGCTGCCTGAAGCTTCCACCATGTCCAGCAGAAAGCCAATCCCACCTAGCTTCCAGACAAACACGTCACTGGCCAAGGCTGGGCAATCAGAAATGGTGGTAACACCTCTCTGACAGCCTATTTAAGAAGGAAAATAAAAAGTGATTGCAGATGTAATTGCAGCCAGACAAGAGCCGAGTGGGAACGTGTGAGAGGAACAGCTGTGCAGACACCAAGCTCAGTGCAGAAGGAGGGACACGAGGTGCTCCAGCTGCTGGTGCTGAAATTCCCCTGCAGCCCATGGTGCAGACCACCGTGAAGCAGCTGCTGCAGCCCATGGAGGATCACAGGGATGCAGAGATCCACCTGAAGCCTGTGGAGGAGACCCACAGCAGAGCAGGTGGATGTCTGAGAGGAGGCTGTGACCCCGTGGGAGGCCTGTGCTGGAGCAGGCTCCTGGCAGGGACNTCGTTGGGCGGGGGGGGGGGGGGGGGGGGGGGGGGGGGGGGGGGGGGGGGGGGGGGGGGGGGGGGGGGGGGGCGGAGAAGGTGTTTTTAAGGTCTGTTTTTACTTCAGAGTATTATCCTGCTCTGATTTTGCTAGGAAAAAATGCAATTAATATCCCCAAGCTGAGTCTGTTTTGCCATGACAGTACTTAGTAAGTGATCTCCCTATGTCCTTATCTCAGATCATGAACCTTTCCCTTCATTTTATCTCCCACGTCCAACTGGGGCAGGGAGTAATAAAGAAGGTTTGGTGGATCCTGTCTGTTAAGGAATGCTGCACTCAGGTACAAATCTTAACTGAAAGGTGGGGTTTGGGTGCCCAGTTTCAAGCGCTGTGCTCGTATCTCTTACGGGAGATTTATATGCCTCTTTAAAAGCCTATTGTGGACCAAATTTCCAGCAGCATTGCTCTCCAGCTCTGGCTCAAGTGGGTAGGTTCAGTAGGCCAGTAACATTTTGGAAAACGTGTTCTGTAAGAACACCTGTCTGCAAGAAACACCACAACTCTGCTTTCTCACATGAACTGATGTCCACAACAAGCACCTATGCATGTACCTATGCACCTATGGCAATAACCTTACTTTTCCCTTATTTTAATGACTAAGTGCCTTAAAAAATCCAGAAATTATTAAAAAATACCAAAAGTGCAGGAACAATTATAAAATGGCTACAAGCAGCAGGAGATCAGTTCAAAAGTTTGCAGTGAAGGTACAAAAGGAGCTCTTCTAAGTCCTGGCTGCAGCCACACAGTGACCCTACTTGCTGCCAAAAAGTCATAGGTGTATAGCACACCAACAGGTGGGTAGATCTGAGTGGATAGGGAAGGAGGGAAATGGTGTGAATGGTGAGTTGTATGTCTGTAGTACCTTTACTCAGATACATTTTCATTTGTATCATATGGATTCAGCTAATGAACTACAGCTAATAATAAGCTGTATTTTGAGAGATTTAATTAGGAAAGCATTTATTAAAAATTACTATATGAAAGACTGTAAAAGGGAAGAAGAGAACATGAAACCAAAGAATCTGATCTGAAGCAGATTTGAGAAATTTCTTTGTATGTGCAAAGATAGTAATGCTGTAAGTGAAAAGGCACTGCAGTCAGATATATTTTTGTCTTTCAAACGGCTCAGCTTGGCATTGCCCTTTAGCTTAAGCTAAAGTTTAGTTTTTTAAGCTAAAGTGACCCATTAAGCAAATACATTAAAAACAACAACTCTGTGCAGAAGCAGATTTGGGTTGCAAAGTGGAACTTTTGCATAAAACCTCATCTACAGTGAAGTATGCTTTATAAAACCCTATGATCACAGGAGGTGCTTTAGATACACATCTACAACCAGTACCTGCTGTTTTCCCATCATGCAGAAAGTCCTCCCCAGACACCAGATACACACAAACACACACACACCCGCCACTCCCTCCCAACACTTCAGGCTCGGCATACAAAATACAGCACTCTCAAAAAGCTCAGGATTCTGCTGCACCAAATGGGTGTTCCTCATCTGTTCAGAAGACCTACCAGATTGTCATAAACAATGTGTCTATGCCAGCCAGATGAAGGCTACTCTCAGAGGGTATTTTTAGATCCAATATAATACTTTTGATCAGTCACACCCTCAGTTTCCTCCCCTCCCAAAAAGCTTTTCCTTTTGGGCCACATGTTAGGAGGTGTCTCAAGTTGCATCTTTCCTCCACAATGTCAAGTGATGACAGGTGAATTGCCACCCTAAGTGCTGTGTTGTATCAAAGGAGCAATTCCAAACCTGCACTCCAAATGACTACAGAGAAAGGACCCTGGGGCTAACTAAAATCAGTATTTAGGAAAAGTAAACACTATCTACCCTTTCTCTCTGTCACCTGCCAAAACATTCATTACTTGCTTCATTAATTTTGCTTGTTAGGGCCACACTGTTGAGCTATTACTGTCAAGTGGTCTAATTATGGTTACTATATATATATATGCAAGTCACTTCTTTTGCTAAACAGACTGGGTTGGTTGTGTTTGGTTGGTTGCTTGGCTGGTTTTTGAGTCACACATCACACAAGCTTTGGAAAATTTTTCGTTATTTTCTGTGAACACAAAGCTTTGTTGAATGCAGGATTTATCTTCTAACCCTTTCTTAATCTTATGAGGTGAAATCTTAATTACTATAACTTACCTTTTAATTTCCCAGTGTACACACACTAATTATTTACAGCTCAACATCACTATCTCCATAGTATTTATATTCTTCTGAATTTAAAAGACATTATTAAAGAACAGAATCTCAAATAGAATAAATGAACCTAGCTTCACTCTCTTCTGTGTATTGATATCAATTCCACCAGCAGGAATCCAGCATTCAAATGGTAAAAAATGTCACTCTTCCCTTTCCCCATTATATTCTGAAAAAGAACAAATAAATCATTCTGTAACTATAAGAGTATCATCACAAAGACAAAAGACTCTTGCTTACAAAACTTTTCCTTTCATTCTGCAAAAAAATCACAGTCTAGTCATTAGTTATTATTATTATTATTATTATTTTTAAGTAAGAAAGACAAATTATGCAAAAGTTCATAAAAAATCACCAAAACAAAAGAGCAACAACAACATCACTGGGGCAATAGAAATAAGCGGATTTGGACTTCCATTACAGCCTGGAGGAAAGTTTTGTATTGAATTCATTCTTTAAAAAAAAAAAAGCGGGGGGCGAACAAGAAGAAAGGAAGACTGAACAAGTGAGAGTTTTGTTGATGGTGGTAGTTTAATGACTTCCCTTTTCGGTGCTCTTTGACTGCCTTCCAGCCGCTCCCCTCCTGGGCCCATTTCTGTGGCACACTGGGCTTGGCTGGGTGCCAGGGTGACAATCAAAGTTGAAGCAGCCTCTTCAGCCAGAGATTATTCCTTGAGTCCGTTTGTTTTATTAGTGAGGAGGTAGGGGGCCACAGGGGTGATTTCTAAACTGAAACAGGATGTCCCGCTGGTGTCCCAGGCTGTGAAAGTCTCCATTTCACTGGCTGTACCAGTGATGCAAGATGGCTTAACTTAATCCAGTGAGACTAGGCTGCAGATTTCTTCTTTAGCTTTTTTCCCTTTAAGACACAAAAACCTCAGAGGGATGCCGCCTTAACAGACAGCTCTAGGGAGGCTGTTCCTTGGGATAATAAGCCAACTAGAAACTATCGTGTTCAAACATGTATCTGAGTATGCCTATTATCCACAGACAGAGCTTTCCAAACTAACTGTGATTCAGTCTCCCAGACAATTATACAAAATCCTTCGAGGAAATAACTTATTGTCCAGGTATGCAAAATCACACACAAACAGGTATCAGTCAAACAGTTCTCTAATTCAGTCTTTTAGTTTTCTAATGCCTTGTGTAGAAAATGGCATGTCAGCGGCTTAAAAATCAGAAAATAGTAAATTCATCAGATTTTAGTTCAGCATCTATTGTTTTTGAACAATAAAATCTCAAAAGTTGTATGGTTTTTATGCATAAACAACATTACCGAGTGTATTTTTATTGTCCACATTTTCTATTAAAGAAAATAAGAACAGAGCAATGCATTAGAAAATATTCTAAATACAACATTGTTAAGCTCTTACACAGAAACCTCTCTAAAAATAAATGAAGTTTTTTCTGTATATCCTGCTGGTGTACCAAAACCTGATTCACACTACACCTATTTTTGGCTGGTTTAGGTAAAATACGGCATCTCTCCTTATTATGAAAAGAGTTTCATTAGTGTTGTCATCAGAAATTATTTGTAAACCTGGCATCATATTTTACAGGTCACTTCTGTTTACTGAGCTACATTACTCTATGGGTACTAAAAGCTGGCAGAATTTAGAATATTTAGCCTTCACGGTTTCCCAGCTGTTCCCCAATCCCGCACCAGAAAAGAGAGCATCACACCAGGCAGAACTTCAACCATGACAGTGAACTTGGTTTCCTACATAGCCCAATGGATTTCAAACTGGTTGCAACAAGGAAAAGAAAAATGAATGCACAATTTATGCCCATACTTTGTGGATACAAAATGCAGTAACAGGGATGAATGTAGAATTATCCCAAGAAAACAAAACAAAACAAAACAAAAACCACCCCACAAACAAAACCAAAAACAAACCAGGTAAACCATGACCCCTCTACCCTTCCATCCTTAATAGCTTAAAAGGCAAAAATTAGAATAAAAAAGAAGGTTCATCAGCCCAGAGAGGCTTAATGGGCAGACAGGCTTTGGCCGGTTCAGAAGCGTGTTGCAAAACTCACTATGCAGGTCTTAATTTCTGTCTTGAAGCCTTGGGTGCTGCTTTCAGGCTATGAAAGATTAGGTGTTTCCCATGTTGACACTTCGGGAACAGCTGTATTTCACAGCAGTATTTCACAGCCACAGCTAGGTGCCTGGGCAGGAACAGTGAATCCACAGAAAAAGAGGTTTCTATCAGTCATGAGTTTCTGCCATCCATGGAATGGACTCAGTGCAGTTTGAGGACACATGTCTGTCCTTGTGATGCTAGCTGTCCTGGGTTTTCCTGCTTCAGCATTAACACAACTGGAAACACGTTAACAGGAATAATGTTTTGCCAAATATATAGCTACTGTAGTTGTCATGGAGACCTTGTAAAACTGGAATGGAGAGAGAAAAGCAGCATGATCAGTACAAGTGATGTGAGATGTGACCCAAGAGACGGTGCCTGTAGTACAGCATAAATTGCCCTCAGTCCAGACATGCTGCTCTCTCTAAACCAAGGCCAGCTTAACATCATCACACCCTGTAATAAGTACTCCACACTGAACACCTTGGTGAAGAAGAAAAAAACAAAATAACATCAACAGAAAAATCTATGTGTTTGAATCACTCTGAGATTTCCTTATTGCTGGACAAGGAGAATCTGTACCTGCTTGGCAGATGCTTCAGGAACTACCTACAGTTGGATTTCATACCAGGAAGAGCCCAGAATGAGGCAGCTTCCATATTTCTTCTGATTTCCTTGCTGTTTTCTTTCCGAACACCATCAGTTATGCTTTTCTGACCTTCATATTTATTTTTATTTTTAAAAGAGCACTAGAGCCATTAGATGCAATGGCTGTAGTCAAGTAAATAACTTGGAAACCTACATATATTACCTTTTCTGCTTGGGAAGTAGTAAGGATTTAAGGCAGCACAGAAGACAGCCACTTTCATTTCACAGTCAGGGTGAAATAGCATGTGTGCGCAGATGTATGCTCACACTATGCTTGCTGAGGATGAAAACATTCCTGAAGAAGGAAGAATGAAAGATGCCAAAATTTCTCAAGAGACAGACACACAGCATCACACAGAATGTTGCAAACATCTTTCACCTTCATTGCCATGCAATACATCTGCTATTTACCTCTAGAAATCAAACAATATTAACAGATAGACATTTTTTGCTATTATAATCATGTAAACATGGTAATAACCACCCCACTGAACTGTGGCTACACTCAGAGCTGAACAGGAAACTTGTATGTGTCCATGGCTCCCCATTCAGCATTGTCCTCTCTATCCCTGTGGGACTGCACCATGCCAACCACTAGTAGTCCTATCTGCATTGCAAAGCGTCATTACCATCCCTTCCCTTACTTCCCTACTTTTTCAGTTCAAGAGTAACACATATGTTCATATGAGCACAGATGTTTGTATAAGCATGAATTTTAATGGCTATGTTAATGTAACTGCATGCACAAAGCACCTGAGTGAGAGCACTCTGGCAATTCAAACTGAATGCGTGCAGCACAGATTCTTCCTTTCCTTATGATCAACTTGTTTAAAGAATTATTGCAATTCCTAGAGCCCAACAGCTAACAACAGAGAACTGTACTGTGTAATGGAAATTCTTCTTCATTATTTTGTGATTATACACACCAGAACAAATTGTGATCTATAGGTGCACAGATGATTGTTCTGGCTACTAAGAAGCGGGCAAAAGTTACTGTGCACTTTAACTTACTAAAGAAAATTTTATGGGACTAATTGGGCTCAAAAGCAGATGGCTTAGTTATGTATTATGATATTTTTATTTAGAATGTTTTTTTAATAAGTCACTGTGATTCTGACATGTCAGGATTTTTACCATAAATTGTATGTATATATTTGTGTATGTCTGAAGATAACTTCAAGTACATTTTTGCTGTCTAGGGCGAGATTCAGAGACCTACAGAGTAGAAGATATTATTGATCTCTGATTTAATCTCTGATGAAACCCAGCCATGCCAGCAAGTCATTTGTAAGTATCTCCCCAAATCTTTGGAATACTTTCTCTCTTGGATTTGAGAAATCTTCTGGCAAGCTCCTTTTTCAGCTAGGCGATGCTTTTTTTTTTAAGCCTGTGCTCCTGAGACAGCAGAACCAAACTGAGACAGCAGAACCAAACTACAGTAAGTGCTCAGAGCTCTGAGCCCAGTTTTAGAATTACATCTGATTCTGCAGATGATGCAGAACTTGTGTGGAGTGAAAGTAGTGGGTATTGGTTCCACACCTCAGGTCCTGTCACAGTGTCCTGGCCTGCTGGTCCCTGCCCCCATTTCTTTACAATGGCAGCCAGCTGCAGCATTAACACATTACAGCCAACACAGCCTGCATGCCCCTGCTGGTTTTTCATGGCTTTGTAGTAGCCTTTATAGGCAGCACACTGTGTGTGTGATGAGAGGAAGGGGAAAAGTGAAAACAAAATGTGAAGTGTTACCTTTCCTCTTTCAGGATCAGAAAGATCAGATAAGGCAACTTTCGGTTTGCAAAGACGTCAGTGCAGGGAGCGGTGTTTAAAAAGTACTCTCACATCACAGGGTGGAAGAACTGCTGCTCAGTGTGGTTTTACAAAGGTTTCAACAATCACTTTTAAATTTTCACTTACACGTTCCCCCACCAGAGAGCAGGGATTCCACAGGGTCTGAACCAGCTATTCCTCCCCCAGGCTCCCTAGAATAAAAGCTAACGGCACACTGAGGGTGACAAGGCCTGCTCATGGGGAGTGGTTGTCATGTTGGCTTTCTTTTTGCTTTTTGATTCATACTCAGAGCTTTTAACATTTTCCAGTGATGGAACAGAACTCCTGACTGCCTGTTCCATAGGCAACTGCAGCATGTGTTCCACCAAGCAGTCACTGTGCTGTGCTGTAAAATAATGTTAGAAACACAAATGCTGCTTTAAATATTTCCTATCACTGAAGATACAATGCAGAGTATTGGTCTGCCAAAGGTGTAGAGAAGACACATCAAATTATCTTTTATCGTCTAGACAAAGTGCAGTGAAAAATCTGCAAGCACTCAAATATTCAGCAGTTCACAGTGATTGTAAGAATGTCTTTCTTCTTCTAGAAACATTCTTTCCTATTTTTAATAATTCTGCTCCCTTTCTTAGTTCATGAAATCACAGAACCATAGAACATGCTGAGTTGGATGGGACTCATTAGTATAATCAAAGTCCAACTCCTGGTCATTCACAGGATCAACCAAGAGTCACATCACGCACCTGAGATCATTGTCCAAACACTTCTTGAGCTCTGTCAGGCTTGGTGCAGTAACCACTGCCCCAGGAAACCTGTTCCAGCACCCAACCACCCCCTGGGGGAAGAACCTTTGTCTGATATCCAGCCTAAATCTCTCCTGGCACAGCTTCAGGCATTCCCTCAGGTCCTGTCACTGGTCACCACAGGGAAGAGATCAGTGCCTGCCCCTCCTCTGCTCCTCACAAGGAAGTTTTGACTGCAGTGAGGTCAACCCTCAGTCTCCTCCAGGCTGAACAGACCAAGTGACCTCAGTCATGCCTTCCCCTCACAGCTCTTCACCATCCTCATGGCCGTCCTTTGGACACTGATAGTTTACTACCTTTTCCATATTGCAGTGCCCAGAACTGCCCCAGCACTCGAGGTGAGGCTGCCCCAGCTCACAGCAGAGAGGGACAATGCCCTCCCTTGCCCAGCTGGTCATGCTGTGCCTGATGCCCCCCAGGACAGGGTTGGCCCTCCTGGCTGCCAGGGCACTGCTGGCTCATGTTCAACTTGCCACTGACCAGGACCCCCAGCTCCCTTTCCCCAGGGCTGCTTTGCAGGATTTTATTCCCCAGTTTGTCCCTACATCTGAGCTTGCGCCATCCCAGCTGGTAATATCCCAATCATCTACAAGTGAAATGTTGCAACTATAAATTTCTTTTTCTGGTTTGGTTTTTTTGTTTTGTTTGGGTGTTTTGGTGGGTTTTTTTGGTATTTTTTTGGGGTTTTTTGTTTGGTTGGTAGGAGTGGGGGTTTTTTGTAAGTTTTACCCAAGACATGTCTCTGATTTCCCAGCAACATTGTCTCAGACACGCTGTTTGAGAAATCTTAGAAAGTGAATTTTTAAAGCATTATTATTCCCACATTCTTCACAATGTGTTTCCATTGTGCTCATTAATGTACAGGTTGCATTTACCTAATTCCATGTGTGTGTGCTGTGTGTGAGACTGGCACCATGTGGGGGCTCTGCCTTTGCCACACACAGCTGAAGCAAGTCTGCTATGAGGTAGAACACTAATGGCTGCAGATGAACAGAAAGAAACCCATATATCGTCAAGGACTCAAAATCATAATCTTTCACGCATTCAGTGGCTGAATAGAAGAAGATTGGTACTTCAGGACAATACTTTGTGGTACATAAAAAGATGGAGACAGACAAAAGGGTTGTTTACCAGGACAATGAGTTTCTCTGTTTGAGGCAATGAAAAAGAAAAGGGGAACAACAAGCCTCTGTAACTATTTTAAATGCAAAACACTTGAGGTCAGTGTTTCCAGGGTCTGTGGGTTTTGGATCTTGTTTTTGGTTTGGTTTGTTTTTTGGTTTTTTTTTTTTAATATGATGACTCTCCTTAATTTCTTTGGTTTGGGGAAGTAGTAAAGATGGCACTGAAAACGTCTTGGTCATGAAATCTGCATTCTGGTTCCTCTTCTGCCACTGACCTTTCACATGACGTGAAGCAAATCATTCTAAATCTGTTTTTTTTCTATGTTCTAGGTAACCGGTTACCAGTCTACTTTCATAGACATAACAGACATATTATTTCATAATAACTAACTTCAGAGAGTTCTCCAAATGTTTGAAGATGTTCCTCTGTAATGCAGTAAAGACCAGCATTATGAAGACAAAGTCACACTTATCCTTCTGTGAGGTGGCTGTCTAAGAGGTGAGTCTCAGTGGATGAAGGACGTCAGTATCGGTCATTGAATAGAGAGACGGGAACCCTGATTCGGTGATCAGAATTCGATTTTACTGAGATTTTTCCAAAGCTTATATACCATTTCTAGGAAGGTTAATGTTTACTACTACAAAGATAAAGTTAAGCATGGTACAGACAAACTTACACATTTTACAACATATCTTGTTTAGGAAAGTTTAATTTCATTTCCTTATTCCAGTAAACAGATGTAATCCTATCTTATGTAATCTTCAAAGGCCTGTTTGTTCTTGCCAGGGCATCTTAGTTATCAAACTAGATATGCTAATCAAGTCTGCTTCACTATCTGACCTGTGTATTCCCACACGTCAGGACAGCTTGTTTACTGTTGACTTTAGCAACACTTTTGATACAGTCCCTTAGAACTACTGAAGCTGAAGTCAGATAAATGGACAGTGAGACGTTATGAAAACTGCTTTAACTGCCAGGCTTAAAGAGTTGTGTTCAGTAGCATAATGTCCTGCTGCAGGTCAGTCAGCAGCAGTGTGCCCCACAGGTGGATCCCAGGGCCAGTACTATTTCATTCCCTCATGAATGTCCAGAAAGACTAGACAGAGTTTACAGGTGACGCAAAACTGGGAGGCATGGTTGCTAGACCAGCTGGGCAGTTCAGCCATCCAGAGGTACTTGGAGAAACAGGATGACTGAAATCTCATGAAGGCTGACACAAGGAAATGTCAAGCCCTGGATCCGAAGAGAAGTCAGCCCATGCACCAGCACATGCCTGGATGCTGACTGACTGGGAAGTAGCTTTTCAGAGGAAGTCCTGAACAGTCCTTACGGACAGCATCTGACTATGACTCAGCAATGTGCTCTTGCAGCAAAGAAGGCCAACAGTGCTCCATTTGGAAAGTGCCAGCAGGTGCAGGGAAGTGATCCTTACTCTGTGCTCAGCACTGCTGAGACACATCTTTGTGCTGGACAAGTTCTGCTCTCCACACTAAAAGGGTTGCATGGAAATAATGGAGAAAGCACAGTCAAGGCCAGTAAAATGGTTAAGGAATCAGAGCATCTCTTATACAAGGAAAGGCTAGGAGAGAGCTGTGGCTATAAAGCTGGGGGAAGAGCAAGCTGAGAGGCATGTGTGTAATTATCTGACAGAAAAGTGTAAAGAAGATTGAGACAGACTTCTCAGTGATGCCCAGTTAAAGACCACCAGACAATGGACACAAACTGAATTTTGGCAATTACTACCCAAACACCAGAAAATCCTTTCTTGTCATGAGGTTGGTCATGCACTGGGCATGGCATAGGATGCCCAATGAGGTTGTGAAGTCTTCAGCCTTGGAAATTTTAAAACCCTGACTGGAGTGTGACCCAAGTAATCTGCGGTGGTTAAGCTTGATCCGAGCAAGGTGTGATGGTCTAGATGATCTTCAGAGATCCCTTCCATTTTAAACTGTTCTGTATGTATTGGCATTAGCCTTGCAAGCTAGTGGCAGAGATATCCGCCAGTGGTTAGTTAGTAATTTTTCGCAACATTTCTAACAGAAAACTTCAAGAAGCAAAAATCTTTGTTGTTGTTTTTGTTGAAATAGCTATTCTGGTCTGTGGTTTGGTGGTTGGCATTTTTCCCTAGGTGATTTAAAATAGATAAAAAAGCTTTTTCATCAACAATGAAACAAAAAGAAATTGCTACACTTCAATTAAACTACACACAGATCTGCTCATATCATGCCCAGGTCTTTTTGTTCATCAGTTGTTGCTTCCTGAGCCTGACTCATCTGCCTGACCACGGGCCTGCCACCTTCAGCCTCCAAGGACATGGGATGATTCTGCCCCTTGGTCAAGAAAATGCCCATATGTTTTCTCTGCTACCTAGACCCTGCATCAATATAGCCCTGCGTTTAAGACAATGAGAAAAGATTACACTGAAAGGATTGTTACTAAAGGTTCACATACACCAGCAGCATTCAAATAGGTCTGTAATCTCTTCCAGTATATTTTGCACCATGATTTTAAAAAAGAGTAGCTAGCTTAATGGCTCCTCAAGACAAATTTCTTCCAGCATCCCCATTCCTGAAAGGATGTGGCTGAACTATCCCATATGGATTACAAACAATCTTCCTTTTCCAGTTGGAAAAATACCTAGAAATACACATAGTGAAGCAAAGGGATTTCCAGCTGCAGCTTACTTCTTAAACTACACTATGTCAATAGGATCTCATGGAAGAGATGGGAAAATTGTCACGAG
This sequence comes from Nicator chloris, assembly GCA_013400495.1. Taxonomy (NCBI): domain Eukaryota; kingdom Metazoa; phylum Chordata; class Aves; order Passeriformes; family Pycnonotidae; genus Nicator; species Nicator chloris. The sequence goes on along the minus strand of WAAE01011511.1, from coordinate 4,265 downwards.
TTGAGATAGTGCAGTTTCTCTCTTTCTTTGTTCTATGGCTTAATCAGTCAAACTTTAGAGATAGCAATGCTGTGCTGAACTATGGTCAAGGAAGGCATTTCAATCATGCTTGTGAGAGAAGCTCTAAATTCACCCTCAGAGAGGAAATGGTACCCTGTTTCTACATGGATTTTTTTTTTATTATTCATTACTATTACATACGTGGTATTGTGTTTGGCTTAACCACAAAAAATAAAACATTCCACATTGCAATTGTCATATTTTCAAGGACCATATGTCTATTTTCCCCTGCTTTATGCAGTGAAGAAAAAGATAATATAATGCATTCTCTTTCATCTTCTCATAGAGGAGAAACTTGGGCTGTGGCAAACAGCTTAGGCTTTCCAGCCCTGTTGCAATTGTAGCTCAGGGAAGCTCTATACAGAAAAGAAAGCCAGTGATGAATTTCTTTCCTTGGCACTTTTGACAGTGACACAGGACAAGATTAATCTCTAACATGCAAAATTTAAGCATTTAAAACTGGTATCAACACTTTGATGGGCCCATTTTGAAAACAAGCACAACAAATGTAATTTCATCTATGCAACATCCAAGCATACCCATCTGCTGCTGAGGCACACAGATGTTTCTTTTTCTTAAGTAATGCTTCTTGTCAGTTATTTTGAAGAGAAGACTTAGAATATATTTTACACTTCAGTTTATTCTGATCATAGCAAAGGTTTAGCCCAAAAGGCACCTTTGAATTTTTACAACAGTTTGCACATATTTGCATATGCTTCAACACTATTACAAAGGAGAGAACTAGCATGAGCAACTTACCATTCCCAAGACAAAACAAAGACCCAGTTTCTCAAGGCTGTCATAATATTTTCTACTGAGATTTACCATGGTTTTTCCATAGATTAAGGAGATAGTATATAATAAAAAGACCAAGACATCTTTTCCCCACAGTAGGAAGCTGGACTGCAAAAACACTGGCAATAAAACAGAAGAAAATTCATCAGCTAAATTAACAGATGTGATGTATGAAATTTTTTACATTTATTATCTTACAATGTGAAGACGAGCATGTTATCAGGATTCCTTTTTCAAAAGCGAAACACTGCTGGCTAATAGTATCAAGATGTTTAGTATTTAAATAAGGAATCTGGGCATTCCACTGTCCTCTCCACCTGAATACTCTACCATGAGACCTGCAGTTGTTTCGGATTTCCTACTTACACCAAGTGGAATTGATGCCAGACAGCAGGTTTGCTTGTACAGCTGAGCTAAGTTTACAGCCCCTCTCACATTTATGGACCGAGAGAGCTCACTGGTTTGCATGCTTCATCCACTTGAAATACAATCAGGGCACAGCATGGAGAGGAAAACTGTTGCTGAAGTCAGAAATTATTAGATTTTCATCCGTTTGTTTCCGTAAGCCAAACAGTGTTCCCATTGTCCACAGTGTCTTTCAATGTCAGCTCTTCAAAACTTTCATTCAGTTCATCATGCTTATTATGCATAAGGTCATGAATGTCACTGAGTGTTACTGAGTTTAGTGTTTATAGCTAGGTAGCTAAAGTTAATGCAATGTCCTTAATAAACTGCTGAATTTCTGTATCTCCTGTTGGCACAGTAACTACAGGAGGTAAATAATGGAAAAAAAAGTTATCTTTAATCATGTGCCTTCTTTTTAAGAAAGAGTCGTAGTATATGAAAAAGCTTGTCAAATGTAAGTGACCTGTCAAGACCTTCAACATGAGTCCTGAGGAGTGTTTCAGATATCATGAGTTTGAGTCTGACCTCTTTAATTTTTCATCTTATTTTAGAAGTAAACACCAATTGTCATCAACTTTTCTTAAAGTAACAAAGAAAACAAAGGCAATACTTCTTTTTTGTTGTTGTTTAGTAAGAATAATATTGATATGTTGTGAACTGTAATGTCCTTATTTTTAGCAGAGTACCCTTAGGCTGAAATTTTTCATTCAAAAATATCACCTATAACTGCTGAAAACAGCAATTATATCAAAAGATATTATAAAAAATTTGCTACTTATTAAATCCTGGTTTGAACACAGTAGGTCAATACATTTGTTCTCTAACGTAATATTTTCTTCACTGAAGTTCCATTGAAATCCCAGAAGCTGTCCTGTGGAAGCTGTAGGAAAATCATAAGTGGCATATCCAGTATGAGAAGGAGATATCCCAAACCCGAATTCTGGTAGCTTACAGGAAGAGTGGTAGCAAGAGGTCTCACAAGGCTGGATGCAGCTCATAAGCAAGCTCTACTAGTCCTACCCATGTCTTTCTCAGATGCATACTAACACCTGTTGTTAGGCAATTTAACCAGTCTGGTCTGCTAGTTTCAAAACGCCTTACCGATATCTCCGCTTTCCCACAGCACAGGAAATGTCTGAATAAATGCTAGTAAGAACTTCAGTCTTTTCCTGTTGTCTGAGTACCAGCCACATTAGTGTGCTTTGACTTTAAGGTCTTTACATCCAGCATTTGAATGTCACAAAGTCTGGGATAATGGATTTCAGCAGCTGAACTGTGCATAGTTCCAGAGAAAAGCACAGCATATCATTTCCCTTTAAAGTATGACAGGAAATTGTATAGGCAGAACATAGATTATCTGAAAGTGGTGCTTGACAAAAAGATCCAAATGCAGCCTTTGGTTATGATAGATGTCCATGACTAGGATTCACTGCCTATCTCAGCAATGGGAAAAATGTGTATACATAGACTGTATAGGATGAGAAACCAAGAAGTAAATAAGGCAGGATTTGATTTTGGTCTGTAGCTGAACTAAGATATTTGGTCCATTATAAGGATTATTGGTGTATGATAGTTACTCTTTTCAGATGCAAGGGAGGATGTGCAATGTGCTGCTGGGTTGTACTGTCAAGAGGCAAAGGTTTTGATTTGTAGGATGCATGAGGGCTAGGTGAGCAGCAGAACACGACCAAGGGAAGACTTGCAGAACCTCCTGCCAGGAGGAGATGTTTTCCAGCATCAGTAAGGGTCAAATATCCTGCACAATGGAGACAGTGCAAGCTGGACTTAAATACAGACCTTTACAGTATGTCTAGAGATACCCATTCTGACTTGCCATGTGGAAAAGCAGAGGTTTGCAGATGATTTTTGCAGGAAAATATGTTCAGAGATAACCAAAGGTATGGTTTCTTATTTATTCTGTCCATTTCCACGTGTTGTTGGTTGGTATCTCACACCGTGGCTGCAGCACCATGTACTATCAGCCCTATTAAAGGTGTATGGACAGAAATTCATACAATACAATGTATTTTGCAGGTTATTGCAGCCTTGTAACTCTGCTAAAGCAAGTCCTGCATGGGCATTTAAGAAAATAACATGGAGTGCACTCATTATATGTTAATGAGTTTTTGTATTTTCAGCCAACAGAACCTGCACCTTAGCAGGGCACAAATGCCAATGAGGTAAGTTCACAACTTGCTTTCAAAAGAGGTAAGATTTAAAAAAAAAAACCAAAAAAAAACCAACAACAACAAAAAAACCTAGAAGAACTAAATTCTCAAGGATTAAGAAATAATCAATGACATTATAGAAAATCACCAAGTTTAGCACTTGTATTTGTTTCGTCAAGAGACTTGTGCTAATGTTTAAAACAGGTTGTATTAGTATAAGCTAGGAAAACGTTCATAAGGTCATATCATTTCACTGTGCCATATCTGTGTTTTGTAAAGCTCATTGCATACTGTTTCTTCTTATTTTCATCTTCTAAAACAGATCAATACAAAACAGGAAATAGAAAGATAGGTCAGTGCTTTGCCAGGCAGACAAAGTTTTGTATTCTCTGTTACATTCAACTCAGGATTAACTGGATAAAACATTCCTCTCCATTCACCAAGGGATCAGATCTGTGTTTCAATAGCTCCTCCTGGTTCTACAAAATGGTTGACAAACCATTAAGCTAGCATCCAAACCTCTGCTGAAGATAGGGCATTAATTAAAATAGAGAGTAATTTTTAGATACCACATGCTGTTGCCGCGTGGAAGAAATGAGAGAATCACACAGAATCTATTCGGCTGGAAAAAACCTCTGAGATCATGGAGTCCAACCTGTCATTGAACACCATCCTGTCAACCAGACCATGGCACCGAGTGCCACATCCAGTCTTTCCTTGAATACCTGCAGGGACAGTGACTCCATCACCTCGTTGGGCAGCCACTTTTTTCCAATGCCCAGTCACTTTTTCTGTGGAGAAATTCATCCTTATGTCCAACCTACACCTCTCCTGGCA
>WAAE01011510.1:0-246764 GCA_013400495.1 Nicator chloris | reverse complement strand
CGGGCTGCCCCGCCCGGCTGGCCCCGCCCCGGCTCCCCGTGCTCCCGACGCTCCCGCAGGAGCAACGCCCCGGGGCTCCGGTACTGCGGGGCTCCGTGCTCCGCAGCCGCTTCCCCGGCGGCCGGGCAGCCCCGCCGCCTCTGCTCCCGAGGCGCCTCCTCCTCCCGGGTCTGTTCAGCCGCCAGATGCCCGGGGGGGAAGACAAAGAGAGACGCAGATGCTGCCGAGACTGCTCCTTCCATCCAGGCATTTTGGGGAGCAATTTTATTCCTGGACAAACTCTTTGAACATCGCAAAAGGTTGTCTAGATTAATAGTAGTTAAAAATACACCATCTGCAGGAACTGCTTCTGTGGGCTGTGTTTTCTATCAGTCTGCTGTTGGACCCAGAGGAGGTGTTTTACTAATCTAGAAAGTGGCAGGAATTTTGCCCACCACCCATCATCTGCAACTGATAGTACGATGCTGGCACTGTTCCTTACCTGCTGTGGGTAGAACTGTTTTCCTTGTATGCATTCTTCCCTCCTCCAACAGTGCACAGCAAGTTTAGCACATGCTTTTCCTCAGACAAAATCACTGCCATCCAACAGGATGGTAAAAAACAAAGCCTGGATCCCATCTCCAGCCACCGAGATTTTGCAGGCAGCTCCGTCATGCTCCCAGCATAACCAGAGCTCAGCCTGACCTACTTTTTGGAATTGGATCCATAAGCTTACTTCTGTTCAGGACTATGACCACAGTGAGCCCCGGTGCCCATGGCAGACGGCGAGTCCTGCACGCAGAGCAGGGCTGTCTGGTAGCTGTAATGTGAGGGCACAGCTGTAGTAACAACCTGGGGCTCCCACTGCCTTGTGCACCCGTGGACAATGCATCTGTGGAACAATGTTGTGGCTCTTGGGCTCTCACTTTGGGGGAATGGGGATGGCCATGGCTCTTCGTGGTACAGAGCCTGCAAGGATCATTTCCCTTCTCAACCTTCCTCTGAGCCATGGATGGGGATGGAGATGTGGATGCTTTGCATCATAACAGCCTCTTTCAAACACTCAACTGTGACCCGTGTCTGCCTTGAAGAGACAGAGACAAAAAGGGGCTGGACTCTAAAGCAGCCTGGCTAATGCATTCATTTTGTCACAGTGTTTGTGCAGCTCTCTAACCATGGTAGGCCAGATTCTGAAGGCACTTCTCAGAATTTTACTCAACGCTTGATCAGACAAAAGCCCTGACTGTCCATCTGCCCATTAGTCCCCTCCTTACTCTAAGCACCTGCATGAGGGAAATTAGCATCAAGAGATCTTGAGATATGGCTGAGACTGACTCACACTAATCCCATTTGGAGGGAGTAGATGCTGAGTAAGGACTTCTGAATCTGGTCAGAGAGCTTTGAGAGAGGCTGGGTCAAGAGAAAATCACGCATCTGGCATGAAGCATTACACCTGCAGAATTGTCACTGAGAGCAAAGGGAAGGACAAAAAGTGCTGGAGCAATGGGTAAAGGTGTCAAAGGAGGGGTGCACGATGGCCTTTCCCTGCTGTCTGGCAGCTGGACAGGCAGGTCGTGCTCCTGCCTGCTCTGCTCTGAGTGCTGCTGAAAGGAGCAGCACTGACAGTGGATTTGGAACCAAAGGATCAGTTCATCAGCAGAATGGCTTTGTATGGCTCAGTTGTCTCACACCTTATCTCTGAGAGTCAGAAGGAAACACAATCTGCAGTGTACTCGTAGTGGGGATGAAACCAGGCGGATTGTTCTGAGGCAGTGGGAGAACCAGGGCACACAAGTGGCTCTGGGGATGGCACTGTTACCAGGATACCCCTCCTCTGCCTGTGACCTGGAAATATCCTGCCACAGAGCAAATCCTCTTAACAAACAAACAATTGCAGGGGCAGTTCAGCTGTCTCCCAGCTGTGCTTTAGCACTGGGAACACTACAATAGCATGGATAATAGGAGCTAGTGAGAAACACAGCAGTGCTCCACTTGGCTTCACTGAAGGAGAATGCCTGGCCAGCAGCTCTCTGTAGACTGAGAGATAATCCTGCCCTGTCTGTGCCTGCTTTCAAAGGGCACATGGCAGCGAGTGGATGTACTTCTATAGCTGAGATGGTCAGAAAGGGGAGGAGGCAGGAGTTTGCTTGGAAAGAGTGGACTTTTCTGCCAGAGTCTGCATCCTCTGGTCCAAATGCAACCCAAGGAGAGAGTGAGCCAGTAGGTGAGCATGCAAGACGTAGGAGATACCAATCTACAGGAGTGTCCCCAGCTTGCTTTCATCTCTGCTGCAGTGTCAAGGGCACCCATAAACTTTGCATAGAGATAGATCAGCTCATGAGCTTGTTTGGTACAACAGAGTGGGAACTGTGGGGTTTCTCACAACGACCACAAGCTGTGGGTTTGCGACTTGGAAATCCCATCCCCGAGGATATTTTAGCACCTGTCAGAAGGATGTTATCTTGTTTCTAAACTGAATGCAGGGTACATGGTGCTGCCAACTGCATCTAGCTGGGTGCAGCATGACTGAGTTAATTTTACCAAAAATTGCTCCTAACGTAAGAAATAGGGAAAATGGAAAATAGAGATCCTTTCGCTATTCACTCAAATTCTGTGCTATAAGCACATCTCCTTGTTGTCACCCAAGTGCCCAGGAATGGGAATGTTCCCAGTTCTGGTCTTTCTCCTCAGTGAGGAGAGTTCAGATCAGTGCCAGCACAGAAGAACAACTGTACTGGATCAGACCACAGGTCTCCTTTCCCTGGGATCCTCAATTAGCAGTGGTTAATAGAGGAGGATGTCCACTGAGGAGGGTAACAACAGGGGGATGTAGGTCAGTGTGTTGCTGAGTACTCTCCTTACCATCAGCTATCCATAGTTCAGGAATTTCCCGAGATGTGGATCTCTGCATTTAATAGACTTTTCAAGCTTTTCCTAAACCCTTTTTTGAGCCTGAGAAAATTTTGGGTATCCACAGCAACTTTTGGCACTGTTCAGCTGTGTGAAGAAATATTTACTTTGTTCTGAATCTGTCACTCACTGTTTTCATTTGATGCTTTTGTAGCTTAAATATTGAAGAAGCAGCAGGCAGTCATTCCTCATTCATTTTCTCTAAGCCACTCTCAGATAAACCTCTGCTGTGCCCCCTCTCAGGTTTCTGCTTCCCAATTTGAAGGGTGTTGGACTTGTACAGAAACCATTTCAGCCCTTAGTTCATCCTTAACTCCATCCCTGCCTCTCCTCTAGCCCTGCTTTAGCCTGGACTGCACTGGGACAGCAGCCACGGGGCTGCAGCTGCACCCTGGAGCTGCCTGGGAGCACACTGGGTTTGTGATTCTGCTCTGGCTCACTTGGACTTTGTTGATTGCACTTGAGCCTTGAGCTGATGCTTTCCCTGAGCGCTCCTGCCTTGCTCTTGCTATCACTTGGCCCCGTGACTCAGGTTCCCATTAGCAGGCCGGGGAGGGGATAATCACTGCTCACCCCGTTTCTGAATTCACACTGGCAGCCACGGTCAGGGATTTCCAAGGCCTCATTTCCCCGTTGTCCATCCCTGCAGGGTCCGTGCAGCGCTGGGCTGGGGCTTTGGGCTCCCATCTCTGGCTGGGGGAGGTTGTGGCTCGCTGCCTGGCACGGCCCAAGGGGCTGCCTGGGGTGTGCAGTGCCCGCTGTGCCGCGGGCTGTTCGTGCAGCGCTCGGTGCCTCAGCCCTCCCTGCGGGGCTGGGGCCGCTGCCCCTTCCCGGGGCACGGCCCGCGGGGCCGCGGCGTGAGCGCGATTCCAATGGCCCCTCACGGCACGGGAATGCTCTCATTGGTATGCTGGGCCAGCCGGCTGCCAATGACAATCCTAATGATGTGTGCCTTGCGTATGATGAAGGTTACATTTCTGACTGATTTTGCCGGGCTGGAAGTGTAATTGATTAATTTAGTGCTTAAGAAGGGAAAGAGGATTAAGGCGGAGGTGAGGCTGTGCTGCCAGACACTGCACTGACTGCCTCGCACTTTCACAGCTTCAGCTTTTGTTTGCCTGCAAACCGGCTTGTCTGAGCTCCCAAGTTGTTATTTCTCGTTGCTCTGAGCTTGTTGGCAGATGCCTCCAAGCCAAGCCTCCTGCTGAGAAGGGAACTGTAGCTCTGGAGAGATACATGCAAAGAGCTAGTGCAGGCTCCAGATGGAATTCCCTTGTATCTACAGGCAAATGCTGTTTGGCCATCAGCTGTTCATGTGGGAGCTCCATATCCCAAATACCTGTAAGCTCTTGACTGAACAAAGCAGCAGACCTGCAGAAGGTCCATCTGTCCATGACAGTGCAGTTTTGGGGAAGAAGTCCTCTTAATGACAACCATTAGGGGGATTTCTTCCTTGAAACTGCAGAGTACATGGAGATGGGGAGATGCAAGATGAACGCAGCATCAGGTGGGCTGTAGTCTCAGGGACTTCCTGCAGCATCAGTGCTGGTGGAAGCAGCTGCATGCAGGCAGTCACAGCTGGGGCTCTGCATTTGATGGAGAAATGGTAGCAACAGCCCATGTAACATTTATCTTAAACCTTTTGCTTCTTGCAGCTGAGGCTCTCTTTGCAGCCCACGAGGCCCTTGGTGGTGTTCTGGGTCTGAGGCAGTGATGGGTTTTCAAAAGGACGGAGTTCTGCTACGTAATTATGGACACTGGCCTGCTCATTATTGGACAAATTAATCAAGTTCTTGCAGTGCCCATAAAAGCAGATTTGCTGGGCTGTATATTGCCTGCATAGAGAATATTAACCACCTGTGATCTTGTGGTCACAGTGAAACTGGGCAACGCTGCTGTGAGCACAGGGAAGGTCACCAGTCTGCTCCAGTGATACATGGCATTACCTTGACTTTTAGCACAGGGGAATTCTGAGCTTCAGCTGCTTTCACAGTGAGTCAGTTTGGGAACTGAGATGCATGGAGGATTTCTGTTACCTCCATTCTGGGAGCACGCTGCACCCATTTCATTTAGATTAATTTTATCTTGATTAAGTTAAGGTGGGCTGTGAAGATAGTGAGAGGTTTGGACTCACAATGTTGTGCTGAACTGCTGCAGTGGCTGCAGTCCCTGGCAGAAAGGCAGGGCAGGAAGCTCTGAAAGCACCACCAGAGATGTTCCTCACTGCTCTGGGAACAGTGGGGCTGCCCAGGCTCTCCTGTCCCAGGCAGGAAGGGAATCACACACCTGCATTGTGGGCTATCTCTTCCAGCCCTGTTGGGGCTTTCAGAGGGAGGTGGTGGGAAGCTCTGGCTCTTCTCACATTCTGCCCCAGGCTCACACTTCCCCTCTCTTTCCTTCCACCTTTTGCACCTCTCCACTGCCACCTGGAGCTACCTACGTGTGCTTTCCAGACACCTTTTCTGTCCTTCCCAGCCCTCTGCTTTCCCCTGACAGACACACAAGGAAGGAAGGAAGGGGAGAGTCACTGGGAGCAGCAGGAGGTCTTTCAAGGCAGCAGCACAAGGTCCCCTTTGTAACTCCTCGTGCTTTTGATCAGCCTGTAAAGGGGAGCAGTAGACTAAAAACATAGCAGAGCAATGCAGTTGATGAAGCAAATGCTGGCAAGTGACACTTCCAGGTGCAGCCTGTGGTCCCAAGGGGCTGCTTTTCTGTTCAGCCACCTGCCTTTGTTCGGAGCACAGGGGTGGCTCTTGCCTGTGGATGCTTTCACAAGGCTGATGGGATGTGTAGGCTGTGTGTATCAGTTTTAAGAAGCTGAGCTAAGACAGGAGAAACATTGGAGGGAAACCTTGCAAGGACTTAAAATGTACCTTGCCATGGACCTCTCGCATTTCCAGCTTTTAAGAGGCCGAAATGTCTGATCTTGTATTATGTCCCTCTGGAATCCCTTTTTTTGTGTGTGTGTGTGTGTGTCTCATAAATATAATTCTGAAGTGCTTTTAGAAAACCTGGCTTAGAAGCTCCCCAGTTGAAAGCTGTGGGCTGGAGTTACAGTTTCATAAAAGAATTAAACCATCTTAAGCCCAAGCAGGAGAGGCTGAAAGCAGCACCTGCTGCTGCTAAGCTTCTTTTGGAATTTGAAACCACTAAGTGCACAGATTATACTGGCTGTAAGCATCTTAGCAAGCAGTTCTAAACCGCTGAGAGCAACCACAGGCCCTCGGGGGAGGACCAGGCACTGAGGCCAGGCTGTGGAGTCTGACCTGAGCAGACACAGTGCATGGAAGTGCTGCTGGCTGCTTTGAGGGATGCTGCAGGGGAAGCTCAATTCTCTCCATCACTGGCTCTGGCAGAGGGAAGCAAGCCCAGCCAGCACATGACACATTAGATGTCCTTCTGTTGAGGAGGGTGGCCTCCCTAAGACTTGTTCTCCAAAGACCTCAGCACTTCTTAAAATGTATTTACAGTTCATGGGAGGCCTGGAAAAGCGACCAACTGTTTTTATTTCTTTTCAGTTTGGCTATTTTTTCTCCATTTCTATCCAAAGACAAAAAGATATCTCTTGTCTAAAAAACCCCAAATGTTTGAAGAGTACAAGAAGCAGAACTTGGAGTGGAATCTGAAGCATAAAAGCCTTTTTTGAGCGTTTCCTTCTCTGCCCAGGAACCTTTCAGAGCCAGGCTGTTACACACCAGTGACCCAGCATTTAGATTTAGATGGCTGATCAGAAGCAGGTCTCCAAGTCTGTCAGTGAGAGCCCAGTGTGGAAGGGGCTTCTCTGGCTGTTGTACTTCTCAGCCTCTGGACACTGGGCTGCAGCTGTCCGCAGGATCTAGCATGAGTCTCTCTCCAGGTGTTGCCCAGGTCACCAGTGTCACACACTCCAGCCTTTAAAAAATAAGAGCTACTGAGCCAAACTGACCTACTGCCCTGTTTACACCATGGAGGAATTTGGATTTTACAGTGCAGGCATCTGAATTATGTTTTGTCTCTCACCTACAACACCCTGAGAGGTTCCTCCTGTGGGGTTTGACCTAGGTGATCCCTAGCCCCACTGCAGTCTGCAGGGCAGTGCCGTGAGCAGCCAGACAGGAAAGGGTAGTGCTGCTGGAAAAACAAACAGGCTTTTCCTTGGAGACTTGTCTGTGTCATTAATACCTGGCATCACTGAGCTGCTCAGCACAAAAGCTCTTTTGGGCTTTGCCAGGCTCAGGTTTGGTTTGGATAACACCCATGTGTGCCACTTGTGCCCTGTGCACAGGGCTTGCTGCTCGCCTCAGTGCCACCCTGCACATGCTGTCCCTCGTGCCCTGCCACGGATGGAGCTCTTCCAGGCAGCCTGTCAGAGCCTGTGAGCTTCAGCAGAGGCATTAGCTGTGTTAACCTTTGAAGTAAAGTTAATTTCTAATGTCAGAACAGCAGAGGCCAACATCCAAACTTCCACCTTCCCATACTTTTTTTTTTTGTCAGCGTAGAAAGCGCTTTGGCTTTTTCTGTGCTTACCACAGCAGCTTAGTGTGGCTTGGCCCATGTTTGCCTCAGCGCGTCAGTCCACAGTTCATTGGTAAGGAATTTCATCCACACCTTAAAGAAATTGAGGAAGATGAGATTGGGAAGGCTCTGGGGTGCAGGTCCTGCCTCGGTGATTGCAGGCAGCAATGCTGAAAAGGAGGAAAACCAGGAGGAAGAGTGAGCTGCTTTAGAGGAGCTACCTTGTGACAAATGCTTTAAGAGCACTGACTAAGTGCTTCCCTCCTTTGCACCATCATCCCACAGGGCAAAGGAAAGGTGCTGGGGTGCCACTCCCCAGAACTGGCCTGAACCCAGAGGGACCACTGATGGGGAACCTGGCCCTCACTGTCTCTCTCCACACTGCGGGTAGCAGGTGCTCTTTATTGTCCTGGAGGCTGATGACCAAGGTGCAGCCTCACAGGGAAACAGGACAGGCCCTCCCAGGGAGGATTTCTGCCTCCGTTTGATGCAGTTTGAGCCAAGTACGGGGCTGCTCTGTGAACCAGGTACATTCAGTGAGCCTGAGCTCGGTGAGGAGTAGCAGATCGTGCCCAGGAGGCAGGGGCACGGATGCCACAGCCCTTGCCGGGCTAGCCAGCTTCCCTGCAGCACAGGCGGCGCTTTGGCCGGACAGGACGGGATGTGAGGGGGTGCAGCAGGGCAGCGGCAGCGGGGGCACCCCGCGGAGGGGATACCCCCGTGGGATGATGCTGCTGGCAGCGCATTCCCCATGGCAGCAGCCCACTCGGGCGAGTGGCAGCCCCGGTGCGGCCCGCCCAGCCCGGGCTCCCCTCGGAGCGCCTCCCGTCTGTGCCATCTAGTGCCCAGCGCAAGAACTGGGACTGACCCAGCCTCTCACCCACAGGGGAACAGCCCGGCCGCTCTGGAGAACAGGCTCTCCTCTCCCTGGGCCAGGCAGGGATGTGCTGGGAGGACCCCTGAGATGCCGCGCCGCCCGCATGGAAAAGCCCACTTAGCTCCAGGTAGGCTCGCAGCGCGCAGGTGTGTCTGTGGGGCGGATGGAGGGAGTGACTCTGCTCGCAGGCTGCAGGTGAGATGAGCCTGGCCCAGACCTCGCTGCCAGAGGCTCCAGGTAGGGAGAGGAAGGCTGGAAGCTCTGCCTCTGCTTTTCAGGCATTGTGTTCCTGTGGCGTGCTCTAACGCTGCACGCGTGTTTTAAGGGATGAAAATAATGACCTCTGCCTGGAATTCTCCTATTTGGACAGATTTCAATGCTATTCCAAGGGAACTGCAGTTAGCTGTACTTGAGTGAACAGACTAGACTGAAAACACTTTATTTTTCATGGGTTGGGCATAATCTTGGTTATGTCATTTCTTAGGTAAGTTCCTTGTACTAAGTTGTTATTTTTTTCAAAAGTTTCCATAGCTGTAGCTTGATTTGCTAGCTTTGATTCTTAACTCTGCCTCTGTTCTCTTTATCCTTTTCAAAGGAATGCTTTTCCTCTTTACAGACCCAGTTTCACTTATAAGCTTTAAATAAGAGCTAGTGAATTAGGAGCTAACAAATTCTTGCTTCCTTCTTATTGCATTTTTTCCCCCAAGTCTTTGTACGAGATTTAACAGTGGTGTAAGGAGCTTCTAACTCAAACCCATCAATATATATCTATCCTTCATATTGGTTTCTCACAGCCAGGCATTACGTTTCTCTATGTCGAATTTCATCAGCTGTTATTTGCCCTGTTTCACAGATGTTTTCAAGTTTTCCACAACTGAAATTTTCCTGATGTCTTTTGCTAGCTCCATATGTTATCTTTACTATTTCATAAGTAAGTAAATATATTGAAAGTAAATATATTGAGCCACAAGTAAATATATTGAACATGCTGCCTCTGGCATCCATAGGACACCCCACTCAGCTTTTTCCACATGAAGTTTTGATCATTCATTCTTCTCTTGTAACTTGTACTGGATTAAAAATGATCACCTGATAGCTGCTTCCCAGGACACCCTGTTGGTGACTTTAGGGAGTTAGTAGTAAAACTATTCAAGCAGCAGATGAGCATATCCTTGTTCTTGGGGTCACATCCGGTATCTGTGAGCTCTGCTCCTCTTTGCTTGTGAACTCTGTCTGTGGGTTTGCCTCTCCAGGATCTATTGCACAGGCACATGTTTCCTGTTTCTGAAATGTAATGTTTCCTACTGATGTTTTTTCCCTTGGTGCTTAAGTAAGGCTGATTGCTTAGGAAGCCTTGGTAGCCTTTTCAAATATGGGAAGGCAGCAGTGCCCCTTGCCATCTAACAGGTAACTGGCTGTAGTGAAAGCCCCCTGCTTTTGGAGTTGGCTTGCTTAGAGCTCTCCTGGGTCTGCTATTGATCTTGGCGTGTTCCTGCTTTTGAAGGGACTGATCTTTGAAACTAGCCTCCAGGAAATCATTTAAGGATGTGTTTGCATCCTGCTGAGCACTGAAACTGTGAGGATTTCAGTGGGAAGGAAACTCAGCCTGAAAGAGACAGAGTCTTTATGTGCTTTCCCTAATTAGTGCGCTATCTTCCTGGAGGTGACATTCTCCACAGCATCCCCTTGGCAGCAGGAAGCCAGTGCTGAGGTTAAGTCCCCACTTGCCCAAAGCTTACCTGCTCCTGTGCCCTGAGAGTTTCTGAGCTGCCTGAGCTGGGGGCAGGTGCTAGCTGTGCTGTCCACACAGCTGTTTGCACACCTGTGCTGGCCCTTCTGCCAAGACCAAGTTACAGAAGCACAGTTGGTTCTCCAGCAGGCTCCCAGCTCCTCACAGGTCTGTAAGCTCTTTTATTGCTGTCTCTCAGTTCTTTGGAACTCAGTTTCTAGGGCCTCACACCTTCCCCTGTGTAATCCACTCCCAGGTCTGTTGTGTGCCACAGTCGGGCTTTAAAGTGTTTTGGTGCCAGCAAGAGTCCATTCTGTGGTTTGTTTCCAGAGCTGCTTAATTAACAGGGAAGCCCAAAACCTCTGTTTTGCGTGAAAGCAAATGGAGGCTTGGACAGGCAGTGTGATTTATTGCAATCATTTAGCACCAGAAACGGGAGAAAAACCCCCCTTTGCTCCCCACACCTCAGTGCTGTAACCCCAAGGCCACATGTATCCCTTCCCCCAGCCCCTGCAGCAGAGCCAGGGCGGGTGCCCAGCTGTAACTGGGGAAGTTTGGTGTGGGGGGAGCCCCCTCCCCTGTGCTGAGGAGATGCTTGGCCTAAGCTGTATCACCTTCTCTCGTGGCCTGACAGGGCTGTGCCTGGGCAGGGCTCAGCTGAGCCCGGTGCAGGAAGGGGTTGTGTGACAGCTGTATCCCCAAACGTCCATCCCAGCTTTAATTACACTGACACTGCTGCCTGGGTGTAATTAGCAGCTGAGAAAATCTGAGTGTGATTTTAATAAGCTGAGAGTAATGCAATTTGTCTTTTCTGTAAGAGATGCTTTGCAAAGAAAAGCTGTAATTAAAAAGCACATGCACAGGGCAAACAGTGACTTTGCCCTGGGTGTGTGACTGCTCGGTGTGCAGCGTGTCTGGCACATGGCCTGGCCTGGCTCAGGGGTCCCCCTCTGGTGCAGTCTTCACCCTGGGGATCCCGAGAGAATGCAAAAACTGCAAGATTTGGCTCAATTGCAGCTTTTACAAAAGGCTTTGCCCTGTCTTCACAGTTGCCCTTTGATATACTGTTGGTTTTTGATAAGAGTAAGTCTCCTGGGTGTCATCTTCCCCATTGCTTTTCATTCCTGTCACTATTGTGTTTCTGTGTTCTCATCCATGAGCCCAAATTAGCTCGAGGCTGGTGGGGTCTCTGTGGCAGAGGCCAGGGTGGCATGGGGGGAGTCAGGAAGCCTTTTCAAGAGCAGCCAGCATTTCTGGTAGCCTCAGATCTGAACAGCCAGACCAGGCTCTGGACTCTGCCTCTCTTTCCTGCTCCTTCCTGCTCTCTTAAAAAAAATCCATATCTATAAAAAGATAATCTCTTTTATCTAGTCTTCTGTCTCTGCACAATTCTGCCCTGCCCTGCTGGAGTTCAAGGTTCTTTGCTGGCTGTGGGAGCTCTCATAGGGGAGCAGCTCTGTTAAACCCCAGGCTCTGTTTCCCACAAACCCCCATGACACATCAGGCTGACCTCACTGAAAATTGTTCCTCTTCCTCAATGCAATGGGCAGCTGCGAGGGGACAAGGTGGGAGACAGAGGCACAGCAGCTGTCAGAAAATGGTTGTACCCCCAGCATCAGAGGGCCAGAGTTGTTGGCTGATGTGGGGAGGGGGGAGAGTGGGAACATCGCTCCAGCCTGTGGGAAACCCTTTTGCTTCTGCACACAGGGGAAGAGCCTTTCACAGGGAAGGCCACTCTAGCCCCCTGCAAAACTGCATTTGTGCCTGATGGCACTGGTTGCTGTGGCTCTCAAAATTTAGGAGGTGTCTGTGTTTGTAGAACCCCACCTCTCAACCTGTGGGGGACACCCTGATCTTTGAGAGTGCCTTGCCTGTGGTTTCCCATGTGCTGCCGTTTCTCCCTGGGAGGCTCAGGAGACCCAGGGGCTCAGGTCGATAGAGGGGGGGTTGTTTAGGCAGCTTTGTGCTGTGCCATGCAGGTGTGACTGGCCCTGTGTAATGTGCCAGCTGTTTGCAGCCCTGGCATGCTGGGCAAACAAACCAAGCCTTCCCCAGAAATCAGGTGGAAACACGGCAGTTTCCGCGGGCAGTGGAAAGGGGGCAGGGGTGGGCTCAGCAGGCGGGAAGGCAGCAGCCCGGAGAGGCTGCGATGTGAAGGCTGAGCAGCCCCTGTGTGTGCTGTGGAGGGGGAGAGCTGCTGGGGCCGAGCCCCTGCGGGGCCGTGTGTCCGGGCTCCCCGTGCGGGGCCGTGTGTCCGGGCTCCCCGTGCGGGGCCGTGTGTCCGGCTCCCCTGTGGGGCCGTGTGTCCGGCTCCCCGTGCAGGGCTGTGTGTCCGACCCCTGCAGCTCGTGTGCTTCTCCCAAAGCCAAGTGTGTGCTCCCAGAGCCGTGCTGGCACAGTCTCTGTGTCCAGCCCCTCTCACACTTTCCAACAGAGGTTCCAAATGCTTTGAGGCACAGGTTTGTGACTGTGACCTCTCATAAGCAAATGGCCATTTCTGGTGCCCTTTGCAGCACCTAAACAAACAAGCCCTGAAGGAGACTGTGAGGAGACTGTCCCTGAAGGGACAGGCAGGACATGAACCAGACATGGACTCTTTTCTCTGATCTGTACTTGAGATGTGAGTCCTGTTCTCCTGGTTGCATGAGGCATCTCTCTGGACAGAAGATTTGTTGGTGTTTGAGCACCCATCCTTTCCTCAGTCCTGTGGAATGCTCTGCCCAGAGAGGAGATGCTGCAAGCACCAAACCTGCCAGATTTCTGCATTTAGTTGCAGAGGCCAGTCAAGACAGGCTCCTGTCTCTGGAGTCTTCTTTTGCAGGAACTTAGTGACTGCCCTTCTGGACAGCAGAGAGTCACCCAGTGATTTCAGAGTATGGCCTTGGGCCGGGGGAAGCTGAACGTGCTCAGCTGCTTTGCTGTGGTGGGCTGTGAGGGGAGCCTGTCCCACTGCACCAGTGCCCATCTCACACGTGGGCTATAGCTCGTGGTGTGCACCAAGACGGAACCTGTGCTGTGTGTTTCTCTCCTAAGGTCAAAACTGATGGGTTGCAAATGGCCACACAGACATGAACTGTATTGCCCAAGCCTTAGCTGGACTAAATGTGAGCCTGAAGCACTAGGGCAGTATTGGATCTGCAGTGAGTGACTTCTTTAGAAAGAAAAATTCATTTATTTCCTGAGACTGTTCTGGGGAGCAAACCCAGAGAGTATGAAATGCTGACAGCCACTGGATTAAAAGAGTTGTACGTCCAGATTCTCATTTGGAGCATGAGCTGTTTTCCATGGTGTGCACCTCTCCTGTGTAGTGCTGTATGAACTATTTGTATGGCTGCTGAGCACCCTCCTCACCTGCCCACAGCAGGGAAAGGGGTCCCAGTGAAAGGTCCATGAAACTCTTGCTTCTGGGTGTTCATCCCTGAGATAGGTTTGCCCTCTGAAGCCTGGCAGTGGTGTAGCCAGAATGCACACAGCCCCTGCCCACCCAGTGCAAGTTAGAGCTTTTTCCACAGCCTTCTCAGGGACTCAGTGGGATTTCTTCCCTCACAGCACCTCAGAGCCATCAGTGGCTCTTTGCTGGGTTGATTGCCACCACTCTGTGAGCTGAGTGGCCCTGCAGTGCTGGCAGAAGGCACCCCCAGGGCTGGGTAAGCAGGCTGACAAGTGGGGATAACAGATTTGGGGTGGCTGCACTGCTGCTGTGCCCTGTCCCTCTCTGAGAGGCCGCCACCCTGACCCTGCCATGTGATCCCACTGAAACCTTGCCTCACTGAGGTAACTTGGGATAGATTCTGGCTTACCAGGGTGTGCTGAATTTTATGCTGAGAGGTTTCATTTGTTGCTCTGAGAGCAGTAGAGCTGATCCTTCTGCAGAAGCTGCTGAGAAAGGAACAAGAAGTTGGGGGCTTCCTGAGAAGCACAGCTCTTACAAGGTGAAGTTTGGGAGGGCTGCCCACTCAGATCTCTGTAAGTCAGTGTTCATTCATGTCCAGGAACAACTTCTGAGCCTCAGATCTCCAAGTCTTACTGATTCTTAAGCAGAATGGAAAGTGGACCTTGGCTCTTGCTGGGAAAGTCAGTGTTGTGGTTTTAGGGCCCTCTTGCTTAGGTTAGACTTTAACAGTGATTAGTTACCCAACAACTTTCTGCAATAATCTGCAAGTTTTCCATTCATTGGCAAACACTTTGAACTTCTCCCCACCTCCTCTGCTGCAATCTAATCTGCTGTCTTTTTTTCACAAGGGGATGGAGGGTGCTACCTTCACGTTTTATTGATTTCCTGTTTACAGTGGAGGAGACACCAAAGCCCTGAGGAACACTGAACACAACATCCCATGGAGCTCTAGGCACAGTGCAGTGTCAGCCTTGTGACCCTTGTCACTTCCTCTGGATTTACTGTATGTATCAAGGAACATGCTTAAGGAATCTGAGGGAGAAGTTTCCTTCTTCCAGCCCAGACACTGACCTGCTCTGAAGCCCTGGGCAAGATTGTCTGTTGTCCTGTCTCTGAAGTGGGGATGTGAATGCTTTTATTATGTGGGCCTGTAAGACTCCCTGGCCCTGATAGTAGCTTTAAAATGCTGTTAAGCAGTGAATTTTTTGTGGTGATGATGATAAGAATTCGGCAGTTTGGGCGGGTTATGGAGTTTGGAGATCTTCCAGGTGCAGCAAGTTCTGGAGGTTCATATTTGGTAGGCAGCTTTATATGAACCCAACTGGAGGTTCATACTTTACACAGTCTCCCCTGTGTCTCTGTCTCTTACCATGAGTATCAGTGGAGAAACACGGAAAGGGACCTATTATGATTCTGTTCTTCCTCTTTGGGCTTACAGTTTGGTTAGAGTTTACTTTGTCACCCACCCAGCATGTTTAGGTTGTCTCCAAGCAATCCTGTAGAAAACATGCTGCACCTTGAGCAAATGGAGAGCTTTCCGTGGGATAGACAGGTTCTGCTGCAGTTGTGGGTGTACTGAAAAATACCTGTTGTGTACAGATTCTTGTTTGGATAAGGATGACAGAACCACTCAATGTTAATGGTTTCTGTTTCATTCCCAATAGCTTCAAAGCCAGGCCCCCCCAAAACAACAGAACAAGAGGGAGTAGTCTATTGAGATTCTGTAAGATGCAGGAGAATGCAAATACAGTAGAGCAAATCTTAGATCTGTAAGAGAGAGCTAGTTTGTCCTGGATCTGAAAAAATCTCTCAGGCAGCATTGCTGGCAGTTAAAAGGGGTTCTCAGTTGTGTATCTGCTTTCAAGTCCCTTGACTCAATCAAACAAGACCCATTCCTCAGGGTAAGAGAGACTCAGACTGTGATGTGCACAGGAATGCTCCTTACAGTGCACAGGAATAGCTCCTTTCTTGAGATGGCACAGTGTTGTGTGGACAGGGGACATGTCTGGCTAAAAAAATAACCTGTGAAGGGGTAAAGGCACTGTTGTTCTCCAGTTCAGTTCACTATGCATTGCACAAGCAGCCCTGCTTGCAAGAGTCATTCTCACGTGGAGGTTCCCGTCAGTGCGAGGTTTTGGTTCTCTTAGCTGTGGTATTTGTTTGTTTGGCTGCTGTTGCACAATCCTGGGGATCTTGCTGCAGTTCCTGGTGGAGGACAGTAACTTTGTGAATTCTACTTTGTGAAAGCCTGGACTGGCTCCTGCCTTTTCCAATTGCCTCATCTGAGAGCACACGGAAACCTTTTGTTAGACCTGGACCCTCCCTTTATTCAGCAATCGTGGAGCTACCCAACTGATTGTTTATAACCTTTGAATTAGGCAAACCTTGTCCCAATGCCTGATGCAGCTTTTCGTGGTCAAACAAGGCCTTCAGTGAGTGAGCAACAAAACTGAAATGAAGGAAGTCAAAAATTAATTCTTTTCCCTTTGGACAGCAGTGGTACATCCTTGAGAGATTTCCTCTCCATTCACAGGGTTCAAGATTTCCTCTGATGGAGAAGGGCAGGATGTGCCTCTCAAGAGCCTCCCAGGTCAGTGTCCAAGACACCACCATTTATGGAATGCACAGTTCTCCTCTACAGAGCTCTCAGCCCTATGGCCATGGAGCTGGGCAGTGCTCCAGCATCAGCCAACCTGGTAGAGTGCAGGAATGGGATTTGCTCTGTCAGGATGGGTATGGGGTCACCAGTGCTCTAACGCAGAGAGTCCTCCCTGTCAGGACTTGTGCCAGGGGAAACCACAACTTGGCAGAGAATTGTTTGATGCATGAAGAAAAGAAACAACTCATCCAGTACGGATTCACTCCTGGGACTACCTAACATCAAAGTTTTGTCTCCATCCAACTCTGATCTTTGCTTGCTCCCCACCCTCTACGCTGTTCCCATACCGTGAGAAAGTACGGAAAGCGCTGGACCACTCTGTTCTCATCTTGCCCTGTGAGCCAGCAATTCTTCAGGGACAGGGAGGGGGAAGGGTGGCATGCCTTTACTGCTCAAAGATAGGGCTTCATTACATCACCCTCCCCTTCTGACCACTCCCATATATGAAGCCTTGCTGCCACTCAGCTCTGTGTGACCCGTCTTGTTTTTGGAGTCCCGGCTTCTGGGAACTCTCGAGGAATAAGGGGCAAGAGAACCAGGCAGAAGCCCCTTCTTTTGGTGTCACTGGCTGAAGGTGAACTGCATCCAGGGAGAACAGAGCTTTTAAAGTAGTGAGTAAACAGTGTGATTTTATCTTATCATCTCCATATTTTGGTTGGATTGGGGCGTGCAATAGAGGAGTTGTTTCTTTCCCTTTATTGCGTATCTTTCCAGCTCATTAATCCTATTTTATTAAAGGTACCTTTGTTTCACAAGCCTTCGGGCTCAGGTTTGAAGAGTAAGTGTTTCTCTCTTGGAAGGATTGACAGAACTTGATCTACTGTGTTGCCTTTGGATTGCCTCAGTTAGCAAAGGCAGCAGGAGCTCTGTCCAGGCAACCTGAACAGCTGCTGAGCCACCCTTTAGGGGAGCTGCTGTGGCTTGACAGGGGCAGCAGCACATGGGCTGATGGCTTCAGGAACGACTGGGGTTTCTGACAGGCTGAGATCAGGGCAAGGAGCGGGAAGTCTAGTGAGCTGGGACCTCAATCCCATCACTGGGGAAGACATTTCACCTCTGTGTGGCCCATCCAACCCTTTGAAGGTACTGTCTACCACCCAAGCTGATGTTGGTCTCCACTCCTTTTTGGGTTGTGAAGGTGTATGGAAATGGTGCAGGGTCATTGGCCTGAGTGTCAATTTGACCCTGCTTTTGCAGGTAGTGTAAGTGACAGGAATTGCTGATAAGAGAAGTGCTGTTTTGGCAAGCTGACACAGGAAAGGCTCCCAAAACAACCAGAGAGGTCAGAGCTACACAAACATGGGAAGGCAGATTTCACGGGGTCCTAAAGATGAGAAATTCTTACTTCAGTCAATGTCCCTCTGGCAGGTGGTGCTCTTCAGAGGAATCAAGGTCTAAGAAGTAGGCTGAAATCCACAGATGCTGGATATCTCCTCGTTCCATGTCATTCTGTGCTTCCAAGTGGTAACCTGAAAAATGTAAGCCCTGTTGGTGTGGGAGGTCAAGCACTGGCAGGTTTCTTACCTGGTACCTAGGGGAAAGGCCAGCAGGCAGGTGCAGAACCAGAAATGCTGCAGGGACAATGAGATGATGCTGAGGGTGTGATCCAGGGTGGAAGGGCAATGTTGTGGGAGAGAACAGAGCTCCTGATGCAGAGCACTCAGTAGAGCACGGGTCAGGAGATCATTCATGTATATGTGAAACTAGCCTGTGAAGGAGAAAGAAATATTCTGAAATAAATCATCAGTCCACATTTAATTCTTTGTAAAAAAAAATCTGTTGCAAAGAACTATCAAGGGCAACTGTATTTGTATGAAAATCAGCAGAGTCCACCCAGGAAAATGAGTATTTAGGCACATGAAGAACCAAAATAGCACCTGAAAGACTCTCTGCTCATTACCAGAACAAAAAGAACACAAAAAGAAACACTCTCCTATGTGTGTTTAGAAAACAAAGACCTGCTCCTGCTCTTGGCTGGATCCCCTCTACCATGTCAGTGGTGGACTCTCCAGGACCAGGGCTTTTTCTCCCAAGGTCCCAGTTCTGGGGTGCATTTCCTGATCCAGGTGTCCACAGCAAACAGGAGTGAGGTCAGGAGAGGCAAAGCCATTCCAACCAGCTCTATGGCCATTAGAGTATTCACCTACCTGTAGAGTCTTGGTTTAGCAAAAACAGGTGAATTTAAGCAGGTAGCTACACATTTTTTTTCAGTTGGAAATAGCTCTTTTCCAACTTCAGCTAAGTCTGTGAAACCTCTTCAGTGAATGCAGTATTAAGTTCATTTATCATAACTGGAATCCAGGGGATTTGGTGGCCTCACCCATCCATCCAGATGCTCTACAGTCTATAAAATACACAGTTATCTGCTATGGCAGGTGTAACATTAGATAAACCTTACATAAAAATTACATAAACCCTCCTGCAGAGCACCAAGAAAGTCCAAACTTCATCTGTGATCTGACAGCTCCAACCTGCATGTGCAGGACAGGTCCAAGTGCAGCAGTCAGGCAAGACTGGGGAAAACCTCTAGCCTTGAGAGAGAGGGCATAGTTCATTTTCTGCCTTTCAGTTTCCCCTTTTCATGTTCTTTCACCTTTTTTGTCCTCCTATCTTCATTCATTTATTTTGTCCCCCTTCATTCCCACTTTCTTTGTTTTTCCCTTCACCAGTTTAGGTTTTCTTCTTTCCCTGTGTCATTCCCTCTTCTTCCTCCTGTCTCCAGCAGTCCTGTCCCCTTTTCTTTGGGGCTGGTGAAGTTGAGGGGAAGCTGTGTGGGACTGTGTTGCTGAGCTCGTTGCTGGCTGCTGGGGGGAAGGCAGTTCTGGCAGCTGCAGGAACACAGTCCCTTTGGTGGCCTGGCAGAAAGGCTTTGCAAACATTAAAGGGCTTTTTAAAGCTGGTGGACAAATGGTACAGATTGATGGAGGTTTTGGAAACTGCAGAGCTTGACATAAAGGTAATGAGTGAGATTGAGTTGAGATAGCAGAGGATAAAATTGAGGAAAAATGATAAAAGAAGGCAGAACTCGGACAGAGGACAGCCACCCTTTTCTGGAAGGGAGGAGCAGAAGGGTTTTTTCTGGAACAGCAACCAACAACCTCCAAGCACTGAGGAGACTCAGCAGTTCACACAACACTGCCCCAGCAATGCTGCTGCAGCTGCCTTTGGGGTTAGAAGGATATAACCAGAACTGGTTAACCTGTGTGGCTGGCAAGAAAGGGTTAATAAACCTCCCTGTTTAACACTTCTCTTCCACTTGCTTACTTTTGTCCCAGGGAAAAGTGTGCACGTGTGGGTGATTATGGGAAAACAGATCCATGAAATGGAAGCGTGTGGGTTTAGTGGGTGGCTCCATTTCAGCAGGTGAGTTACAGTGAAAGCAGCTCTCTCTGGAGGGGAAGGAGATGCTCTGGCTGTGGACAAACAGCTGCTTGTTTATTTTCAGCTCTGTAAGGCAACTTTTGTGTCCCTGCTCTTAGACAACTCGACCTCTTGCATACTAGGCATCTTTTCCATTCTTAAAGTACCTTTTCTCTGAGAGTCTCCCCTAGTGACTTTTCCGGGGCTTTTTCAGCAGTGATCTCTTTTTTTGAATCAGTGTTTCTTAGGTCATGTTTAGCCTAAATTAGAATTGTCTGCTACCCATACAGCTGGTACTTAGCTTCCACTGCTTGCCCTCATCATGGAGTAGAGCAAGGGGTCCAAAAGGGAACTATTATTTAGTAGGAAGAAGCCTCATGTGCTTATTAACAGCTCTGTGTTAATGAGCACTCAAGATGCTGTTTTTGATGCTCATCTTCAGGTGGTAGTGGATTGCAACACTGCTCTGTGAGGGGGGAAAGACTTCCTCATGGGAAAAATAGCTAACCTGCAACAAGAGGTAAACCTAAGCTACAAAACCTTGCACCAGCACCTATTCTAATAATGCACTGGGATGTGAAAACCTTGGGAATTGGAGGCCTTGGGTTGCTTGTTCTGTCATAAAAGTAGGAGTCTAAAGAGTAGGTGTTGTCTGTGCTCTGTGAGTCATTGCTGGGGTCGCTTCATGAAATTCCTACGGAAAACAGCAGCGAGGGTGGGGGGAAGAAACAAAAAGAAAAACTCCCCAGAAGTGCCTTGGGTTGCCTGATGCTTTTCAGTATCTGCAAGTTCCATGGCTACAGGTATGAAAGCATTGCTTCATATGCTGAAAGATGCACTCCTGTGTTGCTCAAGTTTTAATGTAATAGTGCATGCTGATTTGGGGGGAATGTTGAAGGTGACTGTGCCATGAACATCACAGATGGAAAGGGGTGGCAAGTCCTTCAGGAGAATTTTTTCTTTATTTGTAATGGGCTGAGAAGAGCAAGTCAGCAATGCACCTGCATTAAACATGGCATTACTGCTTGAGGTGTGGCTTTTCAGCTTGAAACGTGTAAGGCTGAGTTATAACAGGGCTCTCTATTAAATTAGTGCCTAGACAGAGATACTTGATAGTTGCCAAATATAATGCACAGCTGAAATAAGGTATGTGTTGCATAGCACAACCTATACACAGCAGAGTGTTCACCCTTTGGAACTGCAGGCACTGACTTCAGGTTTCATAACTTTCTCTGACCCCATCTTCAACTCTACTTGTGCCTAAGTGAAAGAGTAACTTGCTGAGGAGCATCCAGCTTGTTCCAGCTCTGTGCTGGTAAGAACATGGCACTGCATTGTCCTTGAAGAAGGACAGAATTTGCCTAGTTTTGTTGGCTCACTGATATAAACCCTGCCTTTCAGCAGCAGGGGTGAAATACTACAGTGGGATAAATATGACTTGGAGCTGGGCTTTCTTACAGCCCTTCCATGTCATCTTGCACCCTCTGAGACAAATGTGACAGGGAGACTCTCTTCTGACCTGGACACACTTCAGGGATGTAGCACTTCAGAACTATGAAAACATTAAGAATAAAACCTGGTACCATCATGCCTACAGGGTCAGTAAATTAAGAAAAGGGTTCTGCTCCGTAGACTACATCTTAAATTGCCCTGTTAATATTAAAGGTGTGACAGACTGAGAGTGCAGGTTGGTTTTTTTGGGGCAGAGACCCAATACCTTTCCACTCTGTCTGCTTTTTCAGAGGATAGTTGTGTGCTCCTGTCACAATCTTTTCTGTGGAGCATCATGAGTCTCACATCACTGAATTAGACACAGTGAGGGGCGTGTGTGTCAACAGCTGAATGTGGCCTGGACTCTGAAGGTGTAGTTCAGACTGCCCAGCAGGAACAGCAAGTACATCAAATCCTCCTGAGCCTGCAGAGTATTTTCTGTGCCAGTATCTACTTTCCAGAAAGTTTCCATTTTTTGCTCAAGACCTCTTGGACAATAGCAATATAACTGAAGAAGCCTGTGCTCTTCACACAATGCTTTGAAAGGGGCATTTGAAAGTCATCTTTGAAAGATAGGCACAGGCTATATTCCTTCCAAAGATCTCAGAGCTGAAATGCTCATGTTTCATAGTACTGATTTTTCCAAATGTTAAACAGAACTGCATTTTGTGGCTATTATAGAAAAGATGTATTTTTAGACAGAGAAAATATCACCCTAAAGCTTTTAATCTTGGAAGTAGGCCAAACTTTGTTAATGAGCCAGTGTAATACAGCTACTGCCCTTCTGCAGCAAGTGGAGTCTGGTGTATCAAAGGTTGGAGTGGGGCAGAGGGACTGGGCTGGTTGAGTTGGGGCATTAACCTCTTGACTCATCCTGTAAGCCCAGAGATAGCATCTAACGGTGCTGACTGGCATCAGGCAGACTTTGCTTCATCCTGTGTTTGCAGAGTGCCTTCTGGCTAAAAGTCAGGCTTAAGACATGTGGGCTTAGATCCTCACTGTGCCCAAGTTTCAGGCAAGCTGTGATTTGCTTCTGTTACATTCTGGATGGGCATTCAGCATTTCTGGATGGGCACTGAGCTCGTGTTCAAAGGAGGGTCTGGGATTTCTGGCAAGCCATGGACAGAAACAGTGGCCTAAGTTTTAGTAGCTGAGTCCATAGAGTCCAAGGACAGATTGTACAGCTCCTTTCCTTAGTCTGGGTTCTGCTGGGTCTTGTGCTGCCCTTCAACAACAGGGGAGCTGCAACTGTGCCTCCAGACCTGGCACAAGCAGACATGGAGGATTGTTGTTTGAAATCCTCAGTGAGGTTTAGTGATGGAGGGCAGGTTTCTTCATCCCTGCCTTCCTGCTCTGCCATCCTGCCTGCCAGAGGGTGCTGCTGTGGGAGCAGGCCAGGCAGAACAGGCAGGACACCTTCTCATTGCAGCTGGAGTATTCATCTGATGTGAACCTGATGCCAGCTGAAGGTGGTGTGGCTGGGATTGCTGGGGGCAGGTGTGTGAGCTGCTCAGGTGCCCTCGCCCTGCCAGCAGCTGCCCACACTTGGCACACAGGTTATTGCCACCAAGTGTCATCACAGCTGGATCTGGCAGTGTCTGCGTTTAAGCTGAAGGGACAGACACAAAATCCAGTCTCTGTGAACACAAGGGTTTAGGCAAGGGTGGTGTGAGGGTACCTGGCCATGTGGAGGCATCATGTCTTTAGAATCACAGAACCATTTCTGTTGGAAAAGACCTTTAAGGTCATTGAGTGCAACCATTAACCCAGCACTGCCAAATCACCACCATGTCCCCAGGTGCCATATCTACATGGTTTTTAAATCCCTCCAGAGGTGCTTACTCCACAACTTTCTGGGGCAGCCAGACCACCATTTCAGTGAAGAAATTTTTCCTGACATCCAATCTAAACCTTCCCTGGTGCAACTTGAGTCCATTGTATTTGCTCAGTTGCCTAATCAGAACTTCAGAGCTAGCAATGAGGTGAGGAAAAATATTTGTACCACGTAGTAATCAAATCCAGAAAAAAAGAATGATTCTGCTGTTGATAAACAATCTTTGGATCCTAAAATATGCATTTTAAGAGGTGTGGGTTCTTGACTCTTCACCTAGTCAATGATTACTTCTGCATTCCTCTAGTACTGTGAATTCACACATAATGAGTTTCAATGGGTTCATCTCTGTGAGCAGAGCAGTACAAATACCAAAAAGGAGTTTTGGAGAGCCTTTAAGGGAAGATTACTGGTTACTGCTACTGCTACAAGGATGTTTTGCCCCTAGAAAAGGGTTCACTTCCCAGGAAAGGACATTCAGAGGAGGTCAGTACACACAGGTCTGTGCAAAAGGACAGGACCAACTTGCAAATACTCTTGAGAGGTAAGGGGGAAACAGGAATTACCTTCATTGAGCCATTCCCCTCAGACTGAAAGTGCTGTGTGGGATTTCTTATTCAACAGAATGTGTGAAAATGTGACTCTTTTAGTAAGACAATGGAAGTCAAAAGAGAATTATAGGACCTGACCAGTCTGAATGAGTTCAGGTCTTACAAACAACTTCTAGTTTAATGGCAAAAGACCACCTGAAAATATCTTTTGCAACAATGGGGAGAACTGAGCTATTTTGATGAAGCATTTTGACTTTAAATTGGGAGTGACTGTAACAATAATGGTTTTAGTGGGTTTATAAAACTTTAATAACATGAGGTTTTGAGATTGAGTTTGCCAGTTGTGGATTTCTGGGAGGTCCTCAACTAGGGAACACTGTGAAAATCATGTGAAATGGGGAATTCTGTATTTATACCACTTTTCTGCCTTTTTTTTCCCACTTCATAGTGTATGCTGAAGTGTCTTAAAAAATGTTGGATTTAATGCTAAAAGTTCTGCAGGGAGACATGAGGGATTTTTGTGGAAAAAGTTGTTTCAAGAGGAGATGATTGTCTCTTTCTCAGTGAACTCGAAGTTTGATCTACATTGGGTAGAATACTACATGCCATTAGGCTTCAGAAAAGCCTGTGCCTGTGGAGGAGTCACCAGCTGTGATCACAAGAGCTCTCTTGGAGTCACAAGAGCTCTCCTTGAGCAGCACCTGAGGCCCAGCTGAGCACCCCTTCATTCACAGACAGTGCTCAGTTCTTTTCAGTGTTGATTGTTTCAGCATTGGCAGGGACCACTGATCCCCACAGAGACCTTTCCCCTGCAAACCGATGTGTATCCACACGAGTGTGCAGTGCAGGGATTATCCAAGAGGGGGGTGCTGGCTGCTGGACAGGAGCCAGCATGGAGGCACTGTCTGTGAGGAAGCTTTTAACTGAGTTGAATGGACTTGCTGTGTTTCTCCTTGCTGTGCTTTGTCCTCCTGCTTCAGGTGGGAGCAGTGCCTGGGTCTGAATTTGGAAGCCTCATTGGGTTTCTTCATGGCTTGGCTGAACCAGTGCTGTAGGTCCCTTATCACTGGTGGAGCTGAAGACTGTGTAAGACTTCAATTAAAATATCTTGTGATGTAACTTCATTGTTTGTCACGTGGCACAAGGGCATGGCCTGTGTCCTGTGACAAGAGTCCAGATGTCTAAACTCTCCTTGCCTTTCTTGTGCTGCCTGGGGAAGGTGAGGGGGGATATCTCAAAGCAGTGGCCCAGTGGTGGCTGTTGGGCTGCAAGTGGGAGCACAGGGAACTCTTAGGAGCAGGTGCTGAGGTGTGAAGCTGCTGCAAGATGGGTTTGAAGCAGAAACCTGTTGGGTTAAAGTTTGTGGTTAAAGTTTTATGTGTTGTCAGTGGATGCTTCATTTGCTACTTCATTTGGGAACAAAGCAGTGCCTGATCATGCCTGGAGTCCTTTGTCATCCTGTGGTATCCCACTGCTCTGTCCCCACTGTTTTCTGGCCAATACATCTTCTCCTCTCCCAATTCTCCTGGCACTTTTCCTGACCATGGCAGGTTCCTCATCTCTACAGAATGCCCCAGCCCTCTTGGCAGAGACGTCAGACCCTGCATCTCCTGCCCCATACCAACTAGCAACCTCCTGTTGCACTGGGGTATTATAATTCAAACCCAGTGTCATGTTTAAATAAGGTTGTGCATGTTGTGACACATCTGAGTTCAGCTCAATGGGGCTGCTTGTACAAGCACAACTCTGCTACTTGCTGGTCCTCCCCCTCTCCTAATGTAAATTAGGGCAATCAGGCTGCTTTTTAAATTCTGTGTCTAAGACTGGCTGGTGGACCTTTACAACAGTGAGAAGTAATTGTATTGCTTTTAATTGCTTTTTTTTCTCCTCTCTCCTGGAGACCTTTTCCTGCTGCCAAAACTCTCTGTGACTGAAGCCAGGCTTCCAAGCAGCTGGATTTGGCAGAGATGTGGAGGTTAAAGCCAGCCTCAGCAGACAGTAGCTGGGGAGCCTGCTCAGGTGGTGGCTTGCAGCTGCTGCTCTACTCCCAGTAATAAATCATAACGGGGACTCAACTCAGAGCCAAGGTTCAAGGTTCTCCAAGGTATGGAAAGGTGGGTTAGCAGTGGATGTCTGCAGGCTCCTGATCCTTCTCCTGATTTCTGTACATCAAAGCAAATGCACATTTGGCTCTGCTGTGCCACAGCTGGGAAGGCAGTGAGGGCTGTGCTCCCTTCTAGGGTCAGGCCTGGGACGAGCTAAGGAGCTTATGGGAGCTGAGCTCGCAGCAAAGGTGGAGAGGATTATCCTCAGCTGGGTTTGCTTTGCTCATTGCTGGAGAAGAGAAAGCTGCAGGTCTCGAGCTCATACATCTGCTGCTTCCTGGGCAGGATCAGTCTGACAGATTGCACAGATACATCTTCATTAAGAGCATTCACTTGAGTTGCAGAGGCACAGGGTGGTGCCACAGTACAGCACAGGGTCAGTATCTCTGCATGGCAGCCTGTGTGTGTGGCTGCCCAGTGGTGCATGTCTTATCCTCGTGCCTGGCAGGCCAGGAGCTGTGCCTGAGCCATATGAAGTTGATTGGAGGGCCCTTTCCAAGGTCTGTGCCCTCAGCAGGCAGCAGGACACAGATGGAGCTCTTCTGGGTCTCCGGGATGCTCACAGGTGTGATCCCATTCCACAGAGGAGGTGAGAGCAGAGGCAGTACCTGGCATTTCCCCTTCTCTCCTGCTGTCAGAGTAACTTGTCTGACGAGGCAGTAAACCTCTGCAGGGGCCCAGCAGTGAGACAAGCAGCTGTGGAGAGGAGCTGCAGAGCCCCAGCCAGGAGCCCACGGGTTAACTCAGCACTAGGGGGCTTGAGTCAGCCCAGGCTTGAAGGACAGCCCAGCACAGAGCAGCCTTCAGACCAAACAAAGTACCTTCTGCCGAGCTGGGGCACAGATAAAAGATCCCATGGCATTTCTTGTGAAGCCTGGAGGAGACTGCCAGTGCTGAAGCTGAAATCTCTCTGCCAACAAACAAAACTGTCTTTAAACTCCGAGGCTGTGTGTGAGCTATTGTTGGGGACATAATGGCTTCTCTGTTTCCCTGCACAGTCATTGCTCTGCAAACACACCACTGGTCTCTTTTAAAAGTGGTTGAGTGTAAATTAAGTTCTAGAACCTGGAAAGAGGTTTCATCCATTTACTTTTACTACCCTCAAGTGACATTTGTTTACAGAGCAGCACATACAGTAGATTTACAGCTGCTTTACCTGGATGGAGATGGGCATCTTTAGTGCTCAGACTGAGACTCACAGATGCAGGGCTTGGATAGCAAATCTGTATCTCTTGGTTTAAGCCAGGGGGTGAGGGTGGGGGAGTCCTGCTTGCTAATCACCCCCTCTGAGAAAAGTTTTGGTTTGGCTGGCCTGGCCTGTTTCCTCTAGTTAGCTCAGTGCTGGCACACTCAGTGCTGCCTAATCCTGAGTGTGCAGCTGCAGCAGGGCACTGAGTGCTGCTCGGGCTGTTGGAGTTCGCTCTGCCTTGGGCTGCTGGGCATCCACAGTGGGGTTGGTGCATCTCCTCTTCACCACAATTCCATGGACTGGCTTTCTCTGAGGATGGCAGGTGCTTTGGTAAGGTAAAGGACATCTTGGCTATTGTGCTGCAGTTGTGGTAAAAACCCAGAGCTGCAGTACAAAGGGGGAAGGTGGTCTCTGAAGGCAATATTATCAATTTAGGTCTATTTTGCTGGAATGGTCTTGTAACAGAAAAGAAAATGGGTCAAAGAGCAGCTGCTCAAGTTGTATTTGCTGAACTGCCTGTCCCACCAAGGTGGCAGTGACTCTTCATCCACTCCATAGCTCTCCACTCATCCCTTGTGTGCCCAGAGGGCTCCTTGGCATTGTGTGCTCACTCTCAGAGGAGCTGCAGCCCTGTGCAGCCCAAGAGCAGCTGAGTGCAGGAGTGGGACACATGGAGAGCTGGGCACTGGCCATGGCCCTCAGGAGGTGCCCAGCTCATCAGGAAGGTGCTCTGGCCAAGGGCCCCAGGCAGGAATGGGTGCTGTGCTCACACTGGGCTGGTAGCTTTATCCAAGGTTGCTTCCTAATGACCTGGATGTGTTTTGCACTGGTCCTTGACAACCTTCCACACAGAGACTCCTCCACAGACATGGCACTTAAAAGCAGGTTATGTGAAGCTGAATTTTTATCAATTTTTTAAAATTTTTTGTCCTGAAAAATTATGTCAGCCATGACTGACAGCAGTTGTGTTCTCCTCCTTGGATTTCCCTTCTCGCCTACGCATCTGGAGGTTTCTCAGTACGTGACATTTCCTGCCTGCTGTAAGGCAGGTTCTTACCCGGGTGATCGTTGCTGGTTTGAGGATGTGAAAGGAGGTGGCAGCAGGGCTGACAGTCCTGTCTCTTTCCACAGGAAGATGAAGACACGCTGTGTGGTGGTGGCAGTGGTGAGCGTGGCCCTGCTGGGGCTGGTGCTGTTCCTGGGGCTGTTCTTCGGGCTGCGCTCAGGGGACACACACACCTACAGGAGGGCGGCCGTGGCCACCGACGCAGGGCCGTGCTCCATCGTTGGCAGGTACCCACTCCTTGTGCCCTGACCCTCATGAGCTCTGACAGCTCCTGCACGAGACAGAACTGCTGCTTCCCCGATGTTCAGGAGCAATCCTGGCAGTTGCCCAGCGTGGATAATCAATCCCTAATCTCCCTGTAGAAAGAGGAGATCCTAATAAACCCCAGGCTTTTTACCATGCTTGACCAGCTTCACTGCAGTTGCTCACAGACAACATAACAGGCAAAGATTCCTTGGATCCATGAGCAATGAGAACAAGAGTTCTCTTTCTAGGTCCTTTAAAATAAAATTATTGAGATATCCTCCAATTCTAGTCTCAAGTGCTACAGATTTAAGGCTCTTCAGGAAACTGTCATTTCTTATGACAGTGCAATGAATGTGTGTGGAATGTCTCTGTCACATGTACTCTGTCACATCTGGCTGTTTTCAAGCTGGTTTGGATGTGTCTCTAATGAGGGCTGATCTGGTCTGCACACTGACCATTAAGGGTCTATTCTCTCTGGTGACAGGAGCTCAGAACTTCTGTTCCTGAGGAACACATAGAGTGGGTGTGGACAAATGTGCCTCAGAGAATCGGTCACAGCTGCTCTGACATGGTGCATGCACTGCTCACAGGGAGCTGAGACACTGTCACATGTCCCCTTCCCTTCTGCTGCACAGGGACATCCTCAAGCAAGGAGGATCAGCAGTGGACGCCGCGATTGCAGCCCTGCTTTGCGTAGGACTCATGAATGCTCACAGCATGGGCATTGGAGGGGGCCTCTTCTTTACCATCTACAGCAGCACAGGTAAGGGACAGGGCCACACACAGCGGGAACAGTTGGAGAACTTCATCTGAGGCAGGTGATTTATCCTACCTGAGAGAAGGTAAACGACTGATGCTCACAGCCTCTGGGGGAAGGTCCTCAAAATAATTGCCAAGAAACTGGCTCACGTTGGTCAGAGTCCTTCAGCAGAGACCAGGCCTGTGTGCTGAGTCCAGAGCTAAACATCATCTTCCTTGCTCTGTCATTAAAGGAAAAGTGGAAATCATTAATGCAAGAGAGGTGGCTCCAAAAAGAGCATCGGAGGACATGTTTGGGAACAACACACAGCTCTCTCTGAAAGGTATGGCAAAGGCTGCTTCACTGCTTTGGGGGGACCACAGAGCTCCAGCACTGTGCATTAAGAGCACAAATGCATTAAGAGCATTGCTTATGGTTAGGTTCTTGCCTACCTACAGGATTTCTCACCTAGATATATCCTGGAAATATCCTCTTACACAATTTGCAGACTCTGGTCTGACAAAGAAGCTAAAAACAATGCTCTTTGAACTGGTCAGGGACCCCATCACTTTCTGCTTTTCACTTCATGAAAAAGCAGGTGAATGCAAAGCACTATGACCTGTTCCACATGTGCCATCTTTCCTTTCCACCTCTTTGAATAAATCCTGGTGTGGATCACCTTGGGTTTTGTCAGTTCAGGTGTCCTCCCTAAATTACTTGTGGTGGCTTCAACTAATGGCTTGGGGCCTCCAGAGAAGTTTCCTTTCAGGAAAGTATTTTCTAGTAAGAAATAGAAAGAAATGCTAACTAGTTCTCTTCATGGTCACTCTTCTAAGCAAGAAGGAACAGCACCTCGGAGGGGGTTTGAGCAGTGTGGTGAACTTCTGGGAGATGCAAGTGAAAACAGGATTGAAGCAAACTGCTGCATCACTGTGCTTGTGGAATCAACCTGTTCCAGTTGTAGTTAAAATGCTGCAACAAAGTTTTTGGCTTAAATATGTCACAGTCTGTGTCCTCTCACCGTGATAGCTTTTGTGTTCTGAGTAGCTTTGCTCTGGTACAGAGCCTACTGAGGGGAAATGACCCTAAAACTGGAGTTCCCAGCAAGAGGACAGAGGGGTTTCACTAGCTCAGAATACGTAGGCACAAATGGCAGACCAAATGATTCTGTTAATTCTGTTAATTCTCACAAGCTGAGCTGGTCACAGTACACACAAGCCCTGCCTAAAACCAGGGCTTGGGAGAGATGCCTGCCCTACCTCCTGCTCCATCAACCTCTTTCTTTTCTAGCTGTGGAATACTTAACACGTTCCTTTTCTGCTGCAGGAGGACTGTCCATTGCTGTTCCAGGAGAAATCCGTGGCTATGAGCTGGCTCACAAACGTCATGGCAAACTGGCATGGAAAGACCTGTTTCTGCCCAGTATCAAGCTGGCAAGAGAAGGATTCCCTGTTGGGAAAGGCCTTGCTGCAGCCATCAAATCCAAAGAGGAGGCAATCGAAAGCAATCCCTTGCTGTGGTAGGTAGAGCAGTTGCTGTTCTATGCAGAGAAATTTGGGGTGGCTGCATCCAATCTGCAAAGTCCCTGTGTTTGTGTTCTGCAGTGTCTGTGAGGAGTGTGCATCGCCTGCAGTAACCACACTCACTGTGCCTGCTGGTGTCACTGCAGATGCCTAAAGGTGCTAAATCATGGGGAATGTTCAGTCCTGACCTTTAAAGGGGGAGAAATTCTACTCTTGAAGTTCATTTGTCTGAGCAGAGGTGGAATTAGAGTACGTGCTGGGATCAGTCTGCCCAATGGCAATGTATTTTCTGAATCCCCAGCTTTTCCTCATGCTCTAAGTGCAGCAAGCTCGTCTTACCTGCATTTGGAGCAATTGCAGAGTCTCCTTGAACATCTCATCTGCTGCCAGGCAGTGGGAATTTGGATCATCTCTTACTCTGCAGTCAGCCTTCCTCAAGCAGTGCCTCTGACCACCCACTTCTGGCAAAGACTTCCAGCATGAAGGGTTTTAAATACTCCTCCACTTCTTACAGTGAAACCCTTAGTGTTTGTGTCCACCCCTGCTGGAGATCACACTTAATTCTCTCTTTTCCTTAAAATCTTTGCCAGCTGCAGCTTTGTTTCCTATCCAGTTGGTAATGTACACCCTGGCCTATCTCCTATCCTTTCATCTGGCAGGTCCACAGCAACACAATCATGATCCATCATGAGAGAGCTACAGAGGAAACAATCTACCTTAAAGTGATCTAACAACCAGGGACTGAAACACTTCTGGATTTACTGGAAGCTTTGAACCTCATAGCTTAATAGACTGTGCTCTGACCTGAACTGCTGAGTTCAAGGACTGTGGCCCCTCCTGTGCATCCTGAGGCACTTGTTGGTCCCTCAGGTGGGCAGGGAGGGTGGTGCCGTGGGGAAAATCCCTGCTGCAGGCTCCATTGAGCAAACTGAGCATGTGGAATTGCAGGTCAGAAAACACTGCTCAGTTTTATGTCCCAGTGCCCAGATATGAGGACCCCTGAGCCAGGTAGTTTCAGGACTGGCTCAGGCAGTTTCTCTTCTCTCCAAGAAGCACCTAACATGAACGTTCATGCTGGTTCAGCTGCCACAGATTCACACAGTTTTGAACTTGTCTCTCAGACCTGATCTTCTCAATCTCCTTTCTCTGTTAGCGAAGTGTTCTGCAAAGGAGGGAAAATTCTGCAAGAGGGTGAAACCATCAAGATGCCCAAACTGGCCAACACCTACCAGACTATAGCCACAGAAGGAGCAGATGCCTTTTACACAGGAAGCCTGGCAAAGCAGATCATTGCTGACATCCACAGCGCAGGTGAGAACCAGGACATCTGTCCCAAGCAGCAGCAGTGACCACGCTGCTCAGAGCCCAGGGAGGAGCCAGTGACCTGCAGAAGCCTTGAGAGAGGTCAACCCTGAAATGCCCCTGAGATCTGTGGCAACAGGACACCCAAAAGAAGCTCTTTAACAGATGTGTTTGAAACTCAGAAATGGAGAGTGTTTACTGTACATTTCTGTACCACAGAGCCTCCCAAGTCTGTGCAGGTCTGGCTGTAGCTGGGTAGATACAGGCAGTTCACAGAGCCTGAATCCAACACGTTTGTACCTAAAACGTTACATACGTGGTGGTCCTGTGAACTCTGAGCTGTTTGATCTCTCGGTACCACTAGATGGTGGCAGTATCCTATCCTCATCAGCCAGCACTGGCCAGCTTGGTGAACTTCCTGTGAGTGATTTACTGGCTTTATTTGTGGTGGATAATTACTTACTGTCTTCCCCCTTCAGATAAGAAAGGTGGTGGAACACTCAAATTATTCTCTCTGGATGCACATCTGCATCCAAAACTGCATCTTCTTCCTGTAAACAGAATTCTTAAGGACATTTTGTAGCCTGACACTGCTGGTGTCCTTTGTAAAAAAAAGGTGGATCACCAGAGTTTAGGCTGCTGTAAATCAGCCCAACTTCATGCTTAGACTATCTGAGCCTCAGATGGGTCTATCAAGGAGTAAACCTCATCTCTGGGCACACATCTCTGGTTTCTTCACCTTGTTACTTTTTGGATCTGTCTGTGTTCCCTCCAATCCTTGCTGTGATTCACGGTGATGGAGTATGACCTCCTCCTCCCACCAGAGATCACATAAACCCACATCTCTGGTTTCCTTCTCTTTCCAGGGGGAATTGTCACATTGGAAGACCTGCGGGACTACAATGCCACAGTGATTGAGGACCCCATACAGATCAAACTCGGGGAGTTCACCCTCTACACACCCAGTGCCCCACTAAGTGGCCCAGTTCTGGCCCTCATTTTCAACATATTGAAAGGTGAGAGTGCCACAGAGCAGTGCCCCACAGGCAGCAGGAGCTGGGGGAACTCCAAAGACATCACCTTTTTTGGGGGAGCAAGGCCTCCCTGAGAGCCCTCCAGCAGGTGAAAAGTCTGAGAGCCCAGGAGAGATCAGAGATGCAGAAACATTCCTCTTTTCTGTAAACTTGGTGATGTTGCCTTCCTACCTGGAATACAGGTGCAAGAGGAAAAATATTTTCCTGATAGGGGAGCTTCCCTGATACTTGTGTGGGTGGAACCTAACATGTACTTGAGGCTTCTTTGGAAAACACCTCTGCAAGTACAAATTCTGCTGGTGACTCCCACTGTGCTCAAAACTACCAGAGCTCCTGAGTTCCCCGTGTGGAGGTTAGGACACTCCAGTGACTGCATCTCTGTAGAGACTGGGCTTCAAGGTTATACATTTGACACAGGTGCATTAGCAATCCATTGACACCGTGCTTTGTGTTCACAGTTGTTTTCCTCTGTTGCCAGGATATAATTTCTCTGCTGCCAGCATCAAAACCATGGAGGAGAAAGGTCTGACCTACCACCGCATCGTGGAGGCCTTTCGCTTTGCCTACGCCAAGAGGACTTTGCTGGGAGACCCAAAATTTGTCAACATTACAGAGGTACCTGGCAAAAGCCTTTCCTTTCTGCAGCACCAAAGTTGAGTGGAACATGGCTTCAAGTTTTTGGGTGATTCCACTTGGTCAGGCATGCTCTGTGCCACTTGCTGTTGACAGGCACTGAAACAGCTCTGAGTCAAAAAGTGATGTCCTGTGTGGCTCATGGCTGAGCTGTGAGGGATATAAATGGAGGCAATGTTCCTGCTGTAAGGAAAAACAAACTCCTCCATCCACCAGGAGAGCTGGGGTACATTTAGATCTAACCCTGCCTGTTTTTATAGTGTTTGAAGCCTTATTCACTATATTCCCAGCATCCTTGTGTCTCTCTAACCAGAGTCCTGCTTGTAGTAAAATGGAGCAACAGATGGGAAGGAGTGAGACTGCTTGTGCCAACTTTGCACTTTGTGCTTTACTTCTGTGCCTGCAAAAGCAGCAGACTCAGAGCCCAGCCCAGCTTGATGAACACAAATTTTCAACTTACAGAGCTCTGGTCAGACCTTGCCTTGTCCTTGTGTTCTCAATCCAATCCCATTCCTCTTGTCGTCCCTGAAGCAAGTGTAGCCCTGCTTGCCTCACAGCAGTGTGGAGGCAGCTTTCCATAGCACTGCAATAACGGATGCTGATCAACTTCTGCACAAAGGGGTGACTGTAACAGCTGCTCCTGTGACAGCTTAAATGATCTTTTGGTACAATGTCCATCTTCGAAGAAGGAAGGGCCCTGGGGGAAAAGTGTAGCCTCACTGCTGGGATTTGCCACTGTTCTGTGGCCTGAAGTATTGGATATCAGCCTCATGGCTACGTGTCTCTCAATCTGCTGAGTAACTGCACTGGATTTCTCTGACAGGCAATCAGAAACATGACATCCGAGTTCTTTGCGGATGGGCTGCGGAGGAAAATCACCGACAACACCTCCCATGCCGTTGACTACTACGAGCCCGTGTATTACACTGGAGACAATGCCGGTACATCCCACGTCTCCATTGTGGCTGACGATGGCAGTGCTGTGTCCGCCACCAGCACCATCAACCAATAGTATGAGCTCAGACATTCCTTCCCTGTAGGCCTTTGCCACCTTCCTAGTGCTGCTTCTGGGCTTGGTATCAAACACCACTGAGCTGTCACCTCTGGGGCAGGGTGGGGGTCGCTAGTGCTGGTGATGGGCACTTCTGCTGAGCTTGCAGCTCAGTGCTCAACTCTGAGGCCTCGTGCTCGTGTCAGAGACAAGATGTGTCCTCTCTCATGCTGAATTCCACCACAGCGTTCACTGCATCTGGATCTTCTCATAAGCACAGTTATTGCTGCTGGTTCTGATTTCCCAGGCTTTTGGAAGGAATTTGAGCTAATCCAGCTGGCCTGGAAGTGCAGTGTTTGGCTGTGAGTGCTGTCAGAAAGAGCTGTGTCTGCACATGTGGCCTGGAGCCAGGGCATGAAGCTTATTTTTATCCTTAGAAAATGTCTCCAGCTTGACACATCGGAGCAAATCCCCCATCACTCCCAAATGTGCCAACCTTTGAGCTGTGCTGCCCCTGCATGGAGTGCAGTACTGCCCACCTGGAAGGGGCAGGAGTTGTACTGAGGTGCTGTGCTGGTTTTCCCCGTGGGATCCTCTCAGGGAAGCTGTAGGAAGGGCTCTGGGCTGCCTTTCCTCTGTGTGTAGCTGTGTACTCACAGTAGTAACTGCTTCCTTCCCCCTAGGGGTGACAGAAAGTCCTTTACAATGGGAGGGAGTGGAGCATTACGCCAGTCAAATCCCAGGTCTCACACTGCAGTAAATTCAGCTGAAGCTCTGCCTAGATTTGCTGTGGTTCTGACCTGACTTTGACAATTTGTTTTCTCTAGCTTTGGCTCTGATGTACGATCCAACGTGAGTGGAATCATATTTAATGATGAAATGGATGACTTCAGCTCACCTTACATAATCAATGGATTTGGGATCCCTCCTTCTCCAGCAAATTTCATAGCTCCAGGTAGCTGTAAACGACCTTCCTGACTCAGTCTTTTGGCTGCGTTGTGCAGTCACACTGCAGCATCTGTGCCATGGGACACAGGTCTGGGACCTGCAGAGGACAGCAGCAGCACAGAGTCAAAAGGAGATGAGTGCAGGGGATGGTGGGATCCCCAAGAACTGAACAGGACACATGAGCTTTGTCAGGAAGGTGGATACTGGGGCTCTGGGTTTAGACATGGAGCAAGAGCTGGAAGTTTGTGAGCTGCAGGTAGAAAGCTGAGCCTCTGTGTTGCGTCTGTGTCCCCAACAGGTAAACAGCCAATGTCCTCTATGTGCCCCTCCATTTTGGTGGATAAAATGAAAAAGGTGAGGATGGTGGTCGGTGCTTCTGGAGGAACAAAAATAACTACAGCAACAGCACTGGTACGTGATGGTGTGGGCAAATGGGGGACAACACGAGGCAAAATGGGAGAGGCAGCATTTGGGGGGACTCCCGTCTGCGCCTGTGACAGGATCATGGCTGTGGCTCCCTGCTGGGGGCCAGGGGCTTGAAAAGGAGGTTCCTGCCTGGCATTCTGAGGGCCAGACCTCCAACACCAACTCCTGCCACAGCTACAGAAGGTCTGCTATTAAATTTCCTCCTTTAGTGACTCCAGTGCCTCCTTTAGTGACGTTTGCTCTGGCAAGTTCTTATCACTTGCACAAAATTTGCTTTCTTCTGTTCTTTGGATCTCCATGAGCCTATTTACCTAGTTTAGAGTTGTTCCCATCCAACGTGCCTAACTTTGCATGAAAGTCACACAGAGAAGCTAAATAAGAACTCATCTCAGGCACAGTGTCAGGCCTGGCAGGCAGGACTTCTGTACTGCTGTGGCAGCCACTCAAACCACCCAAGAGTGACTGCAGCAGTGACTGTCCCCTGTGCCAGCAGCACCAGCTGGATCTGGCTTTTTGGCTGAGGTAGAGGAGTCTGTAAAAACGACTACAAGCAACTTCCTTAAGTCCTGGACTCTGAGAGTATTCTCACTTCCCAGCAGCTCCAGCTCCAGTTCAGTCCTGCAGAGATGAGCCAGGCCTAAGGGAACTGGTTGTACAATAGCAGGAAACTGTAGGTGTGTTTGTTGAGGTGAGTGTTGTGTGCTTAGTTACAGCAGCATAAATCCAGCCACCAGAGCTTAGTCATCTGATCCTTTTGCTGTGTTAATTTGAGTCACTCATTTCTTTGTGTGGGAATCCTCCTAAGCATATGCAAGCTGCAGTTGTACCTGTGTTTTGCTTAGCCAAGAGAAGAACCACTGAAAGCCACATAAACCAGAAATGGTGCCTTTTTTGTGCTCCGGTGAACATCCTTGAGGCACCTCTGCCTGTGAAGTAATTAACATTAAGGCTTTTTGCTTCTCACAGACAATCATGAATTCCATCTGGTTTGGTTACGATGTGAAGAAAGCAGTGGAGGAGCCCAGAATTCACGACCAGCTGTTTCCCAATATCACAGAGCTTGAGCTGCAAATAGAGGAGGTTGGTCTCACTAGAGCCATACATGAACTTGGATGGGCTGGGTTCCTAGTGCTGGGAAGGCAAGCACTGTGGAAAATCATCAGGTTTGGCCAAATGTTCCTAGGTGAGCAGTAGTAAGGCTGGTACAGGTCTAGTGCTGGGTCACAGTAAGCTGTTCGAAGTGTACCTTTAGTCTCAGTCACACAAGTGTGAAGCCAGTGCATTGAAGAGTGACTTGTATCTGAAACTGAGCATGTTTGGCATAAAGGACTTGCAAAACAGCAAACAAACCACATCAGGGCCCAGACCATCCAGCAGTCTAAATCCAGTCAGTCTCAGGGAACTCTTGTCCTGTTGTGTAACCTCATGATGAATCTGGAAGGCCTGGCCCAGAGATAGCAAGGGAGGATGCCCAGAGGGACCTGGGAACAGACTTGAAAATATCAAGTCAAGATCACAGTAGAGATGTCAGCACAGTACTGTCAGTTGGAGAGCTGATGGCAAGGTCTGCCTGGCTCTCCAGACCACTCACCTGAACTGGCAGCTTCATTCACCCTGAGAAAGTGCACGTCCCAGAGGCCTGAGACAGGCACAGGCTTTGTACATCTCTCATGCCTCTGTATCTGTCTCTGTACATATATCTCTGTGCCTCTGTATTTAGGAAAACAGTCCTACATAACACAGTTTTCTTATCAAACTCTGCAGAAGTTCCTCTGTTAATAAGCTTCTTATGAAGGTAACAGCTGAGGTATCTGCCAGCACTGGGGAGGATGCCCTGCTCTCTACAAGTCCTGTGTTTTCCACCACTGCCAAACAGGAGCCATCAGTCCTGGCTGTTAGTGTGTGAATATCCGGGACCAACAATAGTATTGGTAACCCACACTGAGCACCACAAATATCAAATCTTCTGAATTCCACTTCTTCAAAAGTAGGGCATCCCAGGAAGCAAAGGGAAGAGGAGGAACAACATGTAGGTTAGCCCTATCTGACACAGGCCCCGAACACCTGGGTGGTTGTGGGGGATGCAGGTGGCAGCCTGCAGCAGGTGCAGTTTCCCTCTGTGCTGTGTGTTACCTTGGTCACAGTTTTGGAGGCAGGCACACAGCTGAACACACTGAGATCATGCAACAACAGCCAGTGTTTATTGATGAACACCCCCTTTTATAGGGGGTTCAAAATTCCTGCTCTTGAACACTTGATTGGTTGGGTCTCAGCACGCCCAGCTCCCTGCCCAGTTGCATGTCTGCATTCAGGGTTGAATGGGATTGCCTGGGGTCCCAGTTTGAGTTCAAATCCATCCTATCCTTGTCATACCTGGGGACTTGTTTACTTCTACTCTTTAACCAGCTAGGCTAGTCGAGTCGGGTTCAGTTAGGGCCAAATTTACCTGCGCAGCTTCAGAGCAGCTGCAGCTGTCCGAGTTGTGCATTGCAGGGCATCGAGCAGCAGCTGAAGAAGAGGAGGCACGACACGGCGCGGGTGAGCGGCGGCGCGGTGGTGCAGGCCATCCTCAGGACGGAGCGCGGGTGGGCCGCGGCCTCCGACTCCCGCAAAGGGGGCTTCCCTGCAGGCTACTGACACGGCTCAGCTCCTTCTTCCAGTGGTCTAGTGACACCAAGGTGTGTTTGGGGGGAAGATCCTTTAGATCTGCAACTCAGGGACTTCTCACAGGAAAGAGAACACATTTACCTGTGATTCTGTTGATGGAACTGGGACAGTTCTCTACAGCCATGACCGAAGTGCCTCATGCCACAGCCGTCTGCTAAGACAGGCACGTCCACCAGGACGTGCAGTACTTACTTGAAGAGTCTGTTCTGCCTTGAAGAGTTTGTTCCCTGCCTCCTCTCCATCCCATGAA
This sequence comes from Nicator chloris, assembly GCA_013400495.1. Taxonomy (NCBI): domain Eukaryota; kingdom Metazoa; phylum Chordata; class Aves; order Passeriformes; family Pycnonotidae; genus Nicator; species Nicator chloris. Next base: position 208,370 of record WAAE01011510.1, on the reverse strand, counting down.
GACAGATTGGGTGCCCAGTCTCTGCAGAAGGTCCAGTTCACTCAAGCTGCAGGAAGCGTTTCCCCTGCACGGTGTCAGCTATCAGGAATGTCCCTGTCACTGCTAGAGAAGACATTTGCTTCCTGTTGAGTAGGTAGGAGTTACGGGACTCTGGGACTGGGTTTTCTAAGTTACAAACTAACAGGTCTGTGCCATAGCAGGAAGCCTGGCTCTAGACTGGGATAAGCCAAACTCACCACTCTGTTAACAAAAGATGTTTCTGCATTTCACCCAGTTGATTTTTGGAGATGAGTGGGGAAATGGGGAAATGGCTTCAAACTTTTTTATATTTCTGTTGAGAAGGTCTAAAGGGAAGATGCTACCTGTAAAACTCTGAGCACAACTAAAATAAATACGGAGTCACACATTTTCCTTGCCTGCACAGTTGCTGCAAAAAGGGATGGTGAGAGTCTGTGTGAAAGAAGCTCTTCTGAGATTTTTGTCTTTTCTTCACTGCTTTGATGAAGTCATGAGTAAACAATAATAGTTACATATCCAAAACAAGCTTGTTTCTCTCCACTTTGCTTTTTATCACGCCATACTGCAGGCGCAAAATATCAGAGTTTGGGGAAATGAAACTTCTACAAAAGGGTACGCTGCCTCTGCTCTTGTTTAAAGGTAAGTTACTATTAACCAGACTGTTAAGGACCTCTCAGAAATCCCTGTCTGATGTGCAGCAGCTGAGAGTGTTTGTACCTGCATGAGGGGGTTTGGTGTTCACCTACCGGCGTGGATCAATATATCACATCACATCAACTTAGCCCAAGACCAAAACCAAATGATCCAGGATGTTGTCACGCTCTAGTGGTGTTTTTGAAATCCTTGATACATGAGTGGCAGTAAGTTAACTCATCTGTTTGGCTTGTTGAAACTTCCTGTCAGTTTAAAATACAGAAGAGAAAATGAAAGACTGAAGTTTTAGGCATCATGCATCCTCTTTCCTAGAAGTGTCTGGAATTGAGGAAAGCCCAGTTTCACAGAATAAAGTGATAGCTAGATGATGCTTAAATCAGAGTCTTGACTTTGACATACATATTTGCTTATATCATTTGACCCAAATGAGTGGCTGTTGCCAAAAGTGCCCCAGGTGTGCTCTGGCTCGTTTACCTGAGCTCTTACTGGTGGTGCTGCATTAGGTGCAGCAAAGGCAGTGATTGTAAATGACCTCTAGTCACTGTTCCCTCAGGAGACCAATTTGGGGCCAAGCCTGTGTCCTCATTTCTGAACTGAGACTTCCACTTTTCTACTTTCATAATTCCACTACTGGTGTTCCTCAGTGTCAGGCTACCTTTGGAACTGGGACTAGCTGAGTTCTTTCTTGGCTAGGTGTGACCTGGGAAATAAAGAAAATTACTGCACAGCAAAATAAGCTTATTGGAATCTTACAGTCACTACAGTTAGTCCAAAATTGGAAGGGAACTGATTTCTGGGAAAGGCCTGTTGGACAATCCTGATTTCTGATACAAGTCTGAATTGCTGCTGCTGGGCTGCCTCTAACTGTTCATGGTGCAGCAGTTGTTCTTGTGTTCCTGAATTTCTACTTGCTAGTCAGAAAATTCCCCTATTATTTATAACCTGTGTTAAAAAGCTTCCCCTGTGGAAAGCTTGAAACACTCCTAGTTACAACTGTTCTTACATAAATGCATTTGAATTCTTGATTCTGCAGAAGTTGACTTGTTTGGTTGTTTTTTAGCAGTATCAGTGCAGAGGAATGATTTGTTAAACTGGGCTACAGCTTGCACTTACATCCTATGTTTTTTAAAAAAGCTATGGATACTTCTGCAAGCTGTAATTGTCTGCATTGCATTTGGACATATCTGTACACGGAGCAGGCACTTCTGCCACCTGCTTGGATACCCCATCCCACTGCTCACCCAACGCTGGGGCTGTCTGTGCATCAACAGCCGGATGTCAGCCAGTGGTTCCTGCTGTAAAACCTCCAACTGTACCCTCCAGGCTGCTCAGCTGTTGGGATGTTTCAGCTGCAGGGAAGATCTTCTGGATAGGACAAGAGGGAATGGCTTTAAACTGAAAGAGGGTACATTTAGGTTACATCTTAAGATGATATTCTTTACTGTGACAGCAGTGAGGCCCTGGCAGAGGTTACCCAGAGAAACCGTGGCTGCCCTATGCCTGGAAATGTTCAAGGACAGGTGGGATGGCACTGGATCTAGTGAGTGACATCCCTGCCCATGACAGGGGGGCCAGAACAAGATGGTCTCTGAGGTCTCTCATCATTCCATGTCCCACCTTTTGAATGCAAGCACGTGGCTCTGCTCCTGGGTGCACACAGTGTGTTGGTGTGGGCTGCCTGTGCCAGTGCAGGGCATGGAGAACAGGACACATTCCATGACTGATTCCAGCTGATGTGAAAGGAAGCTGTACCATTAAAAGGCAATTCAGATCATGAGCTGGAGGGTTCACCTCTTGCCCCTATTCTTCAGTCTGGCATTACCACAATTTTCTTTTGGCAACCATCCAGCCTCTGCAAGGGAACAAAACTCCGCTGTGAGAGACAAGTGGCACGAGCTGCACCATTCCTCAGCTTCTGCAGCAGCATGAGGCTCCAGAATGAACAGCTGTTCCTGCTGGAAACACTTGCATGGAGTCCTCTGTGCCTGAGTGATGGGATAGGCAACAGGTTTAGAGGAGAAATTCCCAGACAGGTTTAAAAACACTTTATTAAAAGTATAACTTAAAGACTTCATTAGAAAATAGAGCAGCCTCTGTACAATGATGCTTTAAAAGTCCATGTAAGTTGATTTCAGTACAAAAATAATGCTCTCTTGTTGGGAGGAACAGGAATGTGGAGAGACCAAACTGAGAGGCTTTTGGCCCAAGCAGATTTCAGCAGCAGTGAGGAGGTGGCAGGGCAAGAGCAGAGGTGCCAAAGCAAGTACAATGTCAGCTTCACCAGGTATTCTGCTAGGAAGGACTGCAGGACTGGAAGTCTCTGCTGCACTGAGACATTTGCACTCCCATTCCCTTCTGTCTTGCAAGTTAAATCTGTGATGGGTTTTTAAACTGCTTCACTGGCTGACTTGCAAAGTTATTAGCAAAGCAGTTAAACTGCAGTGAGTACTGGACTAAAGATAATATTCCCATGTCTTTGGTGGGAAGTAGCTGTGATACTCCTGCACTGGAAAGGTGATAGGCTGGAGTACTGCAGGGTGCTTCACTCTAAGGTGTGTCAGAAGCAAAGGTAATGGAAGGCTTGGTTACTTGGTGACTTGGGCTTTCTGTAGGGAATCATGATGGAGAGGGGCCAGAGCACTGCTGAAGGTGGCCCTGAAGCCTAATAGGGGAGCCAGGAGTGCTCTCCCTGTCTCCAACCAGTGCCACGCTCAGTTGCTGATTGTAAACTCTCGGCTCAGTGGGGTTAGCTGGAAATAACTACAGATCTTGCCAGAGCCAGCATCTGGTCTGGTCCATGTGTCTGGAGCTGCAGATGGTGTCTGGCGCCTGGCAGTCCTTCCCCTGCACAGCTCTGCTGGGTGCTGTGTCTGACACCAGAGCTGATACACCCAGGAACTGCCAGCTGGGGCAAGGCAGTTCATCCAGGTAGAAAACTTAAGCAAATTAGATGGATTTGGGTTCTTTGGTAGTCATACTCAATGTAACCCCTTCCAAGTGAACATAAAAACTGTCGTTTGTCAGCCTTTGGGGCTGTTTCCTCTCCCATTCACCAGTGCTGTGATGCTGCCTCACAGGGTGCCGGCCACTTCCACAGTGTGAGTGAGCAGCTCTGATGGAGAAACCAGCAGGTCTTCCTGGACTGGGGCATTTAACACGAGTTCCACTTGGACAAGGAGGGAGCAGGCAGTGCACGGAGCTGGCTCCTTCCATGGAGCTGGCTCCATCCATGGGTAACTTGATTTCCAGCTGCATGATTAAGTTCTTGCGGTTAGGATCTGGTAAATCAGCATTCATTCACTGATAGAGCAGGGGCCATGCTACAGTCCTTGGGGTACAACTTCTGAAGGAAAACACATGTCTGGCTCTGGTCAGCTTCACTTGGACCATCACTAAAATGCAAGTGAAGGCTGAGATTTCAGTAAATTGATGGCTTTATTGGACAGGCTTTGTGGGTAAAAACATTTGGCGTAAAACCTAGCTGACCTTGTTTTGTGTTTTTTAATAGTGTATGCTTGTTATGTTTACAGAGGGATTCTATTTGTTGGAGAACTAAGAGTCCCCTGGGCTCTGTGTGTGAGGGGGAGGGCTCTGCTAGTGCCTGGCTCTGGTTTGTCCCTCTTTCAGACACACACAACACTGTGCCCATAGGGCAATCAGGCTCAGAAGCTTTCAGAAAATGGAATTTTGGAGGATTCTGGGAATTTGACCCTGCATATTTGAAGAGCTTTGGGGGTTTTGTAGATTTTAGGTTTTACTTTCATAAATGTTTGATTCTCTTGACCATTTTGAGCAGGGCAAGGTTATGGATTAACTGCAAAAGACCTTTTGCATCCAGGTGCAAAATCCAGGACCTTTTGCATTCAGGTCTCTTCTCCAAAAGTTTTCTCTTTCTGTGATAGTTCTTAGAGTCCTACAATGCTCTCCTTGTGGTCTGAAGGGAACACTAGAGACTAACTGTGGTAAACAGGGATTTGGAGCATGTAGGATATGGGAGAATTCTGCTAATGCCTGATAGTGCTGCATCACTTCTCAGCAGTCCTGATGTTTGCCTGGCCAGGCTGAGCTTAGGGCTACAAATGACACCACCTGATCACTTATACTTTGCAGTTTGAAGAAAGTTCTAAAGTTTCCATAAAACAACATTTCCACTGCCTTCCTGAGATGCCTTCCCAAAGACTGATGTACCAGTGCTGAGGAGGGAGAACTGGCACAGACTGGGACCCATCTTCCCACAGGGAGAGGCACTTCCAGGGAGCTCAGCTGAAGCCTGTTCATCCCAGGAGCAGGGAAATCACAGCCCCCACAGGAGGCTGTTCTCAGTCACGGTGTGCAGGGCTGGAGGAAGTGTTGGTGCAGTACCCTGAGCCTGTGGGGTCCTTGGCACCCCCGAGGCAGAGAGCAGCAGGCAGGGCAGCACTTGTGCCATGGTGTGATTTCATCTGCCACCTTGGGGAAAAGCTGAGCTTCTTTGGATGGGAAAAGAGAGGGAGAGTGTGGAGTTTTGATCTCTCCCCTTTCCAAACCCACGGTCTAAGCCTGAATGCTTCAGATTTTAAAATCCTCACCCTACAGACGCTTCTTGTTCATAGCTAAAATAGTTATGTATTTCACATTGCTGAGCCCCAGCAATAAGCTTGTTGTGGAACAGCCTGAAAGAAACCAAGACTCTATCAGGAATGGAAGATACAGCTGGGCCATTTCACAGTGTTCTTAGTGTGGTTTGGACCAATTTTCCTTTCACACTTTGTATTCTCTCATTCTGAGTAACTGATGTGCTCAAGAAATATGTTCTCAGTGTATCACATAAATAATGAAAGGTGTAGCTCTAAATAAGGTTATCTGACCTCTCCTTGTATTGCCTGAGGGTGACCTGCAGTCTACTGGAATTAGATGTAATCACAGACTGTGCCCATGCTCCAGAAGACATCCTGATGGGAACAGGAAATTATGGGCATGTCCAAGCAAAGATGTTCTGAATCTCCTGGGGCTTTGTGAATTGTGATGGCATTTCATGCTAATATCCAGCTGACTTCCCCAGCTTCCTTTTATCAGAGTAAGCAGAGATGCATTTTCCTTCCTTGGAAATTCCCTGTACAACATTCATTGCAAATTTATCTTTCTTTTCTTTATGTCCTCTTCCCAGCAGGCCGGTCCTAACCTCCTGTGGAGGGAGAGAAGAGGAAATGGAGTGAATGGGGCAGGGGCCTGAGATCTGAGCATTGCCAGGTGTGAAACTGTAGGATGTGTGTGTGGAGTCTGGTTGAGAAAGTGAGGTTTAAACAAGAAGGAGGTGAGACAGAGGCAAAATAAAGATTTCCCAGGAGAGTTACAGAAGCAACCTGCTTCCCACCAAGGCCACTCACCTTGCTGAAAGGCTCCTCAAATAGGACACTGTCACCCTGGGTGTGCATGACAGGAGCTGAAATGGCACGTTCCAAGTCATAGCCAAACCACAGCTTGTTTATAATCACCTGCAATAAAACAAATCCCACACTGCCCAACTGGACATAAAATCTGGGCTGTCCAACCCAGGCTGCACTGAGCCAGACCTACAGTCCTACCAGTCCTGCTTTCATGGTGATCAATACTAGATGCATGGGGCAAGTAAAAGAATAGGATGAGCACGTAATACTTCCCAGAATGCTTTCCTTGGCCTGCAGCCTGCAGTCTTTAGTGAATTCTAAAAAAGCACCAAGGGGTCAAGATCTGAGGAGCGCTGAGTAGGGACTGACCATGGCTAGAAATCTGGGAGGGCTGAAAGAACTGGGAATTTCCTGTGGGTTTCACTTACCATGGTAGTAGCACTGATAATCCAGCCCCCTCCAGCTCCTCCAATCACCAGCATGTCTCCTGACTTGGAGATGAGGATGGAAGGCACCATTGCTGAGGGAGGCTTCTCTCCTAGAGCAGAAGCAGAGATATTATTCTTTCCATGTGGCTCTGAACAGGGTAGGAGGGACACAGGTTAATCTACCTTGCCTTTCTTTTGTCTCCCACTGAAAAACGAGCTGCTGCTCCTTCCTCAGATGCTCAAGACTTCCTGAAAAATTTCCTTGTACTGAAAGCCTGTCTCTCGAGAAACTGGGACCTTTATGGCACAGGCTAAACAAGCTTCTCTTGATGCAGGACAGGGCATCCGACAAGTATTCAGGATTTGCTGCAGCTCATCCAAGCAGATGAGGAACCCCTGGCAGAAATCCTGCCACAGCAGCACTGGTGTCCTCTCCCAGCAGGCTGAGGGGGATGCAGCAGGGACAGCTCATGGCACAGAGCCATGTCTGCACCAACACTGCTGTGTCACAGAGCTCGGTGCAAGCCTGTAGCAGCTCTATACTCAGAATCTTAGATGAGCCTAAAATATCAGCAGGCTTGTCTTAGAAGTAGTTTCTTCACTTCTTCCCTCCCCTTCCTATCAGATTCAGGTCTCTTCTTTTTTAACCTTTGGTTAAAAACCAAAAGTATTTCTCTGGTTAGAAATCAAAACTCCCGTGTTTCCATACAAGGAGATACGTGAGTAGACAAAAACACACTACAGGACTTTATCTATCCTCTTTTAGTCTGAAATAAACTTGCTCTCATCCAGATCTAGGAAAGGAAGGAGGACCTGTAAGTTTACAGCTTGTCCCTGCCCCCTTGTACACAGCCTGTGTATTCATCCCCTGGCCCTGTGCTTTATTCTGAGGATGAGGATGCTCACCTGGTTTAATGCTTCTGTTTGCTATGCAGAAGTCAGCAAGTTCATTATTTAAAATGATCCCAGTTTGGTTAGAATACACAAAGGAGCCAAACCTGCAGGGAGGAAAGACGAAGCCTTTTAGTGCCCAGGGTTCTCCTGTTGTGGATGGCATTAACTGCATGTGGCACCCTGTGAGTAGCTTCTGTCTCCTCCCAACCTGCAAGTGTCCCAGTGAGGGTGTCCAAAAGGAATTGATGCTGCTGCTGGTGACAGAGATAAGGTCCCTGTTACTGGTGCCTCCGGGGATTTGCTCAACCCACAGAAATTCAGCAAGAGCCTCAGCAAGTTCTTACACCCTCTTGAATTATGACAGCCCTTGGAGCTGATGCTCAGAGATCTTTGCTGTCACATGAAAAAGGCATTCACAGCTCAGAAGCTGCCTAAACCAGTGAAACCCAAGGGGTTTGCATTTCTGGTAGCCAGCCCTTGCAGCTCCCCTGTGAACCTGACACGTGGCCTGTGTGACTCTGTTCCCAAGCCCCGGGCTACTCACGGGTAGTTGATGGTGCTGGTGGCAGACACGGCACTGCCGTCTGCAGCCAGCACAGAGATGTGGCTCGTGCCCATACTTCTGTATTTGTCATTGTAGAGGGACCCCAGCAGGTTGTAGTGGCTGACTGGGTGGTCACCACGAGCATCCATCCGCTTCCTCGCAAACTCAGCAAACTGCTCAGACAGCAGGGTCCCCACAGGCACCTGCAGGCACAGCAAGGACACTGAGCTGGTCACCAAAGCACAGGCGTGTCTTTGGGCACAGGCAGGCCTCAGGAACTGAACCCCAATAGTCAGAGCTTGGGGCCCTGGAGTGGCAGCATTCAGTCCCAGGCCACTCTCATCCCAGAAAATGGACCAAGCTCAGCACAGAGGCACCTCAACACTGGCAGGAGCATGTGCACAACCTTTGTCAGGCAAGTGAGGGCCAGTCTACAGCTGAAGCTGCAGAGTGAACAGCCTGGTCCTGCCTCTGCCTCGGCCAACTCAGCTGCATTGCTCCTCAGTAGCAGCTCTAAGTATTTTCTTTCCTTCCAGGCTGCAAAGAAGGAGCATGTCAGAGCATTGCTGGGTGCTGCAGCACTGTACCAACACACCACGGAGCTCACCTGAGCTTCAGAGAAGGCTGGGTCACTCATGTGGGGTCTTAGCATGTTGCCAAACTTCAGGGCCTCTGCAATGTAGTGGTAGGTTTCTACCTTCTCCTCAGTTGTTGCCAATGATGCTTTATGGAATTTAAATTCTATGGAGCAGGATGAAGTAATTTTGTTAATAGACCCAAGGCAATGTTTTTTAAGAAGTGTAAAAAAAAAAAAACCAGTTGAAAGAAGCCTCCTCCTCCCAGCCCAGTTCTTACCAGGTTTCCCCTATGCTTTAGCATAGTACTAATTCCACTACGAATTCAATTTCTTTTGAAGCATTGGGAAAGTCATGCATCCTTTGGCCTTTGCAGCAGCTGTGGTGATGCTGACCCACTGTACAAGTAAACCAGTTCATCCTCCTGCTGCACAGCATGGTCACACTGCTGCTTTGGGCCCCGTTCTGCACAAAACCTCCATTTCTGCCCATTGCATTTTATCACTCTGGAGCAACCCTCTCTGCAAACCTCTTGCTGACCCTTTTCCATTAGGAATTTACCTTCCAATACCTTGAGGATGAACATGAGCACTGCACCTCCCATGGGTGGTCCTGGAGCAAACACCTTGGTGTGGTTGTTCAGGGTGATGTTCAGAGCTGGGGACACCTCTGCTTTGTATGCCCGAAGGTCCTCCAGTGAGAGACTGGACCCTTCAACAGAGACCCAGGAGCTGCCATTAGCACAGCAACTTGTGCTGTGGGCTGCCTACATCAGAGCCTTGGTAAATCTTGTGAAGAGCCATCCTTGCGCAGCCCAAATTCCTTCCACCCAGCCCAGCACTGCTGTCACACATCCTTATGTGCTGCCAAGCCCCAGGATGTCACAAAGCCTAAAGGAGTCAGAGGGGCCTGTGCAGGAGCACTGTGGGCAAAGGCCAGAGCAGTGGGTGGTCTCAGCCCCGCTTCTGGGCCTGAGATATAGGAATTGGGGAAAGGTGGCCTCTCCCCATGTCATGGGTACCACCCCAAGTGACAAGCAAATGGCATGTGTTGGCTTTCCCCAGCACAGGCTCACTGTGAGCCGGGCTGGGAGAAAGGCATTACACTCCTGTGTATCAGGACTACCTGTAGCTGTTACCTACCAGCCTTCCTGACGTCCTCCACCAGGGCCCTTCCTATCTCTCCCTCATAAAACGCTGCAGCTCCGTGTTCTGCTACAGCCTGCAGTGTTTGCTGCAGCGCTCGCCACCGGAAGGTCTCACCACCCTTCAGAAATCTCTGACCATCACATAGCAGTGGGCTGTTAAAGAGGAACATTCATCAGTTTTACAGCGTGAGCTTGTTCTTGCCCAGGGCCAATGACCCCTTTTTCCTACGAAGAGCTGATGTGGATTGTGTATCTTGTGCACTTTCCAAGGCAGTGCTACACTGCAGCCTCTTTTAAAAACCCTCTTCTGTGACTCTCTCCCATTCCACAGCAAGTATTCCCTGAGCACAAACCACAGCAGCAGCCTGTGCCCACATCAGCGTGTCAGAGAAAGGGTCAGAAGCTGAGGGAACAGTGGTCCTCACACTGCAGTTTCATTCATGGGTCTTACCACAGGCTTTTCCCCGGAGTAGAGAAGGCTGGGTGATGGAGAATTTTGTCCAGAACTGGGGAAATGACAAGTGGCTCTGACAGAAGCTTGATGGTTGGTTCAAACAGGGCTTTCCATGGTAAGCGGCCGTGTCGCTTATGGGCTTCCTCATAGCCCCGGAGTTCCCCGGGCACGCCAACCCACTGGGGACCTGAGGAGCAGAAGAGCAGTGTCACACCCAGTCACTCACTGGCTTGGGGGTTCCACCTCTCTGAAAGCTCTCCAATCGAAGTCTGAGTTGCTAGAGGCAACCAAGGCTTCTAAAAGCAGTCTTGCTTTGTTTATTACCTTTTCCTGTTCATGTATTTCCCTGTTAATGAACTGGAGCCAGGCCTGAGGTGTGCTGAAAGCATAACAGGCAACAGGCACAGGCTGCAGCAAGGGAGGTGCCAGCTGGACACTGGAGAAATGGCACTCATGGGGCCTGGTCAAACACCAGAACAAGGGAAGCAATGAAATTCTCCATCCCTGGAGAAATTAGAAAAAGTGAAAGAACAAGACCCTGAGCAGCCTGAGCAACACCTGACATCACCCTGCTTTGAGCAGACCTCCAGCTGCCCCTTCCAACCAGAGCTGCTCCTGATTCCATTTCAGGCTTTTCCAAGGATAGGAACATCTCCAGAATCTAGGACACACCCCAAAAGATAACATTCTAGGGAAGGAGAATGAATACAGCAAGAAATATGGAAAGATCCAAGATGTGCTGCTAAAGCAAGAGTGCCTGAGCCCAGCAATTCAACCCCTAATGTGCTTCCCCAGTCTATGGACATGGGCAAGCACATGAGATTGATTTCTTTTGTTTCAAGAAAGCTATGGATCTTATTTTTCTCTGTAAGAACTTCTGGGGAATGAGAGCTTTGGGAAATCCAGTCTTGAGCTGCAGACTTCCTACATAGAGAAGTTACATTGTGATTTCTCCTCATGCTGGCTCCCCATTGCCTCACTGGTCAGGTTGCTGGTATTACCAAACAGGAATTTGTATGGACGTAGTATTTTTAGTGACATTTGCAAAAGGCAATCCAGGTAAGAGTGTGTTAAACTAAATAGAATTCCAGATCCAGTCAGTGAGGTGCTCAGGTCCCCACCCTGAGCTCTGTGCACACCAGGAGGGCACACAGCTGTGGCCTAGGCTGTGTCCTTACCAATGGGGAAACCAGCACCACAGCCAGACAAAAAGTTGCGAGGAAACACTCGTGGGACTGTCTCACGGGCGTTGATCACCTCCACTGCTCCTAGAAGGAAGAAGAGGGAAATGCCTGATGTTGTTTTCCTGAAGCAGGTGAACATCACACTTGAGTCAGCTGTAGCACTGCACGTGCTGCTGGCTCAGAGCTGAGCTGCTCTGGAGCCTTTTGCCTGATGTGCCAAGTGCACCTGCAGGGTCAGGTGTCAACACAACTTGTCCTACAGTCCTGTGCTTTTATTTAGGGCAAAGCAAGCAGTGCCTACCTAAAGGTACTGAAAGTACAGGGGGAAGGCCAGGGCTTTTCTCCAGCCAGCGAAAGTTCCCCCCAGGGTTCATGGGCTGGGACATGCTGCCTCACACCTGCAGGTTCCTGCACTTCTTCTACAGATGAGACATGTCAGAGACTTAATGTGAGCCTCATGCTCCTGGGAGGGCCATTTACCAAATGATGATGAGGCAAGTCGATCATATTTAAAGCCCTCTATGTATCAGGGAGCTTGAAAGGACAAAACCAAACCCCCACTTGCATACACTCGTATTTCAGGCCTAGCCTATCATTTTGCCTCCTTCTCTGCCTTGTGTTTATCTGTCCCTATCACAGTCCACAGAGGCAGCTGTGCTGCAGGAGCCCACAGTGCTCCCTGGGGTACCAAGTGGCTGAGCTGTGCATGGGCAGCTCTGTGCAGCTGTGTGCTACTCAGGTAGCAGAGGAGGATTGCTGTCAGGAAACAAAGTTCCACGGCTCTGCCAAAAGGGAAAAGAAGAAAAATATAGGTGTTCTGCCAAATTAAGCTCTTGCATAAGATACACCCAAACATTTCCAGATTTGTGACTCTGAGAAACTACTTGGCAGGGGTTTAAAAACTATGATATTGTTACAGTGTTCATTGTTGATATTACTATTAGATATATAAGCTCTGGGGATTTTCAGAAGACTTAAAAACTCTCACATTAAGGACATAAAAGCAAGAAAACAACACTAGAGTTTAAGACAAACACAGAAAAGCTCCCCAGCAGACACTGAACATTGCTAGGTTTAGGTTTCTGAAGTGGAGATGCATCTCCTGGGACAGGAAGTGTCAACGCTGCTTTGGGGAGTCACACCAGCACTGGGGACAGCAGTGAGAGACAACTCCAGTGTCAGCAGGCACTGCCAGAGCTGCTGGGGCAGCACAAGCCCCTGAAGTGCCATCCCCAGGGCTCAGCACTGCCAGCCCAGCACTGCCAGCACATGCTGCATTCCCCTCCTGCCTGCTTCACTCAGCCACCCACACCTGGCTGCTGTCAGCTGTGTGCCTTTGAAATTTACTTTGGAATTGCTTTGGAGGGGGAAGAAGAGGCAAACTCAGTTCATTTTATATCAAAGCCCTTTCCTCCACACACACGGTCCTGCTGTGCAATGATAATCACAGCTCCCTGTGGTGGATGCTTTGGATTAAGAGCACAAGTGTGGTTTGTGACATGGCTTTTATATTCAAAATATTGCTCTGACAGAACAGGAAGGATTCTGATTTCTCCACAGCAGTTGTGTGTCTGCAGAGGGGCAAGGCACCATGGAGAGGCCAGGGCAGGCCCATACCTGTGCTGGCATTATAGATGGTAAATATGACACCACCACCCAGGCCTGAACTCTGAGGGTTCATCACTGAAGTGCAGATCAAGCCAGCAATGGCAGCATCCACAGCTGTGCCTCCACTTTTCAGGATATTCCTGTGGTGGGAAGGGAAGAAAAAAGACACTGTTAAAATCTATGAATGTCAGAATGGGGGAAGCACAAGAAAATGCCTCCTTGGGGCCCCTGCAACTTTAGGAGAGAAGTGGGAGAAATGTAGTGCCAGCAGTGTGGGGTGTGAGGGCATGGAGGGACACCTTCCTTTGCTGGAGTGAGAAGGAACAATTAGAGGGAAAGGAAGAAGAGTCTGCAGAAAGAAAGAGCGGTCAGGGCCAGACCTTTGTAGGGCTGGACTTCCTTTGGGCAAAGAGTTACGAGACAGAGAGAACTGCAGCTGCTGACAAATGCGGTGGACTAAAAGGGACGGCAAGGAGTCCCGAGACATGCTCCTTCTTTGCAGCCTGATGGAGAAGGATGCTCTGAGAACAGAAGAGGGCTTTCCACATCCTAGGAACCCAACAACTAATCTCTAGCTTCCCAAATGCCATTCCTAATAAAGGCATATGCTGGTCAGCTGGACAGGAGCACTGAAGTGGGAACACTGGGTCCACGTGGAACAAATTAGCACAATACTCACTTCATTGTTCTTACAGCGTGTCTTCCTGGGCCTGTTAGCACAAAAAATGTCCCACCCTGCTCCCTCTATTCCCAAAGACAAAACCGACAAAGAAACAAAAAACCAAACAGGAAACAAACCCCTCAACTTCTTCTACCAATGCACAGCTACGTGAAAGAACACACAGGCATTAAAAGCAGCCTCTTGCTGCTGACAACAGCGAGGTTCTGTTAGAGAAACATGTCTCAACAAATGCTTCCCTCAAGAACATCTGAAAAACATCTTTTCCTTGCAGTGGAAGTGGGGTGGCATTTCCTGCACAGCCTGCCAGGAGCCAGCACTGGTGTTTGCCAGGAAGGTTCCTAACTGTTTTATTGGGTTATTGCTCAGATAAGGCAAAGCCAGAGTGGAAACCGGAATAGTTCATTAATTGCAGTGCTACTGCTCCCAGAGTTTGCATGGGAACACAGAGCACACAGACTGGTGTTTATTTTACATCCACTGATATGGCTGGGACCTGCTGGGTCCGGGAACAGGATGCTGCCAGCAGGCACACTGCTTGTGGCTTTCCTTTGTTTCCCTAAGTGCATTGGAATCACTGCATGTAAGGAAATTACATGTGGACACGTGGGAAGAAAAGAAATAGTAGGGAACATCAGGCTTTCTGTTTGGGGTCTGCATGGCTTTTGGCCTCCTAGGAGCTCCCTGGCTGTAGCTCTGAACATGGAGACCGAGGCTCAGGTTCGCCCATCCAGCCCCTTGCAGCAGGGGATGGACTCACCACACCAACGTCCCTGGGAGGTGTTTTTCTGAAACAGAAGCTGTAAATTGCTGACCACAGAAAGGAAGGACACGAGGGCTTCTTAAAAGACTGTGTCACCTCTGCAGAAGACCCAAACAGCGTGTTAGAAAGTTGGAAAAAGAGGGAAGAAGGATTGCTGCTCTGACTCGGGACAGTGCTCCCCAGAGCCCCTGGAGTATCGGCTGTGCGACCACACATGTACAAAGCCTGCTGACAGGGAAAGGAATGGTTCTGGCGGTGAAAAACAGCTTTAAAAAGAAGCTTGGAGATCGTATATTGTGCATTTCAATGCAATGCATTAAGACCTTTAAATGGAACATCAGGCACATTTCCCAAAGCCTGAAATGCCCCAGATTCTCACCCAAATTCACAGCACATTCACACTGGCTTCCAGCCTTGACACCTTTCCCTCCAGCTTCTCCAGAGACTGAAACTCAACAGAAAATACAGAGCTGGCTCTTGGTGTGTCACATGTGGCTCCCTGTACGTGGCTCACTCACTTCCAGAGACCTGCCACTTCCCTGGAAGGGATGCCTGGGGAATTTAGGGCCATTACATATAACAAAACCACATCTGGATTTATGTTCCATTGCCTGGCTCCCTTTAGATGGATCTCTGCTGCAATGAGCTTAATTATAATGCAAAATCCTTAATTGAAGTGTGGCACCTTCCTAGGTCTCTCCAGAGATACCAGTGCTGCAGCTGACAACATCTGATAACAATGTTTTGTCCCATATCCTTCCTGCCACTTAGTTTCAGCGTTAGGGTTTAGTAATTAACAGAATTTCCTTGTAATAAGGAGCAGAAGAGGATGTTAATAATCAAGTCCCATTCCAGCAGCAGCACACAGGGATTGACCCTCCGTGGAGGGGTGAGGGATGGCACTTTGCTCATAGCAAAGCTGGGCTGTGCGGGACTGCAGACCAAGCCCGCTGTTCTGCCCTAGGTAGAGGGAGCCCTGGAGCCCCTTTAAACACACTGGAAACGCTAACGTAATTAATTGTATTGACTTTTTTTTTCTAAAGAAGGCTGGGGACTGGGAGACCACGCATTATACTGCAGCTGCCTCCTTAAGATTTATGAAGAGCAAAAGCAACAACCACTTCTGTAAAAAAGGGCCAGGTGCCAAATTTAAAACGTACAAGAAGGGAAACCAAATCCTTTGGGATGTAAACATACTTTAGAAATCTGCTGGGCCATCACTGAAAAGGATTTTTGCATCAGATTCTCTGGCTAGAACTGAGCTTCCCAGGGCTGCAGAGGTTTTCTGACTGTTGAAGTCTCACCATTCTCACCCTCTCCACCACCCTGTCCCCCCGGGGGGTGTTGATTTCAAAGAAGGCCAGTTCCCAGGGTTCATGCTGGGCTACATTGGAGAAGTGGAATCAGAGATGGATGCTGGGCCAGGCCAGCTCAGCTCGCCTTGCTGCAGTGAATCCTGCCACTGAGAATGAACTCTTTTCCTAAATCTGTCCCTGACCTTACGCTGGTTCTCACTTCTGCCATTTGGGAAACAAAGGAATGCAGAGCAGTGGATGACAGAGCTCAAACAGCACACTGGTAGGGAATATAGAGCTTTCTGTATGCCTGATGAAAAGAGACTCTTCCAGGAGGGAACAAGTGGCTCAGAGTTGGAGATGACATTTGAGTACCTCTCACTGTCACAGGGCAATCATCTCCTGTCTCCTCAGGGGTCTTGACATGAGGACAAATTACTGAGGTGGACAGTGGCACCAAATCCTTGGGTAAAACCTGCTCTGATTCTCCTTTTAGCCTCCCATTGCTCTTCATCAAAGTGTTCCACTTCCTTCAGGGACCAGTTTTCTCCCAGGGCAGGGTCTTAGTCTGGACCAGACAGCTGTACAAGGTTGTTTTCATCCCCCAGTTTCCAGCAGAAAAAATGCAGCAAGAGACCCAACCTTGTTCAGCACTGAGAGCTGGGCACTGATGGCTAGGGGGAAGTTTAGCTCAGGACCTGCCAGCATGGATGGTGGCAGGCTGAAGGCTCGCTGAGGTTGCTCACTTTCTGCAGAGACCCAAAGAGTTGCATAAAGATTTCAAAAATGCAGAGTACACAAACACAATCTCCAGTGCTGGAAAACACGTGGGCCCTGAGGTGTATTCCCCAACCCACTATTCCACTCATTGAAATAGAAGATTCCTCCTCAAGCAAGAGGTTTAGTTCAGTTATTCTCAGTAAGTTCAACTGACAATTCTATTAGGAACACACAAAGATTCCCAAATGGAAGAATCTTAAACCAACAGAGTATCATGTAGTGCCCCAGGAATTTCATTCCTAACAACTCACAGAGCATGTGGTTTGAGTTTATCTTTAAAATAAACAAGATTTTTAAATTAACAAATAAAATCTGTAAGTCAGAGCTTAGGTGCTGCTTTTAGATTCCAAGGCTTTAGGCACCAGACTAGTTCTCTGAGCATCCCCCACACGGATTCCTGTGAGCTCAGGGAGAGGGGATTTGCAGGATGAAAGGGGTGGGGAACAGCCTGGGGTCACAGCAGGAGAGAGGGTCTGCTAGGTCAGTGAGAAGAGCAAGGAAAAACTATCCCTGTAGCGTGTCTTCAGGGACTGGCATCTAGGGCTGCTTGGCTTTGCCCTGCTCTCACCTTGTTGCTAAAGTAAAGTGGCACATGAACTGCCAGTCTACAGGTGGGGCAGCAGGGCCTAATGGCCAAGACTGCTCTCAGAAATTGGATTTTATTGCTACTGCTGTGACAAAATTCCTATGGATGCTAAAATCTTATTCAGCAAAGATGAGGTAGGAAGCAGCTGTATGCTCATCATCTCGTGGTGCTCCTGTCAGGGACCCTGAGTCAGCCTTGAGGAAGCCCTTGCCCTGCAGAGTCCCACAGGAGGTCACAGAGCAGAGCAGATGGCTCTGAAGGGCTCAGCCCTGGCCAGACCCCTCTGCTGTGGCATCCTCGCAGTGTCACTGCCATGGGAGACTTCCTCAGCAGTGAGTCTCATTTTAGTCTTTTCCTAAAAGCTGCTGCTGGTTTTCCCAGCTGCAGTGATGCCCTGTGAAGCTTGTGAAGTTGTGTGTGGTTGTGGTGTTTTTTGTTTGGTTTATGTTTTGAACGTGGGACTTTCTGTGTGTTAGGTAAACATGTTAACTACTGCACTAGCTTTACAAGCTTAATAAGGTATCACTGCAGCTGGGAAAATCAGCAGCAGCTTTTAGGAAAAGACTAAAATGAGATTCACACTCACCAGTGAAAGCATCATTTTCTCACCTCGCAGTTTGCTGAGAACTAATTTAATGGTGATCATCATGTGCTAAGAGCTGAGAGCTTTAAAGGTGGCATACAGGTATAGCAGCACAGAAGTGTCTGGGAGAAAATTAACAAGATCTCATGCAGTACAGAGCATGCAATAAACTTCCTAGAGAGAAAAATGAAGCCACCACTGTGGGCCAGTGGGACGGAGAAAGAAATATGACAACAACAAGGAAAAGGGCAAATATTATACAAAGCTCATGATGCCAAGCTCTCTTGTAGAGAGCTTTTAGTTTACTTTTATTGTAATCTTTTTACTTTTATTGTGATCTTTTACAAGAACATGCACAGAAGAAGCTGGGAGAACAATATGGGAGTTTGTCTCATTTCAAGTCTAAGGACAGCGTGAAATGAGCACAAAGATTTCCAAGAATGGCTGGAGGCAAAGGATACTGGGAAAAGCAGCAACAGTCAGGCAGCAGCAGGGGAGTAGAGCTGACCACCAGGCAGAGGGTGAGCACTGTAGAGCCCCAGGCAAAGGGGGAGAATAGCCATGGCTGGGGTGGTCCCAGAGGCTTGGCAGGGCTGGAGGAGAGAGCAGGACCTGATGTGCAGATGCCCCAGGATGGGCAAAAGGGGGAAGAAAATGTGATGGGAAGGTGGAGCAAGGGCAGGATTTTGTGGGGATCATTGGTAGACTATTTTAGTTGGGAGTTTAAGTTGGTGCATCAGACTGGAGGGACAGCACAGACCTGTCAGCAATGTGCGGGAGGCGCAGCTGCAGCAATGGTGGAGGCTGGGGAGCTTCTTGCTGAGGGAAGGGAAGGAAATAAGTGAGACCTCAGCAGCAGTAGCCAACCAGACAAAGCTGCTCAGTTGTCCACTGGCCACAGATTTCCGTGGTTCTCACTTCAATGTCTTCCAGCTGATTATACACTACATCAAGTTAAGATTTACAATAGCTGCAAAAACAAATGCAGTGGTTTTCTCCAGCAGATTCTTTGGGCAATTCAATTAGGTATTTTCCTCCTTTTCCATTAACAGCAATTTGAAAAATACTTCTGCTTTCTGAAGAACTAACCTGTGGCTTCACATAAAAAACCCCATCTCACTGCTTGACATATGTGCAGCCACAGTATATTTTCTCCAGCTACTCACAAATGCTGTACCAGCATTTCATTGCCAGAATCAGAGGTGAGACATGGCAAAGTGTGGTATTATGGCACCACGTCTCATTTCACCCCCCCAGCCACAAGGCAGAGCACACAGCTCCAGCATCCATTACTGGAGCATCCAGCATCCATCACTGGAGCATCCAGCATCACAAGTAAAATTCCATCCTTCTGCTTTCATGGATACAGTCATTTAATAATTGAAGGAACACTAAAATAATAACATGGGAGTCAAAATGTTTGAGAGACAAGTTTTACACAAACTGAAGGTGTAAAACCTGGGTATCTAAAGAATTTTTTTAACCTACATCTTTCTTCCCAAGTGATGTAAATATGTCTTTTGTACTTCTACTGTCTTGACTGAATTTCATTTAAATCTGCTCTGCTTTTTTCTTCATAGTAGACACATTGCTGCAAGCTTCAGTCCAGAAACACACCCTCAAAAGGCAGGGATGCCAGTCCCCCTTTCCCTGCCTTCCCTTCCTTGTCGCTGTTGAAGCCTGGCTGCAGCTCTCCACAAGCTCCTCTAACTTCTTAATTTATTCCAAGTCACTTATCCGACAGACCTACCACGCTATAAAAAAGTAAATTTTCTCCTTCCCCACTTAAAACCAGCATTGTACTTGTCTAGTGCAAATATTTATACCTTCCGAAAGGCCAAAGGTTTGCACAGTTGCAAATTTTAAAGACACTATAACGAAAGCAAGCATCAGCCACGGAGGCAGAGGCTCCGGCTGCTCTGCCGGCTGGAGTCACCCCGCGAGCAGCATCGCTCCGCAGCCCCGGAGCGGGGACGGGGCAGGCCCGCGGCTGCCGCCCGTGCTCAGCGCTTGTCCCGACTGCCAGCCCGAGTCGCGACAGGGGAGCCGGGGGAGCCGGGAGCCGAGCGCTCCGCGCACGTACCGGCCGATGAGGGAGCAGCTCTCGCTGTCAGCAGCCACGGCACCGCGCAGGTACTGCTGGGCACCACACCTGGGCTGGCTCAGCATGACCACAAGGGTCACCGCCACTGCCAGCACTCCCAGGGTCAGCAGCACCAGGCAGCAGATCTTCCCCGTGGACATGGCTGTTCCCGTGCCGCCGGAGCAGCTGGAAGGAGCTCGGTCCCTTCGAGGAGGCGCCTGCCTTGCTCGGGGGAAGTGGATATATCCCGGCAGTTTTGTGAGGGAGGTCCCACCGCAGTGGGCTCTGCCCCCAGAATGTTACATTCGAACATTAAAAGCTGCTAAAAAGCCAACGCTGTACTCTTTCTTTCCTGCTCTCTTAGGTGTGAGGGGCTTTTCATTTTCTTTTACAAACTTTTCGTGCAGATCCACAATCCGCCTTTTTGTTGTTGTTGTTGTGTCTCTGATGAAAACATTTAACACATTCACTCCTGGAGCAGTTCAAAGAGAAATCTCCACACTGCTCCTCGGCCTCTCACAGCCCCTCTGGCTTCCCATTCTTGACACACAAATTACCTAACAAAGGTGGCCTGTGTGACTCACTGTGAAAATCACCTCAGGCCTACACTGCAAACTTGGGCTGTTTTGTTCCTGCAAAACTCCTCAAAGAAGTAAAAGCTGAACACACTGTACAAAGCTAGAACCTTCATATTTACTCTCAGTTTATAGTTTATTATAATCTTTTTTACCTTTTTCATATGTAGGTCTTGCCAGTGTCCACAGCATACATCTTCAGTAAATGAGGGCAAGAGAAATCTGGAATAAAGCAGCACTTTGCAAACATTGGTGCCCAGAGCACCAAGAGCTCTGGGGTCCTGGACTGCCCGTGCAGGGCTGCTCACTGGGACAGACCTGATCACTCACAGAGTATGTGATGTAGTATTTAAAGTGACGAGTATTTAAAGTGATTCAAAGTATTTTAGTTTTAATATTTAAATATAAAAATATTTAAAGTAATTTAAAGATTAAAGGTATTTAAAGTGATGAGCAGCAGGAATTGCTACCCAGGGCAGCTGACCCCAGCTGGATCTTTAACAACCTCTTAATTACACAGTTCTCCTTGCACTCAACGTTAAAGATAGGGCTCCACATCTGCCTGCTGTCTTTTTAAAAGATGTTACCTGTGATCCTTTCCCTGCTAGATTTAGGAGAAGGGGAATTCACCTGTGCAGATTTACACATGTATTTCAGAGCACATTTTGAGCTTGTCCCACTAAACTTTGTCTTATCATTAACCAATACTATTTCACGTCATATCTCAAGAAATGGATTTGATAGGCTCCAATGTCATTGTTGTGGTTGTATCTTCTCATAAGGTTACCTTGGGGAACTGAAAATAGTTCAAGAAAAATGCATGGTTTTGCCCAAGATAAAATCATGGTCCATAGGTAATAATTTCTTGGTCTCCACACCTCAGTCTCACCTGGCAAATAGACTTGGCATGTATAAACAAGCCTCCTCAGCTCTAATGCAACTCTTCACTCCGTTGCAAAATATTGCTAATTTTGTAGAATGTCTCAATCCCCACATGACTTTGATGTTTTGTTTTTGACAAATTACAGTATAACACTTAAAGAATCATCCTCCTGCTCTTTCTGGGGAAGCTCTTCCCTTTGAACTCATACCAGGGCTGACCACTCAGTACAAATAAGACAAGTGGATTTTGCCTATTCACTTGCATAAAATGCTGTGGAGAATTCAACTGTAGTCTCTCCAATTTCTCCCAGTTTCCAGATTTGGGTTTTAACTAATCAAATCTTTGCATCTGGAAAATTATCATTGTGCAGTCAAAGAGGAGACCTGGAAGAGGCAAGAAAGGTAAAAGAGAGTGTCATCTCCCAGAACAAGGAGAGGCCAAGGATGGCCTTGGGAAGGCCAAGACATAGTTATGACCACCCCAACTAACAGCTGCCTCTCACAGGAAACCCCATTTGTCTTTTTGATATGGAAATGAAGACTGAGCCTCTTTGTCTCTTTCACTGTGTAACCTTTACAGGCTTGGTGCAACATTCAACTTTGACCATCTGATACTACAAACTCTGCACTGACCCTCCCATGGCAGAAGCTGCTCAGCAGTTCACATGCTGGGATTCAGGACTTTGACCTCTATTTTTCTGTTTGTTTGTTTGTAAAAACTTTCACATTTGCCATCATTGTCTGGGAGCACAGTTTGCCTTGGCAGAAATCTCCATACATAGCCCTTCACTCTCTGGTCTTCTGCTGCCAGCCTGAAGGGCTTTGTATGCTGCTTGAAAGGGGACTCAGGTATTTAAAGGCCCTTACAGGCCAAGATAAACTCAGGGAAAATTTAAGTAGAATTTTAATTATTAACAGAATCATTATTCATTAACTTATAAAAAGGCAGAGTATCTTTAAATTGTTCTTTACATTGTTGGAGTCCTGCTACATCTTTGTCCAAATCTGCAATCAAGCGATCAAATTCGAATATTATGTAATATTTGAAGTACAGGCATTGTTAAGGTGGATATGAAGACCACAGCTGCCTTTTGGAGGGTAAGAAATTACCAAAGGGTGTAAATCCTTAGATTTCTTTCTCAATTTCCCTCTCAGATTATTGCAGAGCCTCAGCCATTGGGCTGAGTTGGTGGGGAGAGTACAGGGAGTCATCTACTGACCCAAGGGACAGGGCAGGCTTTGGAGGCACCAGGAGCTTCTCCTTCAGCCTTGCTGGAGACGCTGTGCACCTTTGCTTGGAGTATTGCACTAAGCCAGTGTCATTTCACCTCAAGCTCCGACACGTCTTGACACACAGAGCTGCCACCTGTAGTCATTGCTGCTCTGACAGTACAGCTGGTTTTGGATGATGGGTGCATCAGCCACGTTTGAGGAGAACAAAGCTGGTTGCTGGTTGAAAGGCACCCCTCACAACCAGCCTTGGGAGCCTGGAGGTGAGGAGACAGTCCAAAGAGCCCCAGCATCTACACGAGGTGTAAGCATGCTGCTCATTTGGCAGAATAAACTCAGAGAAGCAAATCAAGGAGCCACCTTGGGAGAAGATGGAGACTTCTGTGTTGAAGCAGGATTCATCACAGTCCAGAGCTAGACTAAGAAAAACAAGGTTGCAGCTTTGTGTGCAGCAGAAGAGTAGGTTTGTGGCATGAATGACATTTCAAGCATTGTGTTTTTCCTCCTTTTCTTTAGTGCTGCTTTCCATTGATTGAGGGGAAGTAAAGAACAGACAGAAAGTAAGACATTTGTACTCAACAAAGAAAAGCTAAGATACTGACACTCAGTTTATCACTCTTCATCTCATCTTTTTAAAATATAAATTAAAAGAATCCTAAATGTACACCAAACTCATGAGCCATTCTCACACTAGTGTCCTAAATAACCTCATTTGCCTTGGTCTCTACACTGTCCAAGTTATTTTGCAACATACTCAGGAGGATGCCTCTTTCTGCTGGAGTTTGTTTGCAGAGCATTGTCTACAGTTACCAAGCTCTTACTATAATAAATAAGAAGTACATTTTACATTTTGCAGCTCTAAATTAGGTTTTAACCATTGGACAAGAGTCTAGGAAAGCTTCCAAGATCATGCAACCAAAAGCCAAATTGGATGTATTTCATATGCTGTTTGTCCCCTCATTCAGTCATGTTTATTTATAATCCAGGAATATCAATTAATTCTATATTATAATCAAATAACCCAATAATAGGCAACATTCAGGGAATTTATTGCCCAGATTTTCTAAGGGACATGGCTGTGAGTTCCACAGTTGGTGCTCATGAGCCATTTGTCTCAGCACAGTTCTACAGAAACTGCTACACACTAAACTTTGCACATCGTTTTCCTTTGCAAACAAACAAGTTCATTTATTGAGGGTCATGGGTCTGCTCCCACAAAACCCAAGCGTTCAGGCATCTGGAAAAACAGATACTTGGAATCAGGAAATTCTGGTACTCAAGAATTTCTCATTCATATTTCTCTTCCCTCGGTTATTCCTCAGAATTCAGGATGGCAGTAAAACCCATAAACTGTCCTGATTCAGGAAAACAAAACTCTTCTTCTTTTGTTACTCAAATCAGAAAAGGAAAATATGCTCCTAATTTACTCATAGGTCCGTGTTTTGCCGAGATTAGCATTTAAGTACTTTCTGAATCAAGGGTTTTTGGTTTTCCTTTTAATTTGAAAGCATGCCAGGGAATAACTCTCACACTTCTAGCTGAGAAACTTGGCAGTACTTCATCTCAAATCTTGAAAACACACTTCTGGCTCCAACAGTAATGGTCAAACAGATTCATCCAACAAAGCTTTGAAGGGTTGGAGGGTGATCACAAGCATTCCATCTTTTAGAAGCACAGCAGCAGGGTAGTGACAGATGACTGGAGAGGACAAACCTCCATCTTGAGGACAGCAAGTATCAACAGTCCAATACTACTCTGGCGCTATTTCCCTCAACCACACTGTCCTTTGGTTTCCCACTTAAAGAATCTCTCTGTGGGCTGTGAGCATGAACAAAAGGAAGACACTTGAACAGGACAGTCACAGGACACACACCATTTCTCACACCACTGAAAGCCTAAACAGACCCACAGAATCTCAGGGACTCCTCTACCTTTGTTGAATTTTTCAAGGTTAAAGGCAGAGCTGCTGCCTCCTTCTTCCTTTCCTGCTGGTTACAAAGTAATGCCTGTTGGAAATGCTCCATGAAACCCAAACCAGAACAACCTCTATTTCACAGTGACACTGACTTGGTGAAAGTCAACTTTTGCACAGCTCTGCTTAGTGGGACACATGGCACAAACCACTGCCCAAGGGAAACTCTTCTCCATTTACTTTATTCAATGAGGATATCCAGGCACAGTTTACTGCAAACATCAGCACTTCATTCTTTCTGTAACACTGCAGCTATGCTCAATATTAGATTAACAGTGAAACCTTCTGATTCGGTCCTTAACTCTTGAGTGCCCTTCTGGACCAAATCCCGCAGTTTTCTTAAAGACTAAACCTCATTAGTACAATTACTATAACAGCTGAAAGTATTGGCAGGAGAAAACAAAAGGGAGCTTTGTGTGCATCCAAAGACACCGACAGCAAACTCTGCCTGAACTCTGCATTGTCTAAAATAGGCCAGAGTATTACATTAGTGACCCCAAGGATATCTGTGGAGGGTTTTAACCCACATGGAAGCACTAAACTCACTGAAAATACTAAATATAATATATTCATAGCAAAGTGTGTGTGTTTCTATATGCAACTACCTATACAGCTGCCATAATTTGCTGTATATGACCTCAGTGAGCCCCAGCCAGTGAGTACTGGTTTGCTGCCATGCTCATTCAAGAGCTGCCTGGATCATTTTGCTCACTGAGTCCTGGCAGGCTGGAGGTCCCTTGGTCTCCCCAGAGGCCAGCACAGGGCAACACGAGCCACTCTGAACACACAAGGGAAGCACATCAGCTGAGGAAGCTGAGGATTATTTTGCCAGGGGTCTTCACAGAGAGAAGTAACATGCTCAAATCCTGAACTTGTTCAACGCCAAAAGCCCTAGAAAGATGTTCAGAAAAAGGAGTGCTGTTGAAATACAATTTGGAAGTCAAAAAGGGAATCAATGGGAATGAAATGCAACACCAGCAAATCTCTGGCTTGGACTAAATTAAGGGGAATGTCTGACAAGCAGCAGAGCATCATCCAGGGACCTTGCTGAACTTGGACAGAAACCTCATGAAGTTTGGTACAGAGCAGGGCAGAGGTCTGCACACAGGCAGGGTAACATGCTCTGCACAGGCTTTCTCGTGGGCTGCTCTCTGTATTGGAGAGGAATCCAGGTAAATGACTATTTAAATGCTGGCAAAAGCCACAAGCTTGACTGTGTGTTCTCTTCCAAGCCCTCTACATGCTTCTCCAGCCTCTAACACCATGGTTCCCAACTCCACAAAGCAGGGACTATCCCCACCAAACACTCCCACATCCCCCTCCCCTGCCATGCCCACACTCTGGATGCCTGGCCCATGTTCTGGCCCCACACAGTCAGTCAATGCAAGCTCACACCAAGCAGGAGATGAGGGCAAAGACTCCATGGGCTGCACATACTGAGCCCCAGGCAATGGGGATGTGATGTCTGCATTAGGCTGTTTGTGCAGCTGCTACAACATTTTTCTTTTCACTTCTTACTTTTTTTTTTTAAGTTCCTGGTGTTAAGGGTATATAAAAACAATAGGGAGTTTTGCCTTAGGAGATCATCTGAAAACAACCTCATCCTCTCAGAAAAGGGAGCAAGGATGGGAAATATTTTCTAAAAATTCCCCTAAATGAGAACTGAGGCTTTTCTGGGATTCCCAGGTAAATGACAGAGCTACACTGCTGTGCAGAGTGAGGCTTTCTAAAGTGCTTAATCACACTGCAATTTCTGAGTCAGGAATCAAGACCAGGACTAGCATCTGGATTTGATCTCCTCTCCAAAATGAGCAGGACTGGTGAAATGCAGCCAAACAGATTGTACTTTCCTGTGAAGTCAGCAGGCCCCACCTCTGCCTATCCCTGCAGCTCTTTCTGAGAAATAAAAGCATTCACACAGCATCCCCACTGGAGCTCTGCAGCTTCCTACCATCTCACTGGAATCCAGTGACATCCACCAGCATCAGAGTGCTGAAAGGGACAGTAAGGGAGGACATGTGGAGCTCGTGCAGGAAGGATTGGAAGGGACCAGGATGTGCCTCTGGGAAGCCACAAGCTGCTGAGGACTCCCTCACACTTGCCTCAGACCCTCCCCTCATGAGTCCCAGCTTAAACACAGCCTGCACTGCTGCCCTCTCCCTGCTGCACTTCCAGTGCTTTGGGAAAGAGAAGTCCTGAGAAAAGAAGCCAGATGTGTGAGTGCTGCAAGTCTATAAGGATCTCAGAGAGCCAGGACATATGGAAAACCAGAGCAAGCTGAGCTTCCCCACAAGGGAATGGGGGAAGAGCAGGTTCTTCACTGCTCTCATGATCCTCATGCACTTCACAAGCAAAGCAATGGAGAGACTGACAGAAGGATAAAACCCAGCTCCATAAACAGCCCTTGCCATGTCCTGTGCACAAAAATGAAGGTTATTGGTATTGGGCAACTATAGATGTAGGCTCCTAGCTCTGTCTTGGTTCCAGGGATAACAGCATTGCTTCACAATAACTTCCCTTCCTTCTGAATGGGAGCTTGTGTGAGGTAACCCTTTTCTTGTGCAAGAGTACAAGAAACTCTTTGCTTTCCTCCTTAGAAAGGGAAAGAGCAGCATACAGGAAAAGAGAAAATCAGTCTTGTAGAGTTTGTTTTCTATACTTTTCTTTTTCCCTGCTTATCTTTCACTGCTGTTTTACTTCGGAAATTCCCTGGTATTCAAATATGGTGTTTCCAGGCTGTTGCACAATTCCCTTTGGAGCTGTTGTATTACTTATGATTAGCCACTTTCCCACACTCTGATCACTGTAAATGTCTCCTTCCTCCCTTCAAAATTTTACACTCCTTCCTCTGGGGACATGCTGATATTATAGTCCCAAAATTTACTCAGCTGGAACATAGGGTAGAAAATGCAAGAAGTCAACTGCTGCTCATTCATGAGCATGAACAAAGGGAATGGAAGAAATGTCTGTTTTCCCACATTCAGAATTTGAATATTCATCTTCATCAGTGTTAAATATATAGTGTACGAATACCTGAGCTGAGGTGCTGGAGTACCACATATTTTTATTTCAATAGAAAATAAGCTGTTTTCAGAATTTTGTGTATATCCTCCCCTTCTTTTCTACCCTGTATATTTAATTTTAAGACCTTTCTTAGTACAACAGCTGGTTAAGTTTCTTACCATATTGAAGTAAGACATTTTCAGCTTATCCGATTGGAAAATGCAAGTAAGTTTTTGTCAGCAATGCATTCTAGTTCTCAACAATAATGTGATCCCTTTTCAAATTATATGGCAGCAGCTGTACCAGCACAGTACATTTCACAAACCTCTTCTGGATTCAAACCCTAAGCCAGTACTGTAATTTGTAGATTTCCACAGAAGTCATTAAAAGAAAGGCAGTTGCATGAGGAAAAAGGTTGACTCAAGAAAACCGTGAGGGTTTGTACAGGGTTGTTGGGGGGGAGGGGGTAGTTGTTTGTTTGAGGTTTGGTTTGGTTTTATTTTTGTTTTGTTTCTTTGTTTGTTTTTGTTTGTTTTCATTTGGGGGTTTATTGTATTGGGGGTTTTTTGGGGTTTGTGTTTTTTTCCACAAAAAGCAGAGCTGCTGGTCTCCAATCCAAAGGGTAGATGGAAGCAGCAGCATTTAACAAAGAAATAGTTTCTACATGGTGCACCAGGGTCAATGTAGAAAGGACAAAATAAACAATGCACACAGAAACATCTGGGGTTTGCTTGCAACAGATTAAAGGACTTCCAGCAGTGACTGGACAGGGTGTCCTAGTTTAATAAAAATTAAATTAATTTGAAAGCTTTTGGCACATAGAAACTGGATCACAGTGTGCATCTCCAGAGCTCCATGCTAGCAGGCAGAATGGAAAATGGACATGGTCCTTCAGCCTCACACATCATCCTCTCTGAAATTCAGGAATCAAAACCTAGCTCCAGGTACCGCAGCCACAAGGCTGATGGCATCTTGGCTTCCCTTCTGGCCCTCTACTCCTTTCTGACTGCACCAGCAATTTTCACAGTGCTTCCACTTTCAGTGCCTAGTTCAGGCAGTCTTTTGGATGCTGTACATGAGCAGTGACCAAACTTTCTGTCACTTCAGGCCCCTGGATGCGTTACAGAAATCCACAGCTCTCCTACCGGGTGACTGCAGGTATTTCCATCACATTATCCCATCAGCACCTATTCTCCTGCCTGCTGCTTTTTCTGAGATCTGCTTCTTGTCCACAGAACTTTCCCAGCTGCCAATTCCTGGTGCAGCCTCTTGAGTGCTGCACAGCCATAAAGCATTCCACCCCCAAAACATCTGGAATTCATAATCAATTACAGAGATCCTCTGGGTTGCCCAAGAGCATGGACAATGCCTTCTTACTAAAACTTCATCTCTCTCCTTTCTGGGACAGTTGGTGCCTGGGGCTGCTCCCTCCTGACATTGCAGAGCCTGGCCATGCCTCTGCTACAGGGATAATTCTTTTCTTTCAGCAGCTCTGCCCAGCATCTATCACCTCCTGGAATGGGAAAAAGTCCTTCAAACCAGGCAGCCATCACCATGGCTCAAAGAAATAATTCTTCCAGACTCAACCCTCAGCAAGTCCTTTGCTCCTGCCAAAAGGTAACCAGCACTTTTCCCTTCCTTTGCCTATTTCCATTTCCCACTGCCCAGGACAAGCAAAACCCAGCTCCTGAATGTCAGTCTCTATTTCATGTCATGTGCTAAAATGGTGCCACATCTCAGTCTCGGAGCCAACTTGGACTTTCCCTTTCTGCTTCCTCCCCAAGGTCTGACACTTGCTGTGGAATCAAGGGCAGATCTGTGCAGGATTCCAGAAAGCTGCCAAGCCTGGACGCTCAGCAGGCTGTACAGTTTTTATATTTCTTTGTCTGACATGAAATTCAGTCCGTCTGAACAGAGTTGGACACACACATAAACACATTCATCACACACACATTAGTAGCCAAGATTGCCCAACACCATATTTTGGAGGCTTGTTTATTCAAGATCAACCAAATAGCCGTTTTGAAAACATAAACACAGTAAAAACAAAAGTGTTTATACTGAGAAAACTTTTCTATTTTCCATGCATTGTTTAGAAAGAGAAAAAAAATTTAAAACCCCCGGAAACAGTTTGATGTTCAAATGTAAATACATACATACACAACCAGCCCTGTCCTGGTTTCATGGTCAGAGATACTGTTTCATCTAAAGAAAATTTGTCTCATTTGCTTACGTTTCCATCCTTTCTAAACAATAGGCTTAGATGTTGACTATATTTATATTAGAACAAAAAAAACAGGCAGGTGGGTCAAACTGAGAGCCCCACAGCTCTCAGTGTCTCTGACAGCAGCCATCACTGGATGCTCAGGGAAGACTACAGCAGGAAGAGTACAACAATAAATGTGTAGTGATTCTTCCCTAAATGCTCACTCAGCCTCCAAATATTTGAAATTCAGAAACTTCCTGAGCCACAAATGCCTCTTTGTATCTGGTACCCTTGATAATTTAGTTTAATGGATTTTTCCAATGTCATCCAACTTCTGATTTACAGGATGATAAAAGCTTTCAGAGCAAAACACATCTTCACTGTGCTGCTTCCCTTCAGGCTCATCACTCTTGATCCCCCAGATTGCTGGTACTCCAGCAATGGAATAACTGTGGTGAGTCTCTGCTTTAGAAAAGCAGGGCTGGCCTAAGTAGCTCTACCTGAGGCAAGGAAACACTGTCACCTCAGTGCTGCCAGGCCTGTCACCTATTGCTGCCCCTCCAGTGAGCCCAGAGCAATGAGGTGACCTGGAAAGAGCCACTGTCAGAGCAGCAGCTTCTGAAACCCACTGCAAATCATGTTCCCTTTGACACCCTCCTGACTGCAGCACCTTGAGCCCTGAAGGTGCAGGGAGCAGCCCATGCTACAACCCAGAATAAAGGCTTTGGGAACATTACCCTAAATGAACAATCAGCGAGAAAGAAACCCACTGAGACTGAGAGAGCTGCCTGTCCTCTGACCCTTTGGGCAACTGAGCCAGCTTCTCAGGGCTTTTCTGAAAAACAGGCTGAAGTACAGTCACAGCCCAGCAGGAGTCCTAGAATGTGAACTATAAAGAGAATTATAACAAGAAAGAAAAGGGGAGATTTAAGTAACTTCTTATTCTTTAAAAAAACCACAGGCTTTATCCATTCAACCACAATCCTGCACCTACAGCCAATGTTTAGCTCATACCTCATGGATGTGTTGGACACTTGAATAGGATCTCCTGATGCAAATGTTCTGACAGAGTTCAAGATAAACACAAAATCATCTTAAACCATAGCTCACAAATTATAAGCTTCATTTCCCATGACCCACTAGAAACCCAAAAGCAAGTTCCTATCCTGGTTGTATTTATGCTGACACATGAAGTCACCTGAGATTCAAGGTTTAACTGTCAAAGCAACAATCACAACAGAGGCAGTAGCAGCTCACTGAGAACATGTGATAGACTGGAAATAACTTCCAACAGAGAACATGACAGAGAGCAATCTTACATCAGACTACAGTTAAGAGCTCTTCTCCATAATAGCCAGTTTCCACATGAAATTAAAGATGGAACTTGCTTTTGATTCCAAGCAGTTCCATTGGTGGTTCCCCAGTGACTCAGCAAAGGGAGGATTAATGCTGACTACTTGCTGCAGAGGACAGGTGTCTCCATTTCTGAAACTAATAGTACCCCACTGTCACTGTCAATAATCAGGCCAGATGTTGGAAGTAGCCCTCAGGCACTTCCTTGCTCTAAGATGATACCTGCTCCTTTGTGACAGCACAGCATGAATTCTCATCCTGCAAATACAGCTCATGTAAGAGAACCAAAGTTTTGTTCTTCTTGAGATTGTGATTTGGCTTTCTGATCAGCCACATAATGTTGGTAACAGTAAAATGATGTAAAAGTTGGTGTTTAGTCACTTCCTTTTACTAGAAGTAACAGGAATGTCAAATCCAAACACTCAGAGAACAGCAAGAGAACAGTATGAAATGGACACTAATAGGCAAGGGTTGCACAGCTACAGCTCGATGATGGTGAGGAAGCAAAGTGATTGCTTAGAGGTTAAACTATCGTGGACAGGAAGTAAGGAAGTATGGAGCTGGAATCTCTCAGCCTGCTAGAAATATGAGATATGAATTCTAAGGGTCGAAAAGCAGAACACATTTCTGGGAAATAGAGAAGAGTTAAAAAAAAAATACACAGGCTTGGAAACAAAGTTCATTGGTGAAACTGGGAACTCTGCCCTCTCCCCCGAACTCTGCACAATTCTAAACACAATTTGCTGGTAGGTCCTTCAGAAGGATGCAATGAACTTAATCTCTGTTTACATAGGAGAGTAGCTCTTTCCCAAGACAAATAAGTAAGTGTTGAGGGTGATTGTGTTAACCCTGGCTGTGCTAAGGAAAAATTCATGGCATGGTTCTTTTCCTCCCTGGCAGTGACAGCCCCAGTGCTTTCAGCATGAGTGGATCCCCTGCTGCAGGCTGCTGTGCAGGCTCCACACCTCTGGTTCTGTCCCACTCCTGGTGAACTGTGGTGCCCAGATGGTGCTGGTGTGGGCACCATCTGCACTGAGCCCAGCAACTACAGCTCAGGAGGCAGAGGGGAACGAGGCTCTGGCTGAGAAGGCAGTGCTGGGTTAACGGCTGGACTTGATAATCTTAAAAGCCTTTTCCAACTTACATGACTCTATGACCTCACTGTCTCTGCCTAAGAGCCACTAGACCCCATCCCACAGCGACCCCCTAAGACGTCCCTTATCCGTGGGGCACTGCAGTCCCCAGTCATAGGATCACTGAGGGGAGAGCCCAAGCAAAAGCCCTCATTTTATTGCAGTATCACCTCTGAACTCCACTCCTGCCATATGGTTGAATTTCTCATTGTCAGAGCCATAATCTTGACTCTGAACCCTGACTGGGCTCTAAGCCAGCACAACAGCCACGCTCCCAGGGCACGTGGTGTTGAGCGAACCCTACCAACCGTCTTCCCACTGTTTTGACAACCCCTCTTGAGTGTCCCTCTCTCACTGTACATCTAGATTTCTCTTTCCTTGGTTCCTAACTCTAACTCCATGTCTGTGCTGAGACTTACACAGTGGGATTCACTGCAAAACTTGGGAAGGTTTAGGTGGGAATTAGACCCAACTGTCCTCAATGGCAGAGCTACTGCTGTTCTCGAGTGATGCTTTGATGAGTACTCTGTCCTATCAGGTGGCTGTATTTTGAGAAACATCTGTGCAGAATCCATAAGTGCCTCAGGGCATTTAGAAATGAATACACAATGTCGTGAATAGATTGGGAGATTAGGACACCTATAGGAAAAAGGATCTTCCCTAGGCTGTTCCTGAAGATTGCTTCAATAATGTTCTTGACATGACGTCATGTTTTGTGCTACACAAAACAGCTGATGGGTCTCAGAAGACTGACAGGGCTCCAGGTTCAGCAATAGCTCTTCTGGCATTGATGGTGGTGATTTTTTAACTCCTGGAGCTGACTAAGACTCAGAAATCTCTGGGTTTTTCTGCTTACGCATTTCACTAACTTTCAGCTAACATGAACATAGATACCTACGGTTGGCAATGTCTTTTTCTCCTGTATTGTGGCTTGTTCAGCAACTCCTAAACTTCTGAACTTAAAGTGCTGCAGCAGCCCTCTTGTTAGAGAGTAGAAATGAGCCAAGACACAGACTGCTTGTTTATCACAGCATGAAAAGGGTCCTGGTTTATTCCTCTTTACAGCTCAGCCATCCTGACCCCAACTATTCACTGACTCTGGCTGCAGCAAACTCCTACTGTAGGTTTCCCTTACAGCCTCTGACTGCTGGTTATTTCCTGCTGAACTATGACTGTATATATTAGTTTGCAGACAATGAATCCAGGCTTTTACCTAGCTAGGCTCTGACTGCAGGTTCCAACAACAGGCTCTAACTGCAGACCCAGCCTAATCTCACAGCAGTGATTCTCTCTCCTCAGGATCCTTCTTCATGATTCTCCCATGATGATCCCTTCACCAGCTAACCCACACCCTTTTATCACATCCTTATTGGATATAGCTATGACTCTTGGGCAAGGTTGTATTGAGTAATTAACACAGATGTTATTTACCAGGGCTTAGGTCACCTGTATTCCTTTCTCCTACATTAAAGGATATGAGAACAGGATATGGAGGCGTAAGGTACCTGCCACACAATCTGAATGACAGCCCAGTCCAGGCACAATTCCTACTCTTAGTCAGTCTCTGAGCTCTCTAGAACAGGAGCTGTTGATAGTTAAGTCATATACTTACACAGCACAACAGAAATAACCCCACATATGGCACTTGTCTGAATCCCTTTCTCTTTATACAATAAACTGTATTACATTTTAACCAACAGCAATCCTACAAATCACATTCATTTCCCACCACAGCAGGAATAAAAAATTATATTTCCCCTCAGGCAAATGTTTTACTTATTCTCCAAACCTGAATGATTTACAGGCACCTACTGTGACATTTGCTATTCAATATTTCATATTTAGATGCAAGATTATAAAGTTTTAATATTTTGGAGAACAGAACAATGTGATGTTCTGTTTTTTATAGTATTCCTGTAAGCCCTTAGGTACTGTCCTGCACCAGATGTGATCCCGCTGACCTCCCTACATGTATTACAGGCTGACACACAATGAAGAACTGTAGGGTTTATTTTAAATCCAGTCTCATGATACAAAATAAACTTCAACCCAGGAAATCTGGCAATTGAGAATTTCACAGGCATAGGATGAAGTGTTGGTTGGTAACCTATCTGCTCTGTGTCCTGCTGTCACACACAGCCAGCATGAGCCTGGAGCCTCTGCACACAGTTTGCTTTAGGTTGGCTCTAACACCCCAGGGAGCAAAGCAATAGAACAGGGCCTGTCCTACGGGTCCCAAATTTTAGTTCTGGGGCCCATTTCTCTGTTCTGTTCAGTACTGCTGGAAATACGCCAAGAAATCTGGTTCAGGATAAGAACAGCCTGTTCCAAGACAGCTTCTCTCATTTCAACATTTCAAACGCTCTTGAACGCTTGGCTCAGCATCCAAAGCAGAAGCTCTTAATTCCATCCTTAATTCAGTCTCCTGTATGACTGGGAGATTTTATCGTGACAAGTTTGGTTATAGAATTGGGCACTTGAAATGAGAAATAAAATTAAAGAAGCAAATAATGGTTCATGGTAAATCTGTTACATTCAAAATGGTGTAACATTAAAAAAGCAACTTCAACTCTTGTACTGCAAGGAAACAAATCCATCTTCCATCTTCAAGGAACAAAGTGTCAGCTTTTGAGAAGTTAAAAATCATATAAATCCAAACTATATTTAAAAGTGTTTTTGTCTAAATACAAATGTCAATACCATGTCTATAAGCATCTTCATGAAAAGCTGTGGCCTCCCATATTGTTAAGCCAAATTAAAAAAATAAGGTGGACAATAAATGTGAGTAAAAGATTTGAAAGGTGAATCTACACAAGGAGTTGTTCAGTATTCACAGAAGCTTCTTACATGAGTCTCTACTTTCTGCCTCAGGGCATCTTATGTATTTGTTCTTTTTCATAGTCTTTTCTGAGGTCCTGTGACTGATCCTCCTTCATGGCTCCATGCAGTCCATCCATGCACACTTCATTGTGCTTGTCAGGCTGAAGCAGCCAATATCCAAGGCTTTCAAGGTTCACCTCCTGGTCACTCACCCCAGCAATCTACATTGATTTCTCTCTTCTTGACTGCCAGGAGCTAAAAACAGCATGCTCTGAGAGCAAGTGATTCACATGGATAAAAGACTGAAGAATCAGAAAGGATAAAGATGAAAGCCATTGGCAGACAGCCACTAGTGGGAGAGACATTCTGCTTCCAAAATATGGCTTTCAAAAGGAAAGCAGAGATTATTAAAGGTATCATTAAATAGATTCCCTGCTCTTTAAGAATGGCAGTATCTGGTTTTAACTGGAAGGATAAAAATAACATTAAATACTGTATCAGTTACAAAACCAACCAACTACAGCTTATTCCATTCATATTATAGCTCTGAACTGCCTCCCTTCCTAAGGCTATTATTTCTTCTTTATTATATTTCATTTTATTAAGCAGCTTAGAGCTGTGTTTACTTGGGTTTTCTGAGTACTGGGGTTATAAAAGGACCTGGACGCTAAACTAATCCAAGGACATCTTGCCATGATGATAGCTTGGCAGGTTCCTTGGGAACACTCACCTAACACAAATCTTATAGACAGAGAAGCTGCCTTTCAGGGACACAGAAAGAGTGATCACATCCACAGGTAGCCAGCACTGTGGAGCAAGGAATATCACTGTCCCTCTGCAGGACAGATGCTTCTCAACCACACTGGTGAATATCCTGCAGTTGGGAAGACACTTGGAAATGTGCTGGAGCACAAAGAGGTCTCTGTTCTAAGTAAGAACAGTAATTACCTGACAAATAAAGATTATTTCTGCAAGGCCCAGACTGCACAGCTGGAAATGCACAGAATTTAGAGGCTGATTTAGGGCTCTGTACCAAATTCCAGACAGAGAAGCATTTAATCAGGAGCCCACTCCTCCCCTCATGGCTGTGTGGAGCACTGTGCACACCCAGGGTAGGATGCAGGTGCAGCCAAAGGCAGCCCCCTCCTCCACAGTGCCCCTGTTCCATAGCCCTATGGGCAGAACTGCAGCTCATGAGGAGAAGGTGACTTTGCTGTCAGTGGCACTTTGCAGAAACCTGGTGAACTGAGAAATAGGAACATCAATTTGGCAAAGTATAAATAGCAAGCAGAGCTCCTACTGCACGCTTAAAGCTGAGCAATTCATCCTTATCTTCCTGCAACAAGATCTTGTTTTAGAAACAGGGAAATTTCTGGAAATGAAAGCGTAGTTATCAGCATGAAGTACTATTTCCTTCAAAATCAACAGGAAAAGCTTCTCACAAATGGCACAAAGTGTTTTCTTGCCCAGGCTAACATTACTTAAAATCAGAATATGGAGCACCAGCAACTAGAATGGAAAATGGTACTTTAAGTGTGACTTTACTTTTCAAAGCCCAATCCCAGACCTCAGCCACTATAATAAAAAAGCAAAACTCAGTAATGGTCACCATGTGCAGCTTCCTCAGATTCTCGATCCAAGAGTTGCTTTAGCCCCCTGCATAATGCATTACGTTCACACACTCTGCCACCAGTACTCATATTTTATCCCAAGTGTTGAAATGCTGAGATTACTTATGCCTCAAGCTCCTGGATTCATGTGATTACGCAAGAAATCCAATTTTAATTAAAACCAAATTTTTGGTGTTTCATATGGAGAAAAAAATCTTCAAAATGGGACTGCCAAAGGGACTTGCAAAACTCCAAGTACCCTTAAACAGGCACAAAATACACTGCTTATTAAATCAGACTACTCTTAAGGTACTTTCAAGACTGTGGGAAACAAGCTGGAGCTGGAACTCCTGATACCATGCTGTCATGCAATATCTTAAGCAATCTCTGCCAGCAGAAAAAATATAACAAAATTGTAGAAATCATTAGGAAAAATGACAATGGATGCCTGAAGAGCTGCACACTCAAGCTGGGTGGAGATGGGGATGCCTCATCCTGCAATGGTTCAATGCTGCTGACATTGCCTTCACAGGAGAAGCCATCACATGCACTGGGTGAGTTACTGTTTTCTCAGACTACACATGAAGTCTCACCTCTAGCCATGTGGAACTCTGAGTGACAGCCTTAGCAGGCCTGTGCATGTCAGGAACAGTATAAAGTTGATGTCTGCATGAACTGAACAGCTTTGGAGACAGAAGTTACTTTGGTTGAGCTAGAAACTTAATGACAGTTCTGAAAATTCCCCTTTTCTCCTCACCTATATGAATCCAGGTCCTGTTCCAGATGATTTCTCATTAACTGGTAGTCTGGTTTTGTTCCCATCACAGCTGAACTGACTGGATGTTTTCTAATCATTTCACCCATCCCTGACATATCGACACCCAAACAATTCTCCAGCCAAAAGAAAACATTTGACAGATCTCCACTGTTAGAACTCTCTAACCTGTACTCACAGGAAGAGATTAAATTAATCCTGCAAAAGCAACAAGGTCTGGCTATGTTATCAGATGCCTATGCTATTTCTCTAAATTAGATTATTTCTAATTTGTCTTTTCCTTTCATTAATCAGCATAATTAAGTTAAAGTTACAATCAGGTTTTCCTAGCTTGGACTTGTCTGCTGCATTGAGTCAGACTTCAAGAGAAGCTGGAGTGTCCTAAAGCTTCTGTTTCTCCCTCTGATATCTATCAGCTCTGTAAAAGATGGCATCTCTCACTACAAACACCACTTCATTTTAATGGGAAAAGCCACTTACTAAGGCCTTGATGCAACACTCCTGAACCCAAACTTCCCATCGATGCCTGTGAATGATGCAGTGGATGCCCCATATGAATTAATTCTTTTTAGTAGTGCTTTCAGAAAAAAAAGCTGGGTGAGCTCTAGAGCCAGCATGGTGAGCACCAGAACCACACAGTCTGGTTCTTTACCTGTCCCAAATGTTTAACCTGAGCATCAGTAACAGTGCAAGCTGGAATTGGAGGATTTAGAAACTCTCTTTTCCTCATGGATTTTCTGGTAACTGGGTGCTGCATTAACTCAATCTTCTATGCAAAAATTGAGTTATTCATCTTTATGACAACTACATTAACTTAATTACCTCTGTAGAGTTTGATTGATGCTCTAGTGATTACACCAAGGTGAAAAAATGTGAGGCTACCTAGGAGAGCTCTTAGTGTGGCTGGTTAGTCACTACTTTGCTTGTCAGAAACCTCTGACAATGAATGATAAAAACATAAAACAAGCCCCAAAACATGGAATCCATACTTGCAGAAAACAGCTCAGCCTCCAACTCCCTCAGGAATACTTCTCTCAGGAAAAACATACCAACAACAGAAAAAAACCCTTTATTGTTGCTGTGGCTTAAAGGAAGCTAAAATTTGGGAGGAAAGGAAAAGGAAACCTAGGTAAGTGGCATATCAGAGGAAACCCAGGTAAGGTGACTTTTCTGGACTTCAGTCTTTGCATCTGTAAAATGGGAAAAAAATACATATACAATCTTGATCTATACATGTGAAAATGCTCTGTGTAAGAGGGATAATGAACCTATACCACCAATTTCAGGAGGCTCCAGAACACACCAAACTGTCATTCCACAGTTCTCCTCAGCAGTTCCATTAGTTCTTAAAATAATTTGATACGTTTCTCCCATGCAGCTATCTGTTTGAACAGGGATCACTGAGCCATGCCCACTGAGCACCTCCAGTGTTGTGCTTCCACATATTCACCCAATCCTTTATTTCTTGCATTCTTTCTCTGATCCTATCACCCACTGAAAATACACCAGGTCTACTGTTTCCTTAAGTCCTGACACTCACACATATAAATAACTTTTACAGCCAAATAAACACATCGCAGAAATAAACACATCTTTGCCATCAAGTCCCAGCAGCTTTTCTGGAGCTAAAGTAGCTCGTTATCCCCACCTGGAGGACGGACCGACCCCTCAAGGACCCGCGTTCACGCACAGTTAGTATCTGGCTATAAAGGGACGTGTGAAACACGGCAGGCATCCCACCCAGGACACGCACACGTGTGTGCATCACATCCAGCACAGGACACACACACACGTGTGTGCTGCAGTTTGGACAGAACTATCCTTTTGAGCAGTCAGGAGGTGTGTGTTATCAGTGAGGTCTGCCTTTGCCCTTGAGAAAAATGAAAATTCACTCAGACTATTTTCAAAAGTCTAATAAGGGAATAAAAAAGGACAATGTCCAGCTCTGGGGTGTTCCTGGCCAGCGGCCATCGAACAGGCAGTACATTAAGACAGTGTTATCTATATACTGTTACTTTACTAAGGTCATAAATATTTCATAAGTTTCATGCATTATTCAAACATTCTTGGGAGCTTTTGATGTTGTAGGAACTTCGTTTTGATTTTTCACTGTGACTTACCTGCATGACATGCTGCAGATCAGGTCAATATATTTTATTCCTTCTTGTGGTTTTATCTTGTTGCTTCACACTTCCCTGACAACGAGGAGTTAACAAGTTCTTCTCCAATGCTCTGGTTTGTGTCACTGTTACCTCTTGGAGAGGTCAGTCAACAAATGTGGCAAGCAACCTCATTTCTTTATACAGTTTTCTCAGTTACATAGAAGTATTTTAACATTTTATATTTTGCTAAGGCCTACAGTACAAAACATTCATCACACCACTATTTCTATAAGCTACAAGGTATATCCATATATATAATATACTCATCACATTACTATTTGTATGGGCTATACAGTGCATACTTAGAATGAAAAATTAGGTTATATTAGCAAGTAGCTAAAAGGGGTTATAAATTGGGCTATATTTGAATACTTACATTCAATAACAACATGTAAAAGCTAATACATAAATGCGAAAGCAAATATTATAGGGTCATTTTTAACACCCTGACTGCTGTTAATTTGCTCACACGATGCTCATCCCACGCCAGGATCAGCAAACGATGGCCTGGCCGGCCCCACCAAGCCGGGCGTGGCTGTGAGCGGCTGCCCCGGGACACCACGAGTGTTTAACAGATCTCTGGGTACGGAAAGAAAGAAACCCCTGGAGCCCCAAACACGGGTTATGGGGCTCTCCTTCGAGGGCAGGCAGGCACTGCAGAGGGACCTCGGTAAATCAGAGGGTTGGGCAATCATCAACCCTGTGAAATTTAACAAGAGTGATGGTTTCTGCACCTAGGACAGGGCAGTCCTGGCTGTGTGTATGGACTGGGGAATGAGAGGCTGGAGAGCGGCTGTGGGAAGGGACCTGGGGGTCCTGGAAAGTTGGATGTGAGTCACCATTGCCCTGGCAGCCGGGAGGCACAACGCGTGCTGGGGGACATCGGGCCCAGCATCACCAGCCAGGCAAGGGAGGGGATTGTCCCACTGTGCTCTGCACTGGGGTAGCCTCACCTTGAGTGTTGTGCGCCGTTTGGGGCATCATAGCATAAAAAAGACATTAAGCTATTAGAAAGCGTCCAAATGAGGGACATGAGGATGGGGAAGGGTCTGAAGGGGAAGCCTTATGAGGAGCAGCTGAGGGGAGACCCGTCAGCAATAGCTAATTGCTCACCTTGGAGAAGTCTGAGGGGAGACCTCATGGCGGTCTTCAACATCCTCACGAGGGGCAATGCGGGGCAGGCACTCTGGTGACCAGGAACAGAACTCGAGCAAATGGCACAAAGCTGAGTCAGGGAGGTTTAGGCTCGGGAAAAGGTTCTTCCCCCAGAGGGTGGCTGAGCACTGGAAGAGGCTCCCCCGGGCTGTGCTCACGGGCTGACATAGTTGAAGCAGTGTTTGGATAACTCTCTCAGGCAGGCACAAGGTGGGGTTGCTGCGGTGACCTGTGCTCCGCCAGGAGCCGGACTCGATGGTCCCTGTGGGTCGCTTCCAGCTCAGGATATTCCCGGGCTCTGCGAAGCCGCCGAGTCCCGCCGGCAGCGGGCGCCGCCCTCCCTCAGCGCGGGCCGTCTCCACGGCAACGCCGCCGTGACGTCATCCGCGCGGGCCGTGACGCAGAAGGGCCGCGCGGGCGGGGGCAGCGCCGGGGGCTCTGTGGGCCGGGAGCCGAGCGGGAGCGGAGCGGCGGCATGGCCGGGCCGCACCTGCAGCAGCCCAGCTTCCTGCTGGTGGGTGCGGCGGCACAGCCTCCTCCTGCAGCGGGGCGCGCCCGCGGCAACGGGCCGGGCCGGGCGGGCAGCGGAGCGGTGTCTCGGTACATGGGTGCTGTGCCTGTGAGGACACCCGCGGGTCGGGCCGTGCAGCCTTGGGTGTCGGCAGGAATGCTGCGCCGGAGGAGCGGCGCTCGGGGGGATTTTCGCCTTTCATGGCCGCGGTAAGTGCCGTCCTGCCCGGCAGCTGTGATCGGGTTTCCCTTGTGGTTTGTCCCAGGCCACGCTGAAGGCGGATTGTGTCAACAAACCGTTTGTGCAGAGGTGCCACGATCTGGAGACCGTCATCGAGGAGCTGCCTGCCAAGGTGAGCAGTCTCTGCTTGTTCAGAACCTCGCCGCTTGGCAAGTTTCAGGGGAATTGCTTTTTTATATTGCTGTTTTCTTTGTCCTATCAAGACAAACTGTCGGGCACCGGCTGCCCAGGGACGTGGTGGAGCCACGTGGAAGCGTTCAAGGATGGCACTCAGTGCCATGGTCTGGCTGACACGGTGGTGTTTGGGCACAGGATGGACTCAATGATTTCAGCTCTTTTCCAACCTAACTGTGATTCTGAGTTTTGGAGGCCTCCAGTGAAACAGTGGGAATCCAGTGTTGCCAAGAATTAAAAACCTTTTCTAGTCATTGAAGGGTTGTTTCATTTCCCGCCATTCATTAATACCTTTCAGCCTCAGTTTACGAAGAAAACTTGTTTTTAAAATATGGCAAATAACTGCAAGTAATGCTGATGAGCATTGTTGCAACTTCAGTAGCATGACAAATCAGGATAGGTCTCCCATAATTGTCATGTTATAATGCAATGTTTTGAATGGACGATCTGCCTAGTGATAATCCAGAAACAGCCATAAATAAATGGCAGACATATCTTTGTGTGTTCTAGTACATGCAGTAGAGTTATCCAAGTAAGGAGTTGTGCACATTAATTCTTCATGTCTGTTTTCCCAAAGGAACTGCATGGCATCTTCCAGTGGCTGGTGGAGAGCATTTTTGGCAGCCTGGATGGAATCATCGTGGGCTGGAATCTTCGTTGCTTGCAAGGAAGAACAAATCCTAATGAATATTCTGTGGCTTTGGATTTCCTGGATCCCAGGTAAACTCATTCACTTCAGCACAGATTAAGAAATGAATTGGTGAACAACTGAGCAGTGTTTGACCTTTTTCCATTGTGCAAACCTGAGTTCACAGAGGTGAGGCAGCAGAGGGTATTTACCATGGGATTCACTTTCTGATGCTTGTTTGCAGTGGCCCGATGATGAAGCTGGTTTACAAACTCCAAGCAGAAGAGTACAGATATGATTTTCCAGTCTCATATCTTCCAGTGAGTAACTGAATAGTTTATAAGAATGGAATGTAGTTGATGTTGCAGCTATTGGAACTTTGCATGCACTTATATTTCAGTATAGGCCAAGGTTAGCCTCAGTGCTCCAGGTTTAGAGCAGACTCATTTCTTGAAGT
This sequence comes from Nicator chloris, assembly GCA_013400495.1. Taxonomy (NCBI): domain Eukaryota; kingdom Metazoa; phylum Chordata; class Aves; order Passeriformes; family Pycnonotidae; genus Nicator; species Nicator chloris. Next base: position 165,843 of record WAAE01011510.1, on the reverse strand, counting down.
GGGTCCTGGAGGAGGACAGTTGCCAGCCATAAAATCTCTAGGAGTCTCTGGTTCTCAGCAGCTGGATGTGTGTGTTCAGCCAAGAAAACTGCACTGTGATTCTTACTCTGTCCCCAGAGAGAGTTGTGTGGTTATTAGTAGTTGCAGGATTGCAAGTAGTTTTCTAAACTTATCACAGAGCAGTGCCCTCCCTGCCTGTGCTGTGTGCCCGTGTGTTTGAAGCCTGACTGCTATCCTGGATATGAAGTGTCACATTTCCAACACAAGTGTCCATCTGCAGAGTTGTTTCACTGTGTTTCTTCCATTGCTACCACCTGATATCTAGAAATTGTTTCAGATAGTCCTACAGTCTCTAACAAAAGGAACCCTCATTTAAATATATGGTAATTCCACAGCTCAATTATCTGGACAAAACCAGCAGCCAAACACCAATACTCTGCTGCTCCCACTCCAGCTGGAAAAGTCATGGTGAAAGCTTTTAAAAAAATACTGAATACTCATTTTCAGAGAGAAAGTTAAGAGTTCTCTAAATACCCTGCATTTGGACATGGGACTACTGCAGTGCAATAAAATCCCACTGAGCTGAATGCAGAGATCATCCCAAAATGCTGGCATGCAGAATCTCACTGTCTGAAAACATACTTTGCAATATGCTGAGCAGCCAGATGAATATTTTGTTACTCTGTCTTTCAGGGCCCTGTGAAGGCTTCAATACAAGAGCAAGTCCTACCAGAATGCTCTTTATACCACAACAAAGTCCAGTTTCCTTCATCTGGTGGTTTAGGTTTGAATTTGGCTCTTAGTATCCTTTTAATTGTTGGGTATCTAATTTTTTTTAAATATCTAAAACTGAGAGATCATGAGTGTTTCTGTTCTACATTTATTACGGATGTGGGGTAAATCATGGTCATGCTGAAGAGTTTGGGCTGATTAGAAATGTTCAGATTACAATTTAAAATAAACGTGTCCTCTTATAAGAGGACCCTTGTTGGAGGAATTTCTGGCCTTAATCAAGTCAACAACAAAATTCCCAGTGTTTCTCAGTAGAGCCTGTATTTTACAGGTTTTGTTTTTGTAACTGCTCGTAGTTCATGCAATATAGTAGGAAAAGGGCATGTTCACTTAGCAGCCAGAGTACTTTTGGAAGCAATGTAGCTGTAGCTGTGGTGGTTTCAGTTTGAAACAGTCAGATGTGCCAAGAGTAGCACAAACACTTTGTCACACAGAGAACACCTCAATTACCAATGTTTCAGTCAGCTGGAAAGCAAGAAGCCAAGGCTGAATTTGCTCAACAGTTTTAGCAAGGTACTTTAGCATAGACAAAGTACAAGTAGTGTCTATTCAGCATCTCCCAATATCTAACAGCTGTACTTGGTTTTTATTATGTGATCCTTAACTCTCTTCTTCCAGATCCATTTGAGTATTACATGTTTTACTTTGCAATTAGTTTGATTACACAGAAGGTAAGTACCTTCCACATTTTTTTCCCCTTAAAATAGTACTGGCCTTTCTCCATCACGCTCTAAGAGCCTGCTGGGGTGCTGTGTAGCTAAATTAACAGCAGTTTCATCTGTTCTGTTGGAATTTGTTGTTGCTTTGGTTCACTTGATGATCCAAGACTGGATAATAAACAAAATACCCACCTTGGATACACCAGTAAGCAGTCTCATGCCAACAAGGAGTAGGCAATGGATTCCAAATCGTTTCTCTCCCCCTGTATCCAATAAGGGCTTCTCTGCAGTCAGAACCACAGCTTGGTGCTGTGGGGTGTGGTTATTTGGTTCCTCTGCCTGTTGTTACCTCTCTTCTGCTTGGTTGCAGTCAGTGCTGCAGCAACCCTTCTCTTACAGCTCATTTTCCTTTGCTCCAAGGGGCCTTTGCTGCCAGTTCACCCTTTCTAACCCCTGGGCTTTTTTATGCTAAGGGGGTCTGCCATCACTCCCCAGCACTGGCTTCAAGCAGCAGTGTTTAACCCCAGCTATATCCTGTGTGTCTGTTACAGAACTCACCTGTCACCCACCACGTCAGCCCTTCCAACAGCGCTTATTTCGTCCTGGTGGACACGTACCTCAAGTGTTTCCTACCCACAGAAGGAAGTGTCCTTCCCCCACCTTCTTCAAATCCTGGGGGAGCTATCCCTTCCCCTACTCCCAGGTAATGGCTACAGTGTCAGGGGCAAATTGTGGGAACAGTGCAGACAAAATATGGCCTGTTGGAACAAAATCAAACAAGTAGAAAAGACCTCCACACTTCCATCTGTAGGTACTTATTTCATAGGAATAGTGATGCAGTGTTTGGTTATAGTTACAGTTGAAGTGATTAGTAATTACAGGAAGTTGCAGAAGTTTGAAATGTGTAATCAGTTATGCAGTTTGAAAGACTGTTTTGGAAGTGTATAAAATACTGATTTTATAAAACACTGATTAAAAGCAGTGATACGTCCCTACATCCCCCTGTACTGCCCCCAGCCTTCCTGACTTCTGTATCTCCGTGCATTTGTGCTCACAGGTCCCCAGCAGTGCCCTTCTCCTCCTATGGCATGCACCACACCAGCCTGCTGAAACGGCACATTGCCCACCAGCCCTCTGTGAACGCTGACCCTGCCTCCCAGGAGATCTGGAGATCAGAAACACTGCTTCAGGTACCTTGCATTGAAGGAAGAAAACACCCTGCAACGTTTTCTTCTGCCCACTGAGGGATCTCTTCTTTGTAAAGCAGAGGCAGTTAGGCCAGTTTGCTTTAGCTTGGTTTTGGAATTGAGCAGTGCAGCTGTTGCTTCCTGTTAATGCAACAAAGAACCACTGTGAAGCTGTTAAGTTCAGGCTTGAAAGGCACTTAATATATATTCTTTTCTTAGACTAAGGGTCTAACAACTGATCTCGGGCATTTGAGTATTTTTTTGTGGACAAGTTTCTGCACCTGATTTTCTTTTTTAAATCTTACACCAGTTCTACGCTCTATGCAAAGGCAAAGGTTAAACACAGACAAGTTAGGTTTTGTTCATTATCAAGGGAAGGAAAAGAAGGTCTGAATGAAGCAATTGTTCTGAAACAAGTTCTTACCATGTTGCTGAGCTGACTAATTGATGCCTGGCAGGTGCTAAGAGTTTGTCATCTCAGCCATTGGCATGAGAACCTGAAACATCTTGAATAGGTGCTATTGACCAGTACAGCTTAGTTTTCAAGTTACAGACTGTGGTCTTCCTTATCCTTACCTTCTGACTGACAGTGTGGGATTATTTCTCTTTCCCTAGCTGAGAAAATATTTGTTTTGCAGATCTTTGTTGAAATGTGGCTTCATCATTATTCACTGGAAATGTATCAGAAAATGCAGTCCCCTCACGTCAAGGTAATAGTTTGTACTGCACTCGTGAACATCACCTGGTGCTTGAGCTCTTGCCGTGGGGTAAATCTCCTGTTCTGTGCAGAATTTTTTTTGTATATTGGTCCAAAGGAAAGAAATAACTTACCAGAGTATCTACATAAGTGTGCCAGAGTTGATAATCCAGTTACAAGGAATGTTGTCAATAAGTGTGTCATCCAGATTTGCCTTCATTGCAGAAGTTGTCTTAGTTTTGTTCTGGTTTTTGTTTCTTTTTTTTTTTGTTCAAGATGAGTTTGTGGGATGGTCACAACAATCTGAACATCAATATCAAAGTACTAATGATTGAGAAGATGCCACTAGAAAACCATTGTGTTAAATCCCACTGGGGCAACATGACTGCTGAAAATAGCTAAAATTGTTTTCTAGCAGAGATAGCAACTGTTACTGAAATACCAATTAGTAATTTCTAACATCCATAACCATTTTTTAGCCTAAATCCAAATTAAAAAAAAAAAAATCTTACTAAACTGCCATTTTTATTGTTTCATGTTCCAAAATACGCTTTTCACCAAAATGGTGTCAGAAGCAGTTCTGTAGCTACAGAATTTGGATTATCTGACAAGCTCTGGCTCAGATAATGCACTGTTGTAAGTAGTTTGTGGTGGCCTGTTCAGTGACAAACTTCTGCATGTCAGGAGGAAGTAAGTGTTGGGGAGGTTAAGATTGAAGGCATTATAAATGTAAAGGGAATTTGAAGGAGAAAATGTTGATCCTCTGAATTCCCTCTGGGTCACAGTGGGACTTTCATAGAAGGGAAGAGAAATAATAAAAGCTACTCAGGATTTATTCCTGTGTGGAAGTGCAATATGAGAGTTGATTGAAAAATTCTAATCCTTCACTCCACAGGATATGAAATAAATCACATTTATATTTTGCTAGGGAAAAACATTGGAGAGCTGAAATGTGATGGGTTTTGTCTTTTATGGTCAAAGTTGAGGTCAAAATGCAAACTCACTAATGTTGCAAAGTCTCCACTTGGGACTCCCAGCAGCATGGCTGTGCACCTGTGATGGAAAGGCTTTGCTTGAAGTACCTTTGGTCTGTCTGTCTGTCCAGTCTCTGTGCATCAAGCGCTGTGCTTAGGCCAGAAATGATGATTGCTTTAAACTTCTCTCCTCTGTTCACCCTCTGTATTTCAGATGCTCTCTTCTAGCACTAGGGAGCAGCAGTTGCAGACAATGGCTCTGCACGTTATGGTGGAGTAGGGCCTAGGTAGAGCTTACAGTTCTCTGAAATCAGCACTTCAGGATCCTCCACAAGGTGTGTTGAGCCACAGCCTGAGGCCATAACTCCCTGATGGTATTTTAGTTTCATCTTTGATGGGAAGTAATCATGAACATGTAAAATAGGAAGTCTTCCTCTTTGTGGGGGGTGGAAGAGTGGAATGGGGCACTGGAATTCCCCATGAGATACATAAATGGATGAAGGATCTCTCCTGCAGGACTGAGGAAAGGTTCCAGATCAGTTGGGGGCAGGACTGTTCACTAGCCTGTGATGTTTAAACTGAACTTTGTAGACTGTTTGGGCTGAAGGAGAACAGTCTGCCTTGTAGTTCCTCAGGTGAGGAAGTAGAACATCCAGAAGTGTAAGTTCTAACACAAGCATTAAAGACCTTGACTGGAAATCCAGGATGGCCCTATACCTTATTCTTAAAATGATTGATACTTCTGTAGGTTGACTGGATTCCATGTAGGCCTCTGTGTGTTTGGGAGGAAGGGTAAGGAGTGACCATTCAGCCCTGGGTCTCGAGCTCTTTGCCCAGCAGTGATTTGAGATGGCTGCATATCTGTATTGGGAGGTGGGATGAGGTTCTGCAGAACTCACTCACTCTTTGTCCAGCAGCCAGATTTGTTTGCTTTCATGGGCCAAGACAGACCTTAGATAAGTAACTTTCTTGAGAAGGAGAATCAGATTTTTGGTTAAACCTTGGTAATGTCATCACAGACTTCCCTTTATAAGTAGAAGGCAGTGGAATGGGAATGACTAGTAAATAATTTCTTTTGAGAAGGTACACATTACAACTTTGAATTCTTTTTGGGTTTGCTGTGAACCTGAGGTTGATGCTGTTTGCTATGCTATCACTGTTTTCCCTTTTAATTCAACTATTTTCCAATTCTTTTGTCTGTTTGTTTTTTCTCTCTCTGATGATCTAGAGTCCAAGTGTGCAGCATCTTTTTTCCTATTCCCTTCTGCTGTTACCACAAGAAACCCTTAAAAAGAAGTAGTTTGATAAAACTTTGTCATGCTTCCTGACCTTCCAATGCCAGGTGTTCAGCCCCCAGCACTGCATGTGGAAGACCCATTAAAATCCAGGGGGTTGCAGATTCCTGTGGCAGGGCAGTCACTTTGGAAGCAGACAATCTGCCCAAGCTCTTGGGGAGCCTGCAGTAACAATCCTGCCACTCTAAGGTGTGAAACCAAAAGCTGCCAAACTGACAGCAGAGCAGATGGGGTAGAGGCTGTTTAAAGACAGCAGAGGTGTGATCTGGAGAGTTAGTTTAGATGCCTGACAACAGTCATTGGGGTCTGTGTAGTGTACATTTTTTTGTTTTATGTTTTTTTTTCATTAATTTCATACATGTGTGTCACTGTTGCTACAGCATCCTCTTCACTATCTTGGTCAGAAAATACTGGTCAGGTTGTTCCTTCAAGAAGGGATCTGGCTGAGGCTTGCAGAGACTTCAGTGTTATGGCAAGATGCCTTTTGCATCAGCATATAGCACTGTGCTAGGTATGTCTTTGCCTTTTTAGATGTGTAATGTTTCCCTACCAGCAAAAATAATCTCCTCTTTTGAGGAAATTCACAGGACCTGCAGCCTTCCCAAATGGCCTTTAAGTAGAGAGAAGACACAGGAATTCTCTGGGCAGGAAAGTCCAATTTGAGCTTCTTCTGCATACAAACTGTGTTTCTCCAGCAGAGCAGGAAGATGTGGCAAAGTTTTCAAAATAAATGTAAAAAAGCTTGCAGAATATTGCTCTCTTGCTCCATTTTTAATAAAACACTGTAACAGTGTGTAAATCCTTGTTGCTGCAGTTCAGTTCCCTTCTGAAATGAGGAATTTATTTGACAAAGCTCCATAGCCCCCACCAGTCCTTGCTCTGAGTGCAGCAAAGAGAAACAGCCACTTTTTTGACACCTGCTCCCAGCTGTATTTCCAAGTTGATAAAGGGTAAGAAATACTGTGGAATCAATCTACTGAACCCCAGAAAAAAGAGGATACTGTGGCTGCAGTTGTTATTGTGATATGTTGTCCCTGACTGTATTTGTGATGTTCATTTTTCCCCCCACCCTTCTTCCTTGGGCTCATTCTCACTTTTTTTTTCTCTTGCTCTCTTCTCTCCTTTTTTTCCCTCCCCCCTTCCTTTTTGTTTCTGTTGTCTCAGCTGGAGGTTCTCCACTACCGACTCAGTATCTCCAGTAAACACCACGGTAGTCCTGCCCAATCCAGCTACCAGGCCCTCCACGCATACCAAGTATTACCATCTTTTCATTTTGGTTCCTTTTTAAAAATCTCGTTCCATCAGATAATCTGCCAAGTGTATTGGTGCTGGCTGTACAGCAGCTTCTTCTGCCAAGGTGTGGTTTTATCAGTTGAGAGCACTGCACTGAAATTCACCAAATTGTTCCGTGAAACAGATAACTGAGAGGTATTAGCAAAGGTCATGGAGAAAAGAGTTAAACTCTAGCATGTTATGAGGACTAATTGGAAACTCTGTTTCTAGAAATGCATTCTTGCAATGTAAGACTTACCAGCTATGCTGTTTTTTGGCACCAAAGCTGTCTTCACCAATGGCAGATTTCTGCCTCTCACACAGTAGTCGTTTAAGCAAACCTTGTGTGGAAGAAAAGATCAGAATTTGCATGGCTGTCACCCAGATTAAGGTAGGTAACATCTGGGGGTTTTTAGCCAAGGAAATGGCATTGGATAATACTAAATTTGTGGTGGCAATGTCAACTTGACTGTCCACTTTTGCAAAAGCACAAGTGGTACATTTGCAGATTGTTCAGGAAATGTGCATGCAAAAACATTCCTGTTGGAACAGATTGCTGATTCCTCTTTCCTTACTTCAGCCCTTTATTCATTGGGTCTTCATTTTGGGAATGGGAGGGCTAAGCTTATGTACTATAAAGCTCTTTAGCACTACATGGCATTTCCCTGCTCTTTAATCCTTGTTTTGTTTTGTTTTGTTTTAATTAAGTGCTATAATATCTCAAGGTGCTGTTTAGAAAGGAGCATAGAAAGTCCTACTTTAAATCTTTTTTACTGTTACATTTATTTAATTACTGCATTAAGAATTGAGAATGGCACACATCCATCCTGTACAAAAAGGTCTGACAAAGACACTTGTGGGGAAAAGTAGTTTTTAAACCAGTGATGTTCATAATGGTGGTGATCCAGGCTAAGAGGAAATTGTAAGAACTGCTATGTGGAAAAACTACTAACATCACCCAAAATGATGTATTGAAATAGGGTGGGTTTGTAAATTCCAAAGGTACCTTCAAGGCAGGCTTGGGGTTTTTAAAATTCCACCCTTTCAAGCAGAGTACTCAGCCTCTCTGATTGCTGTGGAGATCCTGGTCCAAACTCCAAGGACCACACAACTTCTTGGAGTTCTACCTTCTTGCATAAACTCATCAGGACTGTAGAAAACATGCTGATACAAGTCAGAGCTGTCAGAAACAAGCCCAGCCTTCATTAGAACTGGGAAAGGTTTATCCCTCTCTTGGAAGAGTCTTGGGTCTGGCTGCTGCACTCAGCCTGGAGTGAATGTCACAGTGTATTCAAAATCTTAGGGAGTGTAAAAAGACATCTGCTTTGCCTCAGGCATTGCTCAGAAAGGACATAAAGACAGAGACACACACTCCCTCCCTGCCTCAAGCACTGGAAACTTCTGGCAGCTAATCCAGTACACCTTTGAAGCACTTTCTGTTACATTTGCAAGTGTAACTAACTTGCATTTCATCTACATTATTTTTCTCAACTTGTGCAAAACAGAATAGAAGTCTCAAAATCTGCCTTCAGTGGTGGATTGAGGTTAGTTCACTATTAAAGCAGATGACAGTAGCAGAGGAGTGTGTGCTTTGGCTGCACATTCTGCAGCAGGCCCACCCAGGAGAGCCAGCCTGTCTCTGCCTTGTTCACCTCCCTGCTGTGTCAAACACTCCCTTGCTCATTAGTGACATCACTGTGGCTCACCATCACTCCTTGTGCTGCTCCCACCCAGGCTACTTCTTCCCCTGAGGATTTTAGAACCAATAGGATCTCACAGGACTCAGAACAGTTCTTATTCTGACTGTAACTGTTCAGGATTATTCTCTCCTGTAAGGCCGGTGAGTTCCAGCATAGGAAGGAGAACTCAGTAAAGCCAGCCATGGGCATAAAGAAAGGACCTGCTGTGCTTCTGCAGCAATGAACTTACAGCCATAATGAAAGGCTGAATATTCCTTTTTGAGAAAGGGGTAAGTCAAAACCTACAAGTTATTCTGTCCTTTAAAGCTAGCCCAAAATTCAGTGCATTAGAGTACTGTAGATAACTTTTCTCACAATCCAAATATGCTGCTGTTTCTTAGTGAACTGGTGGCAGAAGATTGATGCAGCTTGTCCTGGGGAGCAAACCTGTCCAAAATCAGGTGGCACCAAACTATGGTGAACCTGGAAGGAAGAGAGCATTCCCTGTATTTCAGTCTGAGAATATAATTTTCCTGAATTCCCTGAACACTTAGCAAATTACACTCATTAGTTGCCTCTCTTTTGCTTTGAATCTAGGAGTCATTCAAGCCCACTGAAGAGCACGTGCTAGTGGTAAGACTGCTTGTGAAACATCTGCATGCTTTCAGCAACAGCCTGAAACCAGAGCCTCTCTCCCCTTCAGCCCACTCCCACACAGCCAGCCCACTGGAGGAGTTTAAAAGGTTGGTGCATGGGCATGTCTCTGAAATGTTTAGAACTGAAAAGCTGAGCTTCCTCCATGAAATTCTCACCTTTCTCTGAGAGATTGAATGATGCTGTTTTGATGGTAAATACAGAAGTACATTATTAAAAGTACAGGGAGCCTCTGAGGGGGGCAGCTTCTGCAGCAGCTATTGCACTAGTCTATAGAGAAAAGAAAATGCTACCAGAGGATTCTGGCCAAGGTTGGTTTAGTATTTGGTATTTAATAATTTGAGTTGAAATTCAATGGCCTGAAGTAGTTTCAGTTAAAAAAAGAACAAATTTTGCTCAATTCTTTCTGTGTTTGTGTTTGTGAAAGTGTGTGTTGGGTTGTTGGTTGGTAGGGTGGGGTGTGTTGTTTTTAAAATTTGCTGCCAGTTTATACACGTGAATGTCTTTGAAACTTCTTGCAGGGTTGTGATTCCTCGGTTTGTCCAGGAGAAGCTTTATATCTTTCTGCAACACTGTTTTGGCCACTGGCCTCTGGATGCCTCCTTCAGAGCAGTATGTACCTGCTTCTCCACCTAAGTCTGTACTCAACAGAACTAGTTATTAGTTATTAGAACTAGTTATTAGTTATTAGAACTAGTTACTAATTTTTGCTCTTTAGCAGCTGTTTCTTGATCTTTACATCTCTCTTTTCTAGACCAGTGGAATTCTTTATATAACAAATAAAAAATAATTACCAAAACCCCCTTCCTGCCTTCCTTTCCAAAGAAGTACTGGCCCTCATGTGGGTTTGTGTGTGATCCTGCTCAGGTTCTGGAGATGTGGTTGAGTTACCTGCAGCCCTGGAGGTACGCGCCCGAAAAGCCGCCACAAAGCACAGAGTCTCTGCCTCGCAGCGTCTCGGAGAAATGGTGAGCAGGGGAGCAGCTGGGACTGAGCTGAGCCAAAGCTCAAGGAGATCCTGAGTAAAACAGCAGGATTTCAGGAGCACCAACCTGAATTACATTCCTATATAAGGCTAGAGGATGATTTCTTACAACACCAGTTTTAGTTTTGAGAGTATTCTTTTGCCTCAGTGGAAATGGACTATCTTTCCAGAGACAGTATAAAACATTCCCTTAGTGGCTTATTTGGTAGGAAACAAAATAACAGTTCTTTAAATAGCTGTACTCACAAATCCTCTACTCACTTTGACAGGGCTGCCTTCATTCAAGAAAATCTGCTCATGTATACCAAGCTGTTTGTGGGATTTCTGAACAGAGCTCTTCGAACAGACTTGGTCAGTCCAAAAAATGCCCTGATGGTGTTCCGAGTAGCTAAGGTCTTTGCTCAGCCCAATCTAGCTGAAATGATCCTGAAAGGTAAAAGGCTGTTTTGACATCTTCTGTTGTCTTGTTTCAATCTTTCTTCACAACACTTATATCTCATCTCAGAAGCACTGAGATGAGTGGACTTCTCTCCCGTTTTTCATGCTATTTCTCCATTCAGAAGTCTCTTCACTGATGTTTGTCAATTGGTTTACTAAGTCTATAGTTCTCTTCTAATCGCCATAGATTGCATCCTACCATTTTTCTTTAAAGAATAAAGAACCCAAATACAATTGTCAGTTTTTCTTACTTGTATTACTTCACTATATACTTCAGGATTTAAACTTTATATATCACTGAAAGTCTCTATACTTAGTAAAAGAATCATGCGTGCATTTCAGGATAATTAGGACATAGTGAGTTTGGGAGTGGTGAGATGTGACAAATATCAATGTCTGAAGTATGTTTCTCCACTGCCTTTTGTTGAAAAATGTTACAAACTTCTAATGCTGCTGTGTATGGCCTGCATTAAATGCACGCTGGCATTTTCTGCTCTGGGCAGAGAGAAGTAAATAACAGTGATTAAGGCCTCCTTCCCCTTAGAAGTCTCTCTCTAAATAAAGTTGCCCAGCAGCCTTAAGGCAGCTGGACCTTCCCCAGCAAGACCAGTGTTATGTAACCATCTTCACTGCTTTTTTCAAATCCCAGGAGAACAGTTATTCCTGGAGCCAGAGCTTGTTATTCCCCACCGTCAACACCGACTTTTTATGAGCCCCACTCTTGGTGGGAGTTTTTTGTCATCACGCTCTCCAGCTGTTACAGATGCCTCCTTTAAGGTGAAGAGTCATGTTTACAGCCTGGAAGGACAGGACTTCCAGTATAAACAGATGTTTGGCACAGAAGTCAGGAATTTGGTAAGCAATAAGCTCCTTGTCACCTGCCTTTCTCCTGTGACAGATGTTTTCCTAGTGCTGAGCAGGAGAGTGGAAAACTTCATAGCAGGAATCCATAGCAGGAGAAGTTAAGAGTGGAAAACTTCACACCCTGCATTACTGAATAATGTAGTTTGCTAACAGTGACTTCTGGACCCTGAGGAGTCTCAGTCAAGCACAGCTGTAAAAATCTGCTGCTTTTTTGATAAATAATAAGTTAGTAACATTGATAAATAATAAGTTAGTAACAGCTTGCTGCCTTGGAGCAGTATATAAGCATGTTTCCTCTCAAATCTGCTTACTGCGATCTTCTGATTGATCAGTACCTACCAGCAAGGCAGACAAAAGCAGCAGGAAAAAGAAAGGAAGCAGCTGAAGAACCTAAGCAGAACTGAGGTTTCTTAAATGCTTCAACAGAACTGCCTCTGCCCTATTGCAAATCCAGCTAAGAGTCAGCACAAATCCATACGCTCTGGGGGAGGGAGTTCACTGGGATTGCTCTCACTTCCAGCCATCAAGGCACAGTTTTATCCATCTGTTGACACTTAGTAGTCCTTTATCTTTGTCTTACACCATTTTTGGTTTTTGTTTTAGGTGTTAAAACTGGCCCAGTTAATTTGTCAGGCACAGCAGACAGCAAAGTCCATATCAGACCATTCTGCAGAGACAATGGCCAGCCAGTCCTTCTTCTCGTGGTTTAGATTCACACCATATGAGGTGAATGGTTCCTACACGGGCAATGACCTTGATGAAATTGGGCAGGACAGCATCAAAAAAACAGATGAATATTTAGAGAAGGCACTGGAATATTTGTGCCAGATCTTTAAGGTAAGTAACATCTTTCTAAGAACTGTGCAGTGAGAACAAGAGTCAGGATGGTCAAATGCACGTCTGTGTCTCGTACTTTGTGGGGTCACAAAGCTGTCCAGAGACCTTGCTAATAAATTCTAACATCTTCTCAACTTTACCTGTTTTCAATGTAGATGGAATTGAGTGTTCTGAATTTCTCAGTGTCAGACTTACTTTAAGTGACCATTCTTTTGGACTGTATAATTTATACCAAACCTGATTATACCAAGCCTGTCCTCATGTTTCCAAATGGGCAATTTAAAAAACTCTCCAGTATCTTCTAAATGTAGAGCTGTAAAAATACAACTGCAGCTATGGAAGAACTGTTAAACTTAAAAATAACAGATTATTTCTCTGCAGCCACACTGCCTTGTAGAGAATTGCCCTAGGAGACAGCTCTTTGATACTCCTTGGGCGCTAAGGGAGATATAAACCAGAGCACTTCTCTAGAACTGGACAAGCACAGACAAAGCTGGAGAGGTTTATCTCGTTTTGATGTCTAACTGAAGTGCTATTAAGCAGTCCTTGGTATCTGAGCAGGCTGTCAAAGACTTCCAATGCTAATGAGTTTGTTAAGTGAGAAATAAATTAAAGAGAGGGTGGATCAAACACTTGCTTTAGAACTCTGTTATTCTTGTGTAGCTGAGTGAAGCCCAGCTGACCCAGATGATGATGAAGTGTGGGACAGCTCAAGATGAGAATGGAAAAAAACAGCTTCCAGACTGCATTGCAAGCGAGAATGGCCTCATTCTTACACCCCTTGGCAGGTACCAGGTGAGAGAAAAACGATTCCAGATCACTACCTAGGTTGTTCTTGAAAAAACAAGTTCTCCTTCTATGACAAAGAGAAATGCAACTTACTTGGGGCTAAGAGAGGTGCCAGTACAAAGGTGTTTGGGATGGGAGCAGCAAGAGGTGTTTGTTTTCCATTTGTAGATCATCAATGGCCTGCGGAGGTTTGAGCTGCAGTACCAGGGGGACACTGAGCTCCAGCCCATCCGCAGCTACGAGAGCGCCGCCCTGGTGCGGCTCCTGTTCCGCCTGTCCTCGGTGCTCAACCAAAGGGTGAGCACAGCCCTGCCTCCCCCGCGCCTCCCACTGCACGCTTCTCCTCTGCCCTCCTTTGGACCTGTGTGACACTGCCTTTGTTCTTACTCCATCTTCTTTTTGGGGTCTAGATGGGTATTTCCTGGTAGTGTGAGGCCTGCTTCTCTACCTGTAGTTCTGCTTTTCCTACACAAAACATTGCAGTATAGTAGTATATATTAAGGCACTCGTGGTTGACGAACAGTGGAGTAACATTCACAATGAATGCTTCTAAACAGGAAAAGCAAATTCTTAGTGCAGGCTTGCCTTCTGTTTTCATACCTAAGACAGTTCTGCTGTTTAAAAGTGCAGTTTGAGCCCATTTCCTATAATCCTCATTCTCTAAACGAAGAAAATCATTAAATAAGTTACTTTGTGACAGCATTTGCAGGAGGACACTAACTTTTAAATGCATCTTCCCTCAGTTTGCTGATCAGATGGAAGTGCTGTGCTCCAGGGACGATTTTGTTGGCAGACTCTGTCGTTACCACCTGACCAACCCCCAGCTGGTACAGAAAATCAGGTACAGCCCCGTGGTGAGGGACAGAACGAGCCAGAACTGGGGCCCCAGGATCAGTCTGAGGTTTCTGGCCAGCTACAGGACTCTGATTTCTTTGCTGATGATCTACTTCCTGGCATCCTGGTTTTATGTTGGGCCAGTTGGCTGCACATTCATTATCCTAATTGGCTATTTTCTTTATGCTGTAATAATGACTTTTTTCTTTGAAGGATGGAAACCACATGAGCACTAGTTTCCTCTTCCTGGCTTGTAAAAATAAATGTTTTAAGGATGAGCCTGGGATTCCATGACTAAAATGTTTTAATTATATCAGATCTTCCTAAAATATTTTTAATACTAAAGTTAATGGAGTTTTATAAACACTGATGTGGCCTTGTAGAGATAATCCGTGTAAATTTTATTTTTATAAAAGTGTTCCTGTAAACTCTAGTGAATATATTGTTTGGTTTTTTTTTGAGGGGGGAAGAATGAGCCATGAGGATTTATAAAACTGCAATCATGCCAGAGGTCCATCCCATCACTAACCTCTTGACCAGTTGTTCCAGTTCACTGAGGACAGGAAGGGTGTGGTGAATGAGATAAAGAGCCATTTACCATTTGTCCCCTAACCTCCAAAGCCAGTGAGTTTTCACTTACCACAGAACACAGCAACCCTCATGCCGTGGTATCTTGGCAGGGGAAGAGCAGTGCAATGTTAGCATCCAACACAGGAATAACAATCAATTTATTACAGTAGAAACAAACAGATACTGCTTTAGCTCATGTACAAAATACTGACAGCATTCTGCTGCCTCAGTCAGTGCTTACTAAGTACCCACATTTAAAAACATCCTAGAACTGGTGACACCACATGGATTTACAGAGGTCATAGCAATTTCTTGACACTACTGTAAGAGAGCCCAGCTACTCTTTAGGTTTGCTGCACAATACAGAGAGAGGGGCAGGATTTAATTGCAACATCTGATATTTGAAGTTCTCCTGCACCAGGAACTTCAGAAGGACCAACTTAGACACGTGGGGAAACATGAAAAATGCATTAAATTAGAGTTACTTGTGAATGTTTTCATTCAAAGAGCCAACAAGAAGGCAGCTGATGACTGACTTGAGTGCCCATCACTGTTCAAGGCACCATGGATTAGTTACTGTTCTACTCCTGAGATGATGTTTTTTGCCTTTTTTGTTTAACCAAACTGATGTAGTATAGAAACATTTTCAGTGCACTGCATTAACTCCCACTGGAAGCCAGATGCCTCAGAAAGGCTCTGAAAAGAAAAAAATGTAGCTATGAACCTGCTGGATTGATTTTTGGCCTTTATACTGTTGGTTCCCCCCCATCTTTACGTACACATTTACTGAATTTGTAGAGGAAGTCAGTGTGCACAGCAGTATCTCTTCTTGCTCATCAACCTTACTCTTCTGGAGTGAGAAACATGGTCCATGTAACCAAAAACTGTTTATACAAAGTTGCCTTGAAAATAAGCCATAAAAGGTTTTATAAAATGAAACCTTTTTTGCTCTGTTTGGTTTCATATTGCCACCCCCAAGTATAATAATCCAGATTTATCTCACATATTTAAGAGAGAGATACCTTAAAAGGATGTAATTTATCCCATCTCTGGGCAAAGCTAATACTCAAAAAGATTTCTTGCACCCACTGGGAAGTTTGCAAGCACATTTGAGTTGCAACTCATTTATTTCTGGGGCAGTATCAGGTCACAAAACATACAGTGTGAAAGAAATACTGGCACTGAGCAAATTTTGAAGCAAATTAGGACATTTTTCCCTACCCCATCTTATACCAGACTCCCTGATGGAAGTCCACAAAAAATTTCTTCTCTAAGAAGACAATAAAAACTCATCCTAAATACAGTCTTGAGAACCATATATACACATTTTGTATATCTGAAAATGCTGGCAAAAGTCCACAGAGGCAGAAGATAGAAAGCATGAAAGCTAAGTCTAACATCAGGTTCTCTACTGAACCTGGCAACCTAGAAACAAGACAACATAAGGCTTCTTTCTTCTGAAGGAACCTCCCCACACTGTGGTTTTCCAGTGGCATGTGGAAGAGGCCAGCTGCTGGGAGCTTCTTTCTGGTTTCATGATTCAGGAGGTGAGCTGTTATGCAGCAGAGAGACAGGCCTGACGGATGCTTTGTGCCCAGGTGTTCAGGAGAGCTGTCACTGAATGCTTGTCTGGGAGCTGCAACAGTTTTGAAGTCATGTATCGATACACTGACTGCAAAAAGGGATTGGCTGCTGGAGAAAAAAGGTAACAGATAAAGGAAGTTGTCACAAAAATCGTATTAAAAGCATTAAAATAACAGAGTAACATTAGGTGTTCACACTTCCCCACTCCTGCCACATACAGGTGCCCAACCAACATCATGGCAGCATCTTCATACCATACTGTCTGGGGTTCTTTATCCACAGAGGGCTCTGATCTGGATAGTCTGCTGGAACGCTGAGCTGGAGTGGTGGCACATTGGGAAGATTCTTGTCATCTGAAAGGCAAGCACGTCCATCAGAGCAGAGCATTTCTTGACCAGGCAGGAGACTTTCTGTGCATAATTGAGCTTGATTTCTAGCCTGTGAACCCCAGTGAGGAACCAGACTGCACATCTCCCCCTTTCTTCTTACCTAGCTTGCATATGAGATGAACTGTGCCATTATTACTGCAGTGTGAAGGGTCCAGGTTCACCAGGAATTTAGGATTTAATCTTGCAACTTCTCCTTGTAAGACATTAGGGATGGTCTGTCTTTCATCCTCTTCGTATTTCCGCTTTCGAGGGGAAGCAATGGGGGCCCTGTGCGAAACACAGTCCGAATGTTTTCCAGGTGAAAATGTGCCAGCGCTGCACTTGTTCAACATTGCACAGGTGAAAAAAGAAAAGCCGTGGGTCACCCCCATCCATAAACCCAGCTGCTCTTTCACCAGTTTCTAGGAAACATTTTGGCGCCTTGCTGGGCGCTGAGGGCAGGCGGCAGCCCCGGTACGTACGTGATGGGCTGCCCGTGGATCGCCGTCATGGCCGGCATGAACGTCCGGTACAGGGAATGGTTGAAGACTGGGGAGCGGATGTTGGCCAGAACAGCATCCAAAAGGGGCTGGCACAAGTACTGCTGCTTGGTAGGGGGCACTGGGGGAGGTGGTGGAGTAGGCTGAAACACAACAGAAGCCCCTTTTCCTTTAATCGTCACCAAAACCAGAAGTATCTACTGTTGATTCTGAAAACTTTTATAGCAGTAAAGTTCCAAGGCGTGAAATGCACATGATTCTGAAAACTGTACATAGGAACATTAAGGGAGGAAGTAAAGAAAAAAAACCACATGCAATTTTGGTTTAGGAAGGCTGTCCTGAAATCAGCCACAGTCCAAAGAAAGAATTATTCAAGGCTTGGCACAGAGCACAAGAAATTGAAAGTTCAGTTAAAAGATACATACAGGTGACTTACATGAAGTCCATCTTTTCCTGTTTTCTTATTTTGTCCAACTTTAGTTGAAGTTTTAACAGCATAAGTAATAAAAACTTCAAAAATGCTCCTGCCAAGTCTTAGGACCTTTTGGGAGGAGCTGCTCATCTCTGCTGGCACACAGCATTACATACCACAGCCATATCGTTTTTCAGCTTCTCCAGAGCGATTTCACATTTCTGCAGCGTCTTCAGGGGGCACCTGTGGAGGAGGAGAAGTTTCATCCACATCAACCCCCAAAGCTGAAATGTTTCTGCCAGCTGAGCCCCAGAGACAGCCTCAGTGGCAACGGGGCTGGGTGCTAAACAACAGATTTCTGGAATAGCTGGGAAAGCTGCCAGGAAAAGTTACCGTTTTGAAGGGTCAGTCAGGATATCCAAGAGACTTTTCATTTTACTCAGGTCCTTCTTCCTATCTGAAACAATATGAGAAACACAAACACTGACTACAGGAACAGCTTCCATTCTTGCAGACAGAAATACAGCACACTGTCAAAAATGAAAACATGAGCCAATAGTAAAGAAAGTAGTGAGGATTAGAGACCTTTCACCTAATCCTAAGTATATCCAAAGCATAAATTCTACATGTTTCAAACCCATCAGAAGTAAAAAAAAAACCTGATGAGAATTTAAGGATAAGGATTTTGCCCACTCCTCACACTAAAATCTTTAGTTAGAAGCAAGAAAGAACAGCTAACTTTCTCTGACATTTTTAATCCCTGGAAAGGAAGTTACCACAAAAGACAAAGTATTGCTTCTTTCAGCAGGTAAGAGAGCTGACACAGATAAATGCATGGCCAAACAGAGGAAACCTCACCTTCATTTTTATCTATTTTATTGATCATCCTCCGGAGTGGCTCAATGTATTTTGATAGTTGTTTGAGTTTTTCCAGATACTGTTGCTCCTCTGACTGACCAGAACTGGCTGGACTCATGACAGAATTTGGATTTCCTGGCAAAAAGGAAGACTGCATGTCCCAGGCTGATAAAAGATACTGCAGAACATTATTCTCACATTTCAGAATCTTGATCTCAAAGTGTAGCTCCTGTCAAATACCCAGATCCACAACTGGATGCCCTCCATATTTTAAGTGCTTGCCCCCCCTCTAGTGTTTGTGTAGAAATAACATGTTCTATGGGCAGAACAGCAATTCCCACTCAATACATTTTTTTCCTGCAAAGTTCCATGTGCCCGTTTTCTAGGTCCTTATTTTGCCTTCACTCTGATGCTTTAAACACTAAATAAACACCATAAATTCACAGCAGTTTTTGTTAACTGAGTCCTTTCCTATCTGCAAAGCACACAACACTGGTATGAGAAGGAGCCAGTATGTTACCTCCGTTCACAGTATCACAAACTGCTTATTCTGTCTGGTAGGGAAGTGCAAAGTGCCAGAGAACACCAGGGAAGGTGTTCTGGAGCAAAGCAGCCTGCTGCCTGGGACTAACTGGTTATGTCCTTCACAACTGCACAGGGTCACTAAGGGTTCCTTCCTGTTGGAACTAAGGAATCATTATCCCTCCATGAACTTGCTACATTAAACTAAGCATCATTCTTTTTTTGAAAGACTGGGGAAGTTAGAAAAACCATTAGTTCAGTCATGAGAAAAGAGGTTTCAGTTGATTTTGGTTTGGGAATCCAAGCTGTTGTGTTATGTGGTGTATGTGACACGTTCACTACCTGCAATCCGAGCTGCTGTTCAGAGCTCTTGGAAGTTTTTCACTCTGCCAGAAATAACAGGTTTCCCAGGAACTGTTACAGTCACCAAGACACAGCCCAACCCATGGTGTGCAGTGCAGCTCTCAGATCATTTACCTGGAGTGTTTAAAGGACCTGGGGATGGGACACTGAAGTTCTGAGGTGTTCGTGCAGCTGCTGGGCTCTGCGATGGCTGTGGAGATGGGCTGGGGAGAAAGCTGCTGGGTGATGGAGCAGGGCCAGAGCTGAAAAATCAGCAGAAAATTAAACCTGCCACAACCTGACAAGGAAGGATCATCAGCCTGGAAGTGGATTTGATTTTAGTAAGCATTATGGCAGTCTGCAGTTCTGCCTTGGTGAGATTTCATACACAGACTCTTCATGTAAAATGTGAGGTTTCAGAGTGAATTCAACACAGCCTCACCTCTGGAGTTGGTATGAAAATTCAGTCACTTCAATGGAAACAGAGTAAGCTTATTGAATGTTTGTGAAAACCTCAGGCTTCTGGCATGAACAGAAGTGCTCACAAGTTGCAGTGTGGCTCACCTGACATTAGAGTTTGGCTGAGAAGTTGGCTGGCCTGGCTGAGGAGATGGCTGTGGCTGTGGTGGGGGAGGCATTGACTGGGGTGTCTGAGCTTGCTGGACAGGAGATGGGGATGACATCATGGTGATATTGTTCTGGCTGACCTGGAACGTGGGAAAAGACACCATCAGTAACAGCAACAGGGAGCAGAGGATGGGAACCTAACTAAAAGGCTTTACCTGTGGAGAGAAGTGTATCCTCAGGCCTACAAGAAATGAAAGCATTAGTTTCCTTTCTCCCCCATAAGGACACCCCCACCTGTCATTCTTGAAGCTCTCAGGGCAGTAAATCTTAACAACTTCAGTAGAAATGACCATTAAAACTGCACATAGCTTGAATTAACTGTATAATAATTATTTTTCACTGCCCAAACCATCATGTTGCAATTAAAATGTCGGAAGTGCCACGTGAAAAACCTGTACTTTATTAAAACTAAAGAAGAGCAGGAAGAAAAGACATTTCCCACTTGATAATTAAGAGTCAAAACCCCCTCATTTAGACATTTTAATTACAGTCTTCAAAGGTCTGTCAGATTCAACTGCAGCTTCTCAACTGGTTTTCTTTAGGAAGAAGGAAGAAAAAAATTAGATAAGACAAATCAGCAACACCTTGTTTAAATATTGAGTCATGAAAATCTGGCTGGAGATAAAAACTCCAAACTGAATGGCTGGGAGAAAAAAAAATGAAATAGCTTTCTGACCTTTGGAGAATGATGAGGTGTGCCTAAAGGACAAAAAGGCAAGTAAGAGCATTTCCAGAACAGCACCAAACTCTGGGTAACAACTAAGTGTGTTCTGTACACTCTGCAGTGCCAGAGCCAGATGATACTAACATTTGAGCAACTTCTCACATTTGTTCTCATACACATTTTTCCTCTTAATCACTTAAAACCAAAGAAGAAGACCTGTGCAGTGGCAGAGGCATGGGATAGTAATGCAGATATTAAGTGATCACATTTGTTTAAGGCACATGCAGAGTTCTTATGACTTCAGGCAACAAATAAGTACATACAAAGATAAATGGAATTAGCCTGCAGAGGCAATATATTGTGGCTTATTAACCCATGTGTCCATTCTGTGAGTCACTGATTAGCATCTTTGAATTAACAGCTCTTTCCCTCACTCTAAACCATTTTTAAGCAAAGGTCCAGTAAATCCATAAGTCCCAGGCACACCACAGGCACTGCAAATTGGTGTTGCCCTTCACTCTCTTGTTAAATATCCATCTAAATAATCCAGCTATACCCAGAGGACATGATATTTAGCACATTGAGAAGTATTGCACTGTCTGCTTTTGCATGGACACACTGACTACAGCAGGAAGTGCTTTCCTTGGACCACCACATTGCAGCTATGCAAAAGGTCAAACTCCCCCCAAAAAAGGCACATACAATCCCCAGCTCAGTGCAAAACTACTAAGCTTGAAGATACCAGTTTATCATCCATTACAGAATAGTTCAAAACCAAATGCAGCCTGACATGCTATGATTTTTTTTCAATCTTCAGTAGCCCCAGTACCTTTGCAACCTCTCACACAAAGGTAAAACACACAACAAGTGAGGCTGAAATTATACAATACCTTCCCTTTCTCCATAATCAACAACTACTGAGCCTGTGCTTACTGTTTTCCAGAGGAGGTGGATTCTTTAACAGCATGTCTTTCCTCAACAGCTGAAAAAGCAATTCTGAGATTGAAAAGTTTGCCTCCTGCAGACACCAGGCAGCTCACCACGTTTGGAAGGAAGCTAGGATGGACACTGCAAAAAGCATTCCCTGATTCTTCACAAGTCTAGTTAATGTGCTGTTAGACAGCAAGTGATTTAGAACTTACCCATATGGATTCTGCACCCATTTTTCATCAAGTCAGACTAAGACCACTTGGAGTGGTTCATCGCTTCCTGAAAATCAGGCCCCTGTTAAGTGTCTCAAGTTGGTTACAAAAAAATTACTTCTGAACACTTAAATCCTTGTTTTGGGAAGGAAGGAGAAAGATTTCATTAGGTTTTCTGCCAGATTTAAGCTTCTGTGTGTAATTCAGCACCAAGGACATCATTTACATTCATTTACAAATGCTGCACAAAAGTGAAGAAAAGCACATGCAGCACTGACTGTGCACACAAGCACTGGATGAATTGAATTTTTTTGTACTACCCCTCCTCATTCAAATACCTGCACAGGCAAACAGATTTCCTCCCTTCCAGGTTTGCTCTCTGCCAGCTTCATTTCAGAACAGCAAAGGCCAATGTCTAACAGTAAGCAAAATTGTGACATTTTCAAAAACATGCATTCAGAAGTGTGCAGGTCTGAGCTTACTGCCTTTGCTTTCTTTCACTGCAGTTCATTTGCTTCATAATTTCAGGTGTCTTTCCATAAAACAGATTTAAAGATGATTTCAGATTTAGCTTTCATTCAAACATTGTTTGCAGGATACGGATTAAGATGGTAACAATTTAATGAAATTTCAATTTCTAGGGAATGCTCTTTGCAGCTGACTCTGAGTCAAAAGAAGGCTTAAAAAAAAGGCAAAAACCAAACAAACACACCACAAAAACAGCTATGAACCCAAAACACAAAAACCCCCTCCTCTCTGGAGCTTGAACTCCATTGAATTCATTCAGCTCCAGAGTCAAGCCATGGTTACTGCTCAGTTTTACACCCTACATCTTCAACAGATACGAGGAAATCCAACCACTTATTTTTCCACTGAGGGATATGAATTTCTGCACATAAAAGCATGTCCATGGATGGCTACAACAGCCCACTGAGCATGCATTTGCCCTGTGACCCTACAGTGACCTGGTCATGACACCATACTCTCATTTTCTGAAGTCTTGCCCAAAAGGCCTGCATGATAAAAGTTTGCATTACATCCACTAAATCAAAGCTATTCCTAGTGTTCAGAGCACACTGTCCTGGAAGATTAACCCAGCTATGAGTTCTGTCTCCAGTTTGCTGAGTCTCAGGCACAGAACAGCACTCAGGAGATAAGGCTGGTAAGGGCTCTCAGTTCTCTCTTGCAAATCAAAACACCAGGTGATTGAGGAATACAACATCATATCAATAATTTCTTATTTGTTTTGTTTGAAAAGACTGTCATAAGCAAAAAAACCCCAACCAAACAAATAAACTCACTGGAGAATCAAATGAGTCTTGTAAAAAAGGACAGACTTTTGTCATATGGGATAAAAACAAATAGCCCCAAGGCATTGATATCACATCTGGTCCTTCTGTTGAAAAGCATTCTTCAATGCAACACCAAGAATCTTTTCCCAAGAGAAAATACATCCAGAACTACCCATCACCACATCTAAATGGATTTTGATACTAGAGTCAAGGAGAGGACATGCTCTTAAATGAGTGATTAATAACCACATATCTGCTACAGCCCTTTGCTCCTACTGTGAACAGCTGAAGGGCTCTGATGACAAGTTATACCCAACAGACAATAGGAGTTTAGCATTTTATAAGATTAAGAGGTGTAAAAGACAACATTTCTAATTTCTGGTCTACCTAGAACCTGAAGAAAATGTTTTGGCAGACAGTACTGGAGATTCATGCTGGTCCAGAGCTGTCCAGTATATGGCAGGTCAGAATTCCTTCAAAACATCTTTCCAGCCACCAGTGAACCATGACTCACTCACTCATCCCAGCACCTGCTTCAGAGCCATTTTCACTACAATCATTGCTCATGAAAACCTTCTCTTCTTCTGCTTTGACCAGTTGTTCAGCCACATCACTTTCACAATCCTTGGAATGCTACTGAGAACATTTCCTGAGGAGCAGTTCACTTGGTGTTGGAGATCAAAGCTCCTCAGTAACAATGACAGTGCTGGAAGATTGCCCTATGACACTGAATGCTTGAACTAGAAGTCTTTTGCTATGAGTCATACATTAAATATAAGCAAAACTAATATTTAAATATCCATGGGAAAGCCTCAAATATTGTGGATATTTGAAATGAGAGATGATTATCTCAGTATCTATTAACTGCTACAGTGACCAAAGTAAACTGCCCTCTGACTCCACAGCCACGGCTGGGGTTTGTGTCAGTCAACACACACACACAGTCCTGGATTGAAAGGACCATCCATCTTCAACCAGAAATGACAACTGATGTGTTTGCCCAGGACTGCAGAATCTTTCTGGTCACTGTCACCACCTTTGCAAACTCCTGAGAAGAAATGAAGTGCTCTGACCTCATGCATTTTCCAGCAACAACTGGATAGGAGCTGCCAGCCTGCCTACACAGGCTCTTCTCTGATGCAGGTACAAGTGGAATCCTTCTGGCAGTTCCCCTACACAACCATGAAAGAAAAGAACAGCTCAAATTTTTCTGGGACCCTGATACCACACCAAGAAGCTGCTCAAACTGAAAGGAGCCAAGTTTACTGATAACACAGGAGCACCTGTACAGAGCAGGAACATACACCAAGCAAGGCCCTGGACACAGCTGGGCCAGGTACACTGCAGCACTCAGACATGCACACTCATGGAGTGTGCACCTTTCATTTGAGACTGCAATCAATTCTGAACACAGAAAAGTTTTCACTGTTAAAAGAAAGACCTATCCCAGTTTAAAAATGCTTTATTTGATATCCCATGCTCTCAGAAAACCTACTACTTAAAATGAAAGTGGATCCATAAAAAACCACCTCAACAGGCCAACACCCTGAGCAGCAGCAGCGAGTTCATTGTTGGATGCAAAGTGACCGTGCTCTGGCTGGAAAGGCAGCGCCAGAGACCCAGGCAGTGCAGGCTGCCCAGAGGTGACAATGTGCTGTGACCCAGTAAATACCTGTGGCATTTGCTGTCCGCCCAGGGGCATGGAGCTTGGTGGTGTAGCAGACACCGCGGTGGTAGGCGGGAACCGTGGTCTGATTTGCATCCCACCTCGGGCCATAGGTGCGGTGATCATCTTTGAGGACAGAGGGACAACAGACAAAAGTAATCGCAAAACAAGAAATGCAGTGCACTGGCAGGATGAGAAGCACATGCAGCCTCCAGGAACTGGGGAGGGGGAGCATGAAGGGAAGGTTAGTGAGCTTTTCTCTAAAGGTTATCCTAACGTGCTGGCTTGGAAGTCAAACTCCTTTTTATATTCCTACCCATTTCCAGAGAGCACCTAATGAGCTCCTGCTATCCTGGGAGAGCCCATATGCACACTCAGATTCCTGGGTCAAGGGTTGACTTTCCTGTCATTTCCATGAAGGGCCTTTCCCAATTTTTCCTGACATCTTAAAAGTTCTAAAATTCTCGGAAATAACTCTAAGACTGCTGTCAGGAACACTCCATCTAAGCAGCTCTGTCATGCCATAGGTTTCTGATGTGCTTTCCCCCACTGTGGGCTCCAAGGGTTTTCAGCAGTATTGGCCAATGCCCCCTCCATGACAGGACATTTTGTTCAACAGCACCTGTCAGTACAATGCTCCACAGTGAGCAAATTCACACCAGCCCAACCTATGTCAGTATAACAATGCCAAAGACAGCAAAAAGGACTTCCAGGTTTGAAAAATCTATTTCTTTCCTTTTATAACCCACACAATAAGTCAAGTATACCCTTTTAATTACCATAATTTTGACCAATACCTATTCCTCTACTACCAAGTCGTGCTAAATTATTCTCAGTCCATGATCTTCCTCAAGTCTATTCATGGTTTTTGATTCTCCAGCTGTATAGAGTGAGGACACCCTGAAGTACAATCATTTAGGGTAAATGATAAAGGTTAGCATTAGAATAATTCTTTATTTTGAAATAGTATTAGGACTATGCTGCTCTGGAGTGTCTAAAAGTACCTTTCAGAACCATCAGCCTACATGAGCCACACAGATTTAATTTTTTATATCTGTATAGCCCTCTGCTACTTAAAATTTGATATTACACCTCATACTGAGAATTTACAACAAATACAGCATACATTTGAGGTGGTATTCAGGTAGCCTTGGTAGATTCACTTATCAGTAAAAGAGGTTCTGTTTGGAATTTCAAAGATCTACAGAAAAGTTCTCTGGGCTACCTTTTTTTCCTAGCTTCCATGTTACCAAGGAACCTACACACCTAGTTAGAACTCCTAACTAACCTAAGGGACAATGTAGTCTCCTTCCTGCAAATGGTTTGGGGCACTCCTGCTTGGTGTTCATGTAAATGGACTGAAGCAGCCAGCAACACATCTCTACAGAGTCAAAGAATGCATGTGCTTACAACTGTTAAAAATAAATAAAATTAAATACAACAGAGCAAGACTGAAAAAGGAAAGCAATAACTGATAAAGAAAATAGTGTCAAATTCAGCACAGCTGTTAGTTCACAACATCAGAGCAATGCAGTCCCTTTCCATCCAGGCAAAGAGGGATGGTCAGAGACAGGATTTCAAAAGGGGAACAGATGAGAGTGCCTCAGACATCACACACACATGCACACGTGCACACACAGCATGCAGCAGCTGCCACGAGCAAACACAACCCAGCACTGCCACAGAGCACAGCTGGATGCCATGGAGTGCAGTGAAGAGCTACAGTATCAACATGAGAGCTGGTGAAGCAACATAACCCTAACAAAACCAAAAAAAAAGGGGGAATTGCTGGGGGGGTGGGGAACGCATCCTTCCAGGCACAATCACCCCATCTGAGACCCCTGTGAATGCACACAGATCTCTGGAGTGTGTGGAATCCCAGGCGTGTTACGGTGACCCACATGTCCCATCTTGGCCATGTTTCTGAAGCCACACCACCAAAGTGTGAAGATTTAGATTACTTCCACTGAGGCAAAGGAAATTAGAAGAATATTCACAGGTTAAGTGTCTGGTAAACCACTGAAACCCAGCACGACAAAGTCCAATTCAAAGGCTTTCAGCTGTTTGTAGTATTGTGGTTGGTCAAACGAGTGCACAAGCATACAATTTTGGGTTAAGGGGGTTTGTGTTTTTTGAAATGTGTGCTTTGGAAAGGAAATACGTATATAAAATGACACCAATTCCACTCTGCTAACAAAAGGAATCTATTTTCCCCCATTCTCCAGCTCATTTATATTTACAAAACCCGTGACCCTTACACAAAGGAGTCAGGAAAGGGGCTTGGTTCCAAAGCAGTATGTCCATAAAGGAGTTACTCTTCCCGTAAAATAAGAACACAACCAGAAATGTTTAAGTATTTTTGAGAAAGATTTTAACTGAACACATATCTTCCTCCACACCTGATCCAACTGATTCTTACGGGGTAAAATTCCAGACCCTGTAAATTGAGATAAATCAGAGAGCAAGAAGATCTCCCTCCAAAGTAAGCTACAAACCCCATTATTTAATAAAAATGAAGTGGAATAGAACAAATAGAATCCAGAACCTGTAACTGTCTTTTATCTAACATCCCAACATCCAGCATTCCATAAATACACAGCTTCTGGTGAGCACATGTATGTACAGTGCCACTGCACTGAAGGCAGCTCAGATTTTCAGTCAGCATCAGCCATTCTGAGCACCTGAAGGAATTGCACCAGAACAGTGACTTAACTTCACTAACACTTAACTGCAGTTGACTACAGATCTTTTTCCTTGGTGCTGCAAGCATTTTGTGTAGGTCTCTGGTTGCTAGGACACTACTGCTAGGAGCTTCCCTGTGAGTTACATGCTCACAAGGACTAGAGCAGGGTAACACTGACCTGTGTGATATCTTTGTAACTTCAGAGAAGAACTTCTCACATGAATCCATGTTTAAACCTGGGGCTGCTTTTACTTTTATATAGGAAGGATTTACAGAGACTTCATGGAAAAGGAAAAATGCAGAGATTGCAAGCAAAATTCCCAGTTTGAAAGCCCTTAAAGACTAAGTCTAAATGTAACAAGCAAAGATTAGTTTAGGGTTTGTTTATAAAAAAAGCTTCCCTGAACCAAATAAAGAAATCAAGGCAGATTTATTAAAAATGCTGATGCTACTGAAAAATGTACTTAATAGAAAGCAAAAATCTAGTCTTAAAAGAGACTTCTCATAAAGTAAAGAAAATCCTCATAAACTCTCATCACTGAAGCTGCATTGTAATATTACATACAGCCACAATCTTAAAACTATTATTTACAGAAAATATTTAGACAAGTACAAGAAACCCATTTAGTAATTGGATTTCATAGTGGTAGGTGAATTTTAGTAGACTTGCAATGGCATGAACATAACTGGAATAAAGCCTGTATGTGGAACATTCCAAACTCCATATGTGGTAGATAAAGAGCAATCCCCAAATTTACTACACAGGAATGGATAAAGCTGCAATACAAAACTGTCTGTCAACCATGTTATCACCCAAAGCCTCTCAAATGCACTGTGCTGTTAAGCCACTGGCACATGAAGTCACTAAAGCGGCAAGAATTAAGTTGACTCTACATAAACACAATCCATCTGCTTCAGAGTTGAAAAGAGCACCATTAAAGTTACTAACAAGAAAAAAAAAAGTCAGTGTCTCCTTCCAGTCAGCCTAAGTCCCTGCAGCTCCCACCTGGAAATTATTCAAGAAACAAACAAGTTTTAATTCACATTTCAACTGTAGGAAGAGAATTCTGCATTGCTGCCAGTACTGTCCCAACTGTACTTACCACTGCCCAGCTTTTACATCCTGTGTTACATTGACACAAGCCAAAGGAGCAATTCAGAAACAGAACCTGGCCACACCAACAAGGATGTGGCCACGTCAGAGTCACCATGGTACAAGACACTGTCCCTGGTACAAGTCTGGGAGGTGTGCACTGAAGAAGCAATTGCTATCACAGTCCATATAAAAAGCTTCTTACCTAATTCTATAATTCTATATTATTTGTGCACTGAATGGAAAATGGTGCTTGAAAAACATGGAATGTCTGGGTATACAAAAAGAATTCTGCCATTAGTCCTCATCAGCCTCATTTCATCTGTCTGCCTCTCTCTTCATCTACAGAGTGGTGATATTTGTACTTACCCATGTCTGTAAAATGCCTCAATATGAAACACTACAGAGGTAAGCCACAAAAGACTTTCATATTCTTGTGGAAAATGGGATAAGAGGTTCGGCTTCAAGCCATTCCCCATTTTTTCCCCATGTCTCCTTCATACCAGACACACATCAAGAAACAACCATTGGGGCTGCAGGTGTATTGCAGGATAAAAAAAACCATGTTAGACAACAAGCTTTCACCCAGCACTTTTCCTTTTTTAATGTAACTCTGCACTTGTGACACACGCCATTTGTTCTTCACAATTCACATCCAGAACAAGAGCATCTAGATCTACTGCCCATTTCACTCAGAAGAAGAATGAAAGATGAAAGGACTGAAAGGGGAATGCAGAGACATTTCATCATCTATACTATTATTTTTCTAGTCAATACATGAAGATGGAAGGTAAATCACATGTGATTAAAGATAGCAGGCAAAGATTCACAGTACAGAAATCAGTTTACACAACAGAGCAGTCACCTAAGAGAGTTTAATGAAAGAAGAGGTGATACACTCCAGGTACCAACAGTCAGACTTGTAGTGTGCCCACAGGAGACCTTCTTACTCATGTGCATTCCTGTGTCAGTACAGGCAACACTCCTACCTACTTGGGACAGAGAGCATGCACAGAGAGGTTGGCAATGAAATCCTGCCTCTGACTCCAGGCAAGGGAGAAACAGCAGAGAAACCAGATCCCCCTTACACAGGGGTGACCAAAGTCAGACCCCTCATCAGAAACCACCAGAAACCCAACTCCATGCTCATCTCTGGCATGCACTTGCCACAGGCCTGTGACCTGTGACACTGGCCCCTGGGCCCTTACCTGCCCTGAAGCTCCCATCTGAGCAGCCTGGGCCTGAGCTGCCTGCACTGCTGCTGCTGCCTGCTGCTGCTGCTGGACCAGCTGAGCTCTTACCTACAGTGTGAGAACAAAACCCAAAGTGAACACACATACCTGACTAGGGCATGACACTTCTGTTTCAACTGCATTGACTGCTCATTAAAAGGGTATGGAGACAAGACCAGCCTCACAAACTAAAGTTTTTGAGGTTTTTTGTGAAAACAAGTTCCCATGATTAAAACATTTAGAATAGTTTTCCCACAGACTGCACACCCAATTCAACAACTTCTTACCTGCACTATCAGGTCTTATATACAATAAGAGATACTTAACTTCCTGGCAAGCCTACCAACGACCAGCATTTCAAATGTTTCTAAGTTTATTACATCTGTCAGTGTGACAATCATGACACTGAACTACTCCTAGCTTAGCTGGTAGGAGCACAAAGTGGAGGTATCAACTCATCCATTTCTGAAGTGTGGCTGACACTCTTCCCCAGTAAGGCCCAAAGAAAAACAGGTCTGAGCTTTGGCTCAGCAGTAACCTATGCAGCCCAGATAAAAAGGACTGTAACTCTTCAAAAAGCTGCACAATTAAGAAGATGACCCAGCAAGAGATTTGCCAGAGTAACACTATTGCCTTGCCCACCTTCTCAAGGCAGGAACAATCAGCATATTAAACTGTGACCCAAATCTCCCAACATGGCAGCAGAAGCAAAGCCAGCATGGTAAAGAGCTAACACTGGCTGCAGTCTACAACACTTCAAAGTACTTGCTCATGTTCTAGAAAAGCAAACAGCACAGAGGTAATTTTTCTTTAACCAGAGTATGTTTCTTTTTCTTTTTTTCACTTGTCCATTCAAGAGTGAGACAAGAAATTATTTTTTAAATATTAGCTGCATGAATGGTTTTCACAGATTTACAGAACCCCTACCCTTAGGTACAAAACTGTTCTCTAGTGGCAGGCCCAGATAAAAACCTTTAAACACCCGGTACTCATAACTTGCTAACTGCAGAGCTCTTAACGAGTTATGCTTTTCCTACTTCATTATTAGCAAAAGTCAGATGTATTTTTTATTACTCTAGATGGTCATAACAAATCAACAATCAGCTGGTCACTAGCCCTTACCTGCATAGCTTTTAACTGCTGTGGCGTGAGAGTAACAGGCATAACCTGACTGGGAATTTGTCCTGAGATTGCCTGAGGTTGAGAGACCATGGGCTGGGGTTGAGGCTGGGATTGTGGTGGAAGTTGAGACTGTTGTGCCTGAGCAACCTGTTGTTGTTGTTGTTGCTGCTGCTGCTGTTGCTGCTGTTGTTGCTGCTGCATCTGTTGCATCTGCTGTTGCATGACTTGTTGAGGTGGCTGCTGCTGTATCTGTTGTTGCGGTATTTGCTGCTGCTGTTGTTGCTGCTGCTGTTGCTGCTGCTGCTGTTGTGCCTGCATGACCTGTGCTGCCTGCAGCTGCTGCATTTGAGCAATCCGCTGCAGTTGCTGCTGCTGCTGTTGTTGCTGCATCTGAAAAGCAGGAGAAGCCAGGATGTCAGAGCTTCCAACAATGCGACAGCAGACTGACTCTTATAGCATAAACCAAAAGTAAACAGAATCCTAATACGTCAGACTGATGTTTTAAGCTCAAAGGGAATGCCCAACCTTTCTATCCACTCATCCCTTGTATATCTCAGCCCTAAATGGTGCTATAGCCTGTATTTCCACATTACAAGCTTTCCTGTAACTTTTAAAAGCAAAGGTGAAGTCCATCAGCTTCTCCTGTACAAATGGGCTCAGTTTTTCCAATGTATCATCCCTTACCAAAAACTGCACAAGAATATGACAGCTGAAGCTTCCTCACCTGCTTTTGTGCCTAAGGATGATATACATATATACACATACTTCTTTTAAAGTGTGTTTATTTTCTTAATAGACACATTATTCACACAATGACAAATTGCCACTATTGACAGAGTAATTCAAGTGCTGTTCCTTCCCAATGTCTGTCAGAATGAAAGACTATCCTGACATTTGTAAAAAGAAAGATAAAAAGATTTAAATTCCCTCTTGATATTACAGAAGAAAACAACAAAACATCTGTAAAGCCTTTCCTCTAGCATGTAATATACTACTGTCAATTAACTTGCCAATTTAACCTGAAGCCCTACCCTAAAGTGGGAATGTGTTAGCAACAGGCAGAGCTGATACTTCCACACAAGCCAAGCCCCACTTGACAAGTAACTGATGGTCTTAGGTTGCAGTGCAAGATGTAACCAGCAGTGTGTATTCTATGACCATCTGTTAAAAGCAGGTGGGGCAGTGTTCTTAATCTCTTCCACCACCCATCCTCTCTCCAGGGGGATATCTGCTGTTCATGGGCCACTGAGGCTCACTGCATGACTGATAAAATTCCATCATCCCATTGGGAGATGCCCACCCAGAGGGAGGAGCCAAGCATTCCTACCTGGATATAACCTGAGACTTGGAACATCAAAGTCAGCCTTTTTCCACTGGATTCCCAGAGGAAGACCAGACCCATCTACACCACCACTGGACCCTCAGAAGAAAATTTCACCCTTCTACAGGATTATTGCTTCAACAGAACCACATCTGTCACTCCAGGACTGCAGCCACCATTTAATTAGACTGCTACCAACACCCTGACTGACACGGTGTCAGGCTGTATTCTGAATCTGCCAGTGTTTTTGTACTGCTGCATTTTATTTTAATTTTCCTATTAAATGGTAGTTCTGACCTGGGATCTCCCACGGATTTGCTTTCAAACCAGCACACTGATCGCCACATTTGCCATTGTAGCTGTTTGTCATTACCTGCTGTTGGTTTTGCTGCTGCTGCATCTGCAGTTTCAGCATGTGCTGCTGCTGCTGCTGGACAGCCTGCAACTGCTGCTGTTGCTGCTGCTGCTGCTGCGCCACCGCAGCGGCCGCCGCCTGCTGCTGCTGCACCTGGAACTGCTGCTGCATGGCTGACTGCTGGGCCTGGAACTGCTGCTGCTGCTGCAGGGCCACCTGCTGCTGCTGGAATTGCTGCTGCTGCTGCTGTTGCTGCTGAGCTATCTGCTGAAGCTGAAGCTGGGCTGAAGAGAAGATAGACTGTACTTAGAGCATGTTATAGATACATGTTATAAAGTTGGCTGTTTGCAAATATTAAAATGAATGCTATAGGTACAATGTTCGAAAGCTATGCTGCATTAGTATAGTTTCTTTTATTTCTGCTATTAATGAAACTTAGCTTCTTAGACTATAGCATGTTATTAAAACAAAGACTGCTTTTGTTCATATAACCCAGAGAATGAAAACATAATGAGAAACTCCCCTTGCATTCCTGGATTATCTTATCCAGATAAAGATGACAATGACCAGTGCTCCAGGGGAGAATTTATTGCCTCCCCATTATCAGGGAGTGTAAAAACAACAGAATGAAGCTCTAGAGAAATAAAATATATTGATTTAAACTGTGTAATCAGTTTTGCTTTATTTTCTGTCTCCTTATTGTATTTTTATCTTTTATTATTATTAAACTTTTTAAATTTTACCAAGAAAGTGAACCTTGTTTTTCACAGAACACGAGACCCAAAAAATGTGAGATTAATTAATGTCCTTCCTTAGCAGTATACACTTTTGCTCCCTCAAATGGATGGGGAACATTAAGAACAGAATTAATTACATTTGTACTACCAACTTGTAATTCTACTACCATGTAGAATTCTATCTTGTAATTGTACTACCAACTCTGCCTCCACTGTGTCAGCAACCTAAGAGTAAAAATGTGCAGGAAGAAATGTGCACTGAGGTCACCAGCAGGAAGCACTGTAACATGGCAAACATAGGTGAGCTCTACAAAAGCAATGTTCTGAAGCTGACATGATGAAAGAAGAATTTGCTCATATGACAGCTACACTGTTGATGGCTATACTAAGGAAGATATTTTTATCCAATCAGGTAGCAGTACTTGAAATCAATTCTTTCCTCAGTTCACTTGGCTGATTTAGCCAGAAGTATGCCATCTCTTCAGCACCTTTTCCTTCAGGAAAGGACTTATTACTGAAAAGCTGATCTAACAACTTCAGTGGTTGAAGCAAACTGAACACTTACTCTGCTGAGTAGCTGTGGAGACACCAGGCATCCCATGTGGGGCCATTCCTGAGGTTCCAGGAGGCTGCTGCTGCCCTGGGAGACTCATCTGCTGTGCCATTGGCCCAAGGCCTGTCATCCCACTCATAGGTGCTCCCTGGGCTCGGGAAGCCATGCCCATCCCAGGCGCCCCTGCCGCGGGACCCCCAGTCAGATTCTGCAGGGCATTCATCGGATCTGCAAAGCAAACAAACGCTGATATGCAGCCAGCCATGCAACTGCTTTTCCAGAATCCTCTGCTCTCCATCATCCACTCTCTGATCTGGGAACTCCAGACCATGACTAGATCCAACACCCTGACAAACTCAGATTCACTGCCCTGCCCGTGACACAAGGCTCCTGGCACATCTTTGCCTCTCTGTAGAGAGAGTAGAGATGATTTAAAGTGCTCAGATCTAAGCTCACCAAACAGCCCCACAAATACCTCTGCCTCTAGTGCAACACCTGAGGAAGCCACAGCTGGCATCAGGCAGGAACCTGGGCTGCTCAGCAGAAGATTATTTTCAATCACTCTCTGTCTTGGGTTGCAATATGTAACCAAAATTGTGTATTCTATTTTCACCTGCTGAAACCGGCTGGGGAGATGTTTTTCTCTGGGGGGAGATGGGTGCATTCTGTTAATGGGCCAACTGTCAAACCTAGGTGGGGTGGTGTTTCCTTATCTCTTCCACCACCCATCCTCCCTCCAGGGGATATCATCTGTGAATGGGCCATTAAGGCTCACCATGACTGATAAAATTAAATCATCCCATTGTGAGATGCTCCACCCATCAGGAGGAGCCAGGCATTCCTGCCTGGATAAAACTTGGAAGCAGAAGACCAGGGCAGTTGGTTTTTGCACTGGACTCCCAGAGGAAGACTGGACCCATCTACAGGATCACCTCTACTCCAAAGGAGCCACATCTGTCACTCTAGGAGGAATTACTTTGCACTGCTTCCAACACCCTGACCAACAGGGTGTCAGGTTGTATTCTGACCCTGTCAGTGTTTCTAGGATTATTTTGTTGTTGTTGTTGTTTGCTTGTGTTTTTTTCCCCCTTGTACTACTACCTTTGTATTTTGTAATATCCCTAGTACAGAACTGATACTCCTATATCTTGGCCTGAAAGCCCCCTAATTTCAAAACTGTAATAATTCAGAGGGAGGGGGTTTACATTCTCCATTCCAAGGGAGGCTCTGGTCTCCCCTGGCAGATACCTGTCTTTCAAACTAAGACACTCTCGTGCTTCCATGGATTTTAGTGCTGTGAGCTAAGAAAAGTGCCAACAAGCCTGCTGTGTTAGATCCAAAGCACTGGCCAAGCCTGTCACCCTCATCACTGAATAACTCCAAGACCTTCCTGCTCCCCTTCCTTTACTCCAGCAGCATTAGGGATACACAGATGCTTTATTATTAGTACACCATAGCCCTGATTTCTAAGCTGCTCTATTAAGAAATGGAGAGTACAATAACAAGAAAGGATCTCTTACCACTGACTGAGGCTTGAGATTTCTTATTGTCTGCAAAGAAAAAACAATTAATCATCTTTGCTAATACTGTCACATTGACCCTTTGGATATACTCTCTACAAGAAATACATGGACATCATAATTTTAAAAATAAAAACCCCCTAGTATCTACTGTAGCTCTAATAAAATACATTAACCTAAGCCAATTTGGTAATCAGAATGTTATATAAGAAATGGAAAGAAGGTGAAGATACAGAAAAATTAGGAAGGAGGAAAAGTATCAAGTTTAAATAATTTCTCAAATACTAAAAGAAACAGTATTTATAAATTAGACATGCATACTACAGGAAGATTTTTAAAGCAACTTGTTAAGAATCACATGCAGAATCACACATAGAAACCATAAAATTTACTTTTTTATTTTCATTTTTCTTTTATGAGAATTCAATGAGTAACCACAACTGAGAGGAAAAGAAAACCAAAACTAAAAAATTACTTACGAATATCTCGGAAATGGATAATAAGTCTGGCCACAAGAGAAAGATATTCCTCCTAGAGGTGAAAAATTATTATTTTAGCATAAGATATGAAAACAGAATAAACATTACTTTCTGGTCCTTCAGTAGTCTTCCTCAACATACTGGATTTTGCTTTACAATGTGTGTGGGCTTTTCAGAGCCGTTCTCTTCCAAGAAACAGTCTGTTTATTAACTAGGAATGTTTTTACTCATACGTCACTGTGGTTGATGAAACCACAAAATTCACAGGAAAGAACCTCCCTGACAGCCATATTTAACAGGACCACAATATGCAAACGGCATAAACCAACATCATTTTCCACTTCTTATCCAGGCTAATTCCTTTTTTATAAGGACAGAACCTGCTTACTTGGCACACTCAATTATTTAAGTCCTTGAATTATGTCACATTTGTACTACAGTAACTCTTTTAAAAGCTAAATTCACATTACGAATACAAGTAAATTAATAACTTGGAAAACTAACATGACAGAAGTGTCAGAAGTGAAAAGACAAATATTCTTTGAAATATTTTCTTAATGTGCTTCATAATTTGCAGGAAGCTGCAGAGGGCTGAGAAAGCCTTCTGCCCATGAAACAACTCACCAGGGAGGATACCAACAGTGGGTGCAGATTTGTGACATCAGCATTGTAACATTTTCACCAAGACAAGTTCTATTTCAAATGTGGCTCGTTTGGAGACAGCAACAGTATCCAATGTCTCATAAGACAGCTCCAGGGAAGAAGTTTATGATTTGATAAGAGTGCAGAATTGTACGTTACAGCCAGACTTTCACAGAGACCACGGCTCTTCCATTGGGGTTATTCCTGACAGAGCCTTTTCCCTGATATCCTAGGTTTTTCTGACCACCCAACTGGAATGGTGCTACATTGCAGAGAACGGAAATTCTTTGCAATTCATTATTCAGGTAAGAAAAGTGTGGTTCCATGGTGCATGAAACACTGCAGCATCAGCAAAGCTGTCTTGCACTAGGTCCAGTTTGATGCATCTATTGGATGCAGAACTCCTCACTTCCCCTCAAGGTAAAAGAAGCAGCACATAAAAATTAAAATTTCAAACAACTCTGTATTCTTAAGTGCACTGGCTTTGCTATTTCTGCAATTTGTTACAAACTTCTTTTGACACCCAATAACTTCTGGAAGCAAATAGAGATTTACCCTTGTTTTGGCCTTCATAAACACATGGCTCTCCATATCTTTGCTAGATTTATTATGGGCAACACCAGCTTTCCTCTTAGCTTCATCACTGAAAAAAAAAAGAGATAAAAACAAGGCTGGGTATTAATTGAGGGTATTGCAGAACACTTTCTGTAGTTAGAAAGGTCTGTGAAACAGCTTTTTACCCCTCCCTCATTTATAGGCTAAAAACAAACAAAAAACCCAAATACCCACCACAAAAAAAAGAACCCCAAACTAAACCACTACCACACATTACTTAGAACTGCCTTCCTTTAAAGTTTCTTCAAATAGTGGAGAAAAAAGCCAAGTAATTTCTAAAAGGCAACACAAATATTCTTTGCAGAAATTCAGGATCAACTGCTAAACAAGTCATTATTTTACCGCCTGATGTATTATTTTGACAAAATACCAGGACTTGTTTATTTGAGGAAAGCTGAATGACAGGATTAGTGTAATCCATGTTTGGCAAACAATGAGATTGAGCTTCCTAGCATCGTGATTTTCCAAACGATTTCTCTAAACATAAGGTGGAAGAATAAAACAAAACAAAACAAGGTTGCCTAAAGGCACAGAGGCTTGACCAGAGAGCGAGAACAATGAGTGGGAGCATGATTAGGGCCAGGGAAGGGCAGAGGTGCAGCAGTGGGCAGGGTGAGAGAGGACATGAGTGGAAAAGAAGGGGCACTCTCAGCACATCAAAGAGCAGCAACCAATTCAACTATGGAACATGCAAAGAAAGACATCCTAAACCAAGGATTTCAGCCAGGTGAAGCCCTATTCCAATCCTCTAGGCATTGTCATTCGCAGAAACTTCCCTGCAAAACCTGTTCTTTTTTAAAGCAGCCTGGCAGTTACAGCCTAAATTCCACAAACAAGTGATTAGGAAATACTTTCACTTTGTAATTAACATATCAGCAAGTTATTTCTCAGTGACTGCCACTGCATGAGCAGCTGCCCTATGTTAAATACACGTCAGGGCAGTGACCCCTGCAAGTTTCAGCCGCTCTGAAGAGGCACCACTGTCCTCTTTCCCCTGAATTTCTGTGACCTCCCATGCAGCAGGAATGGTGCTCGCACAAGAAGTTAATGGGTTCAGCTTTCTGAATTACCCCAATGACAGTCTCAGAAGAGAAGAGCAGATGCTACAGCTTTAAAATGCAGGAGCTTAGGCTGCCACAACTCACAGCCTTACCTGGCAAACCAGCAGCTCACAGGTAAACTGCTGCAGTCTTAACACAGAACACAGTGGAACACTGTACCTGCTGGAAGGCTCTCATGGGAACCTGTTTGTGGGGTCTGGCAGCCACCAAAACAATGCTGCTTATATAGGAAGCTCACTTAAACTGAAGCAGGATCTGAACATAATGCAGAGTAACTATTCCTCCATGGGCAAACAAGCCTTGAAGTGAACTGCTCATAAAGGAGCTCTGCTGTGGAGGAAGAAGCTATATCCAATTCTCTATTAACAAGTCTTTTTTTCACACTTTCCTTTTTAGAAAGGCTGCCTCTAAACCCACACTGCTCTGAATCCTCCTTAACTTTCCAGTCCCAGTACAATGACAATGACTTTCACGTTGAGAGCACTGAAAACTGAGCAGACAAAAAGAGAAGACAAAGATTGCACAGAGGCAAGTAAAGAAAGTAACATGTAAGTAGCACTTAGTGGATGTGATAGAGGCAGTGATCAGTATGGTATCAGGAACTCAAAAAAAATCCACAGCAAAGAAATTATCTGCTTTTATATGGATCATTTCCTCTTGACATTATAGAATAGAACATGAAAGATGTATTATTGTGACTACATCTGCATCACTGAAAATTCCACTCCAAGCTCTCCAAGTCCTATCTGTTAGCATTCCAATAAAGGTTTGGAAGAAAGAAAACCACACAACTTGTTCCTTGTTCACGTATTTAACTGCCACCAACACAAAAACAGCTACATTAAAAGACTAGAGAAGTCAGCTAAAAAAGAGTCACAGCTTTAGCACAGAGCACGCTCCTTGCAGAACACCCAACTCTACAAAACTTTGGGAATTAGACAGTACCAACCAATTCAACCTTCATAGGCCTTGTAAGCACTTAGTAAACATATCATTAGTAAACGTGTAGATGTGCACTAAAAATCTGCCTTTCTGACTTCATGCAGAACACTCAGAGTTGTGGTTTCACAAGACGAAGCGTTCAACACGAACAGCAGCTTCAGGAATTCCCCCTCCTCTCTCTAGAAGCTTCTTTCCAGCCCAAATATGTGCAACCTCTCGCTCAGACTAGCTGGTCTAACAGAAAAATCTTGCAGAACATGTTCTCCTTCAAAACTGCCCCAGCTCCCTACCCAGTCCACACCGTGACTCGTGAATCAGTTGTTACAGTGAAACATCAAGCAAAGGAGTTTCAGGGCCAACATATACTGTGAGTTACATCCCATTCCCACAGTCAGCACAATTAATGCCCTTCTAACACAGCCTACAAGCAGCTCAGGGCAGGGACCGGACACAACCACAGACTGAGTTTACTGCCCAGATCAGATCTGACCTCCAGGCAATACCAACATCTACAAACAGATTAAGGAAAGGCCTTTACAAAGGAGACTCCCAAGGCACCAGCGTGTACTGGCTCTGTGTAACGGCCAGAATAAAGTGGTGCCCTGCAAGCAAAAG
Organism: Nicator chloris; assembly: GCA_013400495.1. NCBI lineage: Eukaryota > Metazoa > Chordata > Aves > Passeriformes > Pycnonotidae > Nicator > Nicator chloris. The sequence continues at coordinate 126,370 of WAAE01011510.1, read as the reverse complement.
TGTATATCCACACTCCTACATCACTGCTGCCTCCTGGAACACCCTGGGAGAAGCCAAAGCTGCTTCTCAGCCTCAGTCATTGGAGCTCAGGCTTCCTCAATCTTGCAACAGTGTGGAAGTTCTGCTTAGGCCTGCAGTCACACAGAACCTAGTACTGGAAGAGGCTTCTCAGGACATCAAAAGCACTATTCTCTCAAATGTGCACAACCAAATCATGCACATGGACCACTGACACATTCCTCAGGATCCCCATTGCCCACGCTGAAATGTTCACTCACATAACATCACTCCTGAAAAACAAAGCCAAAACCCAGAAAACATAAATTCGGTGTTGTAACAAAAACCCAAGTATGGAACTGCAACAAATTGAGACACCTATATCCAGCAGCTATAAAGAGGCACTCCAAATGAGTTATGTGAATGGTTTCATCTTTTAATGTTCAAGACCAAGTGTAAACATTTATCTTGACACGTACCACCTCTTGGTTGCAGGATGAACTGGAAGATACACACACATTTAAGACCGTATTTCTCTAAGTGTTCAGAACAATCTTCCCACAGATTATAAAAACTTGCAGATGATTCACCAGGTATTTAATAACATCCCTCTTCCACCTACTATGTCTGTTGGAGCCCAGGGCTCCGCAGAAACCCGCATGAACACCCCCACGAACATCTTGGGGGGGTTCGGGACCCTTGCTGGGACCCCAGGAGAACAAACACTGCCTTACACCTTTGCCCATGGAAAGGACTTTTAACACTCAGAGAAGAGTTGTAGGTTTGATAGAATGTAGTTTAGTTTATCACAGGCTGTGGAAATGTAGTTTGGGTTTTTAGGATGGACGCTGGAAAAGGCACAAGATGGAGGATCTTGGGTGGTACCTGAGCTTCTTCCTTCTTCTTCATGGACTCCATCTCCTGTTGTGTGGTGGCACAGGGTGACTGGGTGGAATGGTTTGAGGTAGAAGGGTCATTTAGAGAGATAAATAAGAATAATTGGTACAGAATTGTAAATATCATACGTTTGGGATTTGGATTGGGTCAAATGGCTTTATAAGGCCTTGGGGGTCACTCCCTTGGGGCCATTCCAGCCGTGTTCTTGAAGGGGAAAGACCTTGTCACTGAAGAGCACGCCACAAAAAGATAAGAAATAATAAACGCCTGAACAAGAAGCTGGAAGTCTCTTTCTACTCCTTTCTAACTCTGGCATGAACTGATCTCGGGAATGGACAGGGCATCCCGAGATATGTCGGCCTCTCATGACAAAGCTGGGAGCTTCTGGAAAGAAATAGGAACTTGTTGCATAGAGAGCTCAAGCTTTTTAGCAAGTGCATTGCTTTTATTTCTCATTCAACAAACTCTACTTCTGGCTAGCTTCATCTAATTCCAAATGCCACGAGAAACCAGGCCAGGCTGTTTCTGGATATCTAACACATGGTAATTGCTTAAAAAAAATCTGCTGTAGTCACTGTAACAGCTCATCCCAGTCATCCCAGTAACAGTTTTGTTTGCTTTTTAAACAAGGCCATGAATACAAATATCTGATCCATACTGTAAAACTGGATGGAGTGCAAGGAAGTGACAAAAAAAGACTCTCACTACATCTGTAGTAAAAAGCACACAAATTGTACAGAGGCATCTGTGCACTTGTGTAAAAGAAAATAAAGAGAGGGCATTTACTACAAGTTTAGGATTATTGTCATCTCTTCATTTGGCATTAACCTTAAAGAGTTTTTTGGTCAGTAGTAGCAAATTTTTAATCCCTTGTTGTACACTTCCCTTGAAACATTTATGACCATTGTTTGCTGCTCAGAGAAAAATGTTACAGTTTGCAGGGCAAATACAAACTCAAAGTTTTATTGTGTCAGGTTTGCATGTTTACTTATGTTTATGTCCTCAAAGCTACACAGCATTCAAGGGCACTTTTGTTGGCTTCTTTTGACATAGCAGTAGAAGAACAGGAGAAGAAGTAAGGGATTTATCTAACAGGATTAATGACTTTACAGAAAGTTTAGAAAGCGAATCATGAGTTGTGAGCACCAAGAAAGTCTGTATGGCTCTGACAGACAAACACCATCATCCTTCTCCAACGAATACTGCAACAGTTTAATTCTGGAACAGCACCCTAATTGCAGTAAACCCACAGACACTCAAACTACTTATATGTCATAAAGAAACCAGTCCAGTTCCAGATATTGATTGTTGAAATTAACAAGGGAATATCAAGCTTTCCAAGTATATATGAATTAGCACTCCAACATTACTTTACAAACAATGAACAGTGCTTTCACTTCTGTGCTCACCACCTTGCTCAGGGTAGAAGAGCCTTCCAAAACTAGAAAAAGCCTGCAGAGCAGCAAAGTAATTCAAGGAAAGCAATTGTTTCACAAAGGAAAACTGAAAAGGCAACAAGTTGAACTTCACATTAAAGCGCCAGCATTTTTATTTCATATTTGCCCCCAAAAGTCAGATGCAAGCCCATAACAGTGATTTTCATAGGGCTTAAAATGCCAAATTTGACAGCATCATGGACACTGGCAAGATCAAAGCCCTAAATCAGACGGTATCAAGCAGGATAGGAAACCGATGTTGCCGGAGAAAAGGAAAATGAAAGAGAAGGAGCTTCGGAAAAATTAAGTCAAAGAACAGTTCCGGTTACCCCTGCACAGGGTCTGAGCAAATGCCGGTAACGAGGCCCCCTCAGGAGAAGACCCCCCCCTTAGGAAAGGAAACACCGGGGACCGGGCACGAAGCCAGCCAGCCAGGGGAGGGCCGGAAAGCCTTGCAGAGGAGCGGACACGGGCGGGACACGGCCCCGCGGGCGGCCCCAGGGGCGCCAGGAGCCGAGGCCGCGCGCGGCCTACCCAGCACGGAGCCCGCGGCTCTCACTCACATCTGGCTGACGAGCTTCTGGCGGAAGTTGGTGCTGCGCCAGTCAGTCTCGGGCCCGGTCACGTCCATGGCCGCCACCGGGAGCGCCTCCCGCCGCCGCCGCCTCCCGCCGCTGCCCTGGGCCTCCGCCGCGGAACCGCCGCGCCGCCGCTTCCGGCACGCGGGGGATCGCGGGGGATCGCGGGAAATGAAGTCCCGGTGCCGACTCCGCCAACCCTCGCGGGATCTCCCTGCTCGGTGAGAGGCTCACTGGGAAATGTAGTCCGGCCCAGGAGCACTGCTCGTCGGTGGCGGCCCGGGCGCGCCCCGCGCTGGCCCCGAGGGTCGCGGGCCCCGAGGGTCGCGGCAGCCCCGGGTTCCCCCCGGCGGTGACCGGCCTGGCATTCACCGGGCACAGCTGGAGAACTTGCCCAGGCGATGCTGGGGCCGCCCACGCCGCCCGCCTCTGTTCCGGCCGCCGCCGCCCCTCCCTCGCCCGGTGGGTTCCGGGTCGCACATGAAGGCGGAGGCGCCGCCGCCGCTCTCGGTAGGTGCTGCGGCGGGGCGAGGGAGTGCGGGCCCCGGCCGGGCCGCCCGGTGCTCCCCTGCCGGCACCGGCGCTGCCGTTCCCCGGGGGCGCCGGGGAGCCGTGTGTGGGAGCGTGTCCCGGCCCGAACCCTCGGGCCGAGGCCGTGTCCTGCTGCACGGGGACACCGCGGGAGAACGGAAGGGAGGTGCCGCGGCCGGAGCAGGTGCCGGGGGCGGTGGCAGGTGCCGGGGCAGCGTCTGCCAGCGCCGCGTCCCGCCCGGGCCGGGCAGCCCCGGGCCTGGCGCCGGCACGAAGCCGCTGAGGACGCTCGGCAGGTGGAGGCCGGCCCCGCGTACCTGTGCAGGGCTACCTGGGCTCCGGGAGCGGGGAGCGAGTGCGACCAGAGCGGGTGTCGGGACCTGCAAAGGCATTGTCAGCCCGGCAGCAGAAAGTAAAACCATAACTGTGCTTGACCTGGCTTTGACCTCTTCGTCACAGGGCTGGTTTAGAGCCAGGCTGCCTCATGAGTGGTGTGCAATTCCAGGTCACCTTCCCCTGCAGAGAAAACTGCTCATTCTCTGTCACTTGGGAGAAATGTCTAAGGCATGGGTTAGAACCCCACAGACGCCCGCCAGAACGAAATTGATGTGGTGAATAATATGAAAAAATTCATGTTCGTGAGAAACTGGAGCTGGAAAGTGCTGGAAGAGGGCCTTGCTTTCTTCCAGGTCATTTAAGTGTTGTGCTTGGCATAGAAATAATTACGTTCTAATTTTTTTCCTCCTTGTTTTTTAGAATACTTAAAAAGTCATGATGTGATTTAAGCAATCCAATAAATCAGGTTCAAGTCTTGGCTGCTACCTGAGGTTCTCAAAATGCTTTGAGCATATTGGCTAATTTATAAATTACACAAAAATTACACAACAGAAAACATTACAGTTCTATGAATGTGGATAAGTTGCAAATCTCTTACAGATAAGGTAAAACACTCAAATTAGAAAGCTCATATTCTTTAGGTTATACTACTATTCACAGGAGGAAAAAATATTTTTAAATATCCATTTATTTAAATATAGGTATACTTCATGGTGGTGTTGTCCTATACATTTTAAATTAGGTGTTTTATTCTGGATATGTCTTAGAAATAACTTGTAATGGGTTCGGGGGGGGGAAAAAAGCAAAAATCCCCAGGTGTTTGCTGAAAGGAATGAATGCATACTAACAGCATAGTTTGCAAGAGCTGTTTCCCAAGCCATGCCTTTTGGTTTCTTCCCACACTTCAAGTATACAACTAACGCTAGAAACTGAAAATGGCTCCGAAAGTCACTTCAGAGTGTGTTTCTGCATATTTCTGTTAGTGACGTAAGGGAAGACTGTGTGTACAGAGCAGGCAAAAGCACGTTATCATTTGAGGGCTCAAAAATAATGCTGAGGTATTATATAATACCAGATATCCTTTCTTTCTTTTTGTGGGGACCTCGGTCAAAAGGAGTTGTTTGGGTTGTTTCTTGTATTTGTAGAAGGTTCCTAAAATGGAGTGTTTTAGAATACTTACTTTTGCACAGTTGTGAATGCATGGAGGGATTCTGAAAGGAGAATTACTGATAAAAGCTTCTCCCTTCCCTTTACCTCTCTTCCCTTTTCCTTGAAAAAGCTGAAACTGGTTTAAATCTTGTCTACGCCTAACATGAGCTCAATTGTCTTCTATGTAGCAGTCTCACAAGTGCCCATTACAAATTACCACATAGTTGATGAATTACTCTGGTACTTGCACTCCAGTTAGAATGAACAATAGTTCTGCTTTTCATTTTACATTGTTTGTGGCATCACATTTGTTTTCCCAACTATTTTGGCAGGCACCCAGCTGCCTCCCCTTTCTGCACACTCCCTGACTTAGCTGATGTGTTTGTTTGTGTGTCCTCTGCCCCGTTAAAATTCTGGTGCATAGCCAGGTTCTGCCTGCTGGCATCTGCAGCCCCCAAGGCTCAGCAGAACTAGCATTTTGCTCCAGCCCTGTATCTTGTCTTGTCAGGCTTGCAGCTGGAAGCCTGCTTTAAATCCTAGTCCTTGTTACTCCCTAGGGAGAGATGAAGGTGTGGGAAGCCTTAAGGCAGAGATTTTCAAATTCCTCCAAAGCATTAAGACTTTTAAAGGCCTAATGTATTTGGATCCCAACCAGCACACCACACTGGTTGTTCTGTGTCAGAAAAAAACTCTGATGAATATGGCCTGCAAGAAAGAGGACAGCAAGCTCTAAGAGGGGACCAAGAGGAACTACATCATTTTTAACAGCTAAAGCAAAGTCATGCTGGGTAAGAATAACTCCAGATATCACAGCAGGTAGGAGACAAGCCTGGCTGCAAGGAAGAAAAGACTCTGGGGTTCCTGATGAGCAGCTAGTTGAATATAATTTCTCCAGTGGGGTCCAGCTTCATACTGGGCTGTGTTAGCAAGAGCATGGCCAGTAGGTCATGTGAAATTATTATTTCCCACTCTATTGAGCACTCATAATCCCAAAAAATTGGACTTCTGTGCCCAGTTTTGAGCTCTCTACTGAAAGAAAAAACTTGAGAATTCAGTGGAGGAACCATACAGGGCAGGAGCACTTACAAGAAGATAGAAGCACCTGCAAGGCAAGAACACTGGATTTGTTCAGTACAGGGCAAAAAGAATAAGGGCAGAGCCAGTTGACATTTTTTAAGCTACCTAATGGGCACAGGACAATGTAGAGCCAAGCTCTCCTTTGTGGTACACCATGCCAGGGATGAGAGGCAAGTGTCACAAATTGCAGGGAAAAAAATTCAGACAGCTAAAGAAGAAAACAAATCTGGTGGTTAAACAATCAGTTTTCTGACTACTGACAAGGATGGAGATTTTGCACTTGACTAGTCAAGGCTCTCCACATCCTGACCTGATTTTGAAGGTTTCCTTGCTTCGAGCACAGATTGGACTAGAGACCTCCCAAGTTTCTTTCCAGTCTAAATTATTCCACATTTCTAAGAAAGCATGGACCCCCACCAAGCTCGAGCCACCTGTCCATATGGCAGCAAGCTAAACAGATTTGGATACCCGACACCAGCAAGCTCGAGTTTATTTTGGGCACAGCTGATGCACAAGAAAATATCACTATCTGCGTAAAACACCTCTTTGTAGTGATGTAACTGACAGCCACGAGCTCTTGAATACAAAAATGTAAGAGTTTCCATAGAAACTAACTTGGTTAATCCTTCCTGCATCCAGCCATTTCTCTACAGTAGAGAATCAAGGCTGTCAGCACAACTTTACAAAAAGACACCCCCAAACCCACACATGCCCCTCACATTAGGAGCATCTCTCTGACCTGGATGCTGGTCATACAGGGGGTGAATACTTGGCTAGGTGTGCATCATACCACACAGCACCAACAACATACTGCAGCACTGTAAAGGATCTGCACCACGTTAAAGCACAGCATCCCTCACCAGAAAATAGAGGCTGAGTTGGCTCTAATGGCAGCACAGGAACACCATGGTGTGACAACTGATCTGTGTTGAAAAATGTCATTAGGACAGACACTGCATTCTCCTCTACTGTATCTATTTTGCCATGCCTTTAGCTTTTCCTTTCCCCTCTGCTTATAGTTGAGTTACTCCATTCCTAGACCTTGTGTTCTTAAAAGGAGAAGGATTCAGTGAGCACAAGAGCAAACCAGCATATCAGTTTCTCACCATTTTGCCATTGATCGAAGTACAGTGCATTCCCTTAATTCCTCCTGTCCCAGTGACAACTTCCTCAGTCATAAGCCACATACCTTTATTATGAAAGCAAGCATTCTGTTGTTGATCAGAGAGGGGATTTTGTTTGTAAAAAATTACCACAACTATTTCCTGGGTAGGTTATGAGTTATTCCAGTTGAATAATCAGAAGCCTAAGACCTCTACTTTTCTTCATGCCAGTAATCTGCAGGAGCATGTTGTAGAAGTGGAATTTGAGTACAAGACAACCACACAGAGTTATCTGCAAGTCACTGAGACATTGTAGCTTCCACTGTGTCCCTAGCTTACTAGGAGAGACCACCAGTGATACACTGAACTTGGTATATAATACAGGAAAGAGAAGGAAGTACTCAAGTTCTTTTGTGCTCTCTCCATTGCAAGGCATAGCTGCCTTCTCTTGGTTCTCAGATGGAATCCAGGCACAGACTGTAGAAGATTTCAGTCTACTGAAAAAGAGCAGTCTTGTGTTTCTAGGTACCCCTGAGGGTTTTACCATTTACAGGGATTTTTTTGCCTGTCGTAGTTTTTTTATCTCCTTGATTCAAAGTGACCTAACAGTCAACATCTTCCTACACTTGCCTATAGATGTGCACATACAATTACTTATCCCATATGCTTTCTTCTTTATGTACTGGACACTCAGTTGTAATACCTTAAAATGAATCACTACATTAACCCACATCCTCTGAAAGACAAATACAAACTAACATAACTGCAGGCTCAAAGGCATTGTGCAGCAAGCAAAGCAAATGTCCAGCCTGATTTTCTCTGCAATCTCAAAGTGGTTGGAACAAGGACTTCTCATCCCCTGTTTCTGCAGACAACATCCCACAGCATGAGACAATAGTTACCTTTGCTACTGTTAAAGAAGCACAGTAAAGTCAAAGAATTCCTCATCTTTTCCACCTCATATTTTCTACCTGCAGGGTTAGTTGTGCAGTACTCAGCCACTGAGGCCCACTGCTAACAGTTGACCAGTACTGAGAAACTTTCTCAAGAAGAGAAGGGAAAGAAAACATATTACTGGAATTTCTAAGAACTTGTCTCAGTCACAGAGCTGTTTTCACAATAACAGAAGTAAGAGAGCAGAGAGGCCTCAGGAACATCCTACAAGCAAGAAGCTGACAGTAGAGAAGCTCAGGATAGAGGGAACCAACCTGTTCTGTCTCTCCATCCAGAACTGTCCTGCTTACACTACATTTAGACAGCTTTGGGTTGGTTTTTTGGGTTTTTTTGTGTTTGTTTTTTTTTCTTAATAAAGAATAAGCAAAAAAGATTTTTAGACAGCAACAAAGGCACAAAGCACACTGGTCAGTTAGATCAGACAGTTTAAGAAGCTGGGTGCTGTGCTAACAGCAGTATCCCTCCTCAGCAGTTTTGTAATCAGCATTTAGAACAATACCCAAAGAAATACAAAATAATCAATCAGCTCACCAAACACACTGCATTTAATCCAGAAAACTCAAATACCAAATCCACCCAACTTCTCTTTCAAAGAAGCCCACAACACAACCCCACTAACCCTGCCTCAGGAGCCTCTCCTTGCACCTTCCTGCCCACCCCAGCCCAGCTGCTCCTGGTGCAGCTGTTCCAGAGCTGAGCACACTCAGCTGGGGCAGTCCTGCTGGCCACATCCCCCACAGCCACACCGTGGTCCTCTACCCTTCTTGGCCTTACACTTCTGTTCTAACAGCTCCTGAAACTATCCAGGCAGGAGTTAGGAGGCTTTCCTTGGCTTTTGGCTCAAGGAAGACTCAACCACATATGTCAGTCAGACTTTATAGACTAATACTACAAATGTTCACCTTTAATTTTATAGGCTGGGAGCAGTTCATTAGAATGATGTACAAGCATGAGTGACCACCCTGAGGGACAGTCCAGCTCGCCAGTGACAGCTGAGGTACAACCCAGGGGCAGAAGTTGGAAACAAGAGGTCAGGACTGCCAGAATTCAGAAAAATAGCAAAATATCTGTAGGTTCAGCTGTTAACCAGCCTAAAAGCAGCTGTGGAGGATGGTTCAGCTGCATTCCCAGCATCTCTTTTTGACCACACTGGGTGGTCACGGCAGAGCTGGTTTATTCAGCTCTTGGTAATAGTTGTGGCATAATTCAATCTGTATCTACTCAAACTAACTGTGAGATAAACTCCCTGCAGATCTCCAAGACAGCCCCCACTTGTCACTGGGAGCTATACAGATACTAATGCTCATATTGGTTACAGAACCACTGAATGATCTATCCTTTTAATTTATTTCTATTTTCTCTTTTTCATAATACCATTTAATCTTCCTTGTTCCAGTTACCACATTTGTAAGATCAGATCTCTTCTGGGGCTTTACTTGTTGAAAGCTTCATCCCCTTTCTGTTACTTTTTAGGATTATTCGGATAGAGAATGTATTCTGAACAGTAACTACAGTCATATTAATTAAATAAATTATATTTATTAACCCATATAAATTAATTAAATTAATTATATGTGTTTCCCACTCTACCCTGCATGGATCTCTCTCTCTCTGTAACCTGCTTCTCCTACAACACGTTTCTTTGCTAACACTTGTTACAGGGCTTCAGTGGCCTTTGTAGTTTTCTCTCTCCCTTACCTGGCCTTGGCCTCTCTCCCACCAATGACTGTAGTATGTGATACACTATACTGTTGTATCAAAGGTCATGCTATTTCCCCCACTGTTGGGGAAGGTGATACAGGGAAACTTTATAAATATAATTGTTTAGTAGTAGGTTCGGAGAACATTGGGCTAGTGAGTGAGGTAGAAATGACAGTCACTTTTGATATGGGAAGGGATGCTAGTCTAGGGGACAGGATATTGAGTAATACTAGTGACTAGGCAGAAAAAGCGTCTGCAGGCTAGGTAAGAAGAAAGGATTATAGAAATTAGCATAAGAAAGTAGTGCCTTATTCTAATCTAGTAGTTCTCATAGGCTGTATGTAAAGTCTATAAGATTTGTGTCTCATACTAGTTAGTCACTGTAAATAGAATATTCAACACAGAATAGGATAAAATATACTGTAACAGGAAATTCGCTTTCTTAGAACTCTCTTAGAACCACGCCAGCAGTTGGGCTGGCAGCTGATAGCAAACCCTAGCACCCACGACCCCTGAGAATAAAGCATGTGTTCCATGAGCCACCCCCGTCTCCTGAGATATATCATCTAACCATCGAGAGAACGTTCCTACACCCCACTCCTGAAATGTCTTTGGATTCAGAAAATAGTTAAAGTGTTGCTTTCACTTCTGCTTTTTGATACAGATTTTACTTCCATAGGGACTTCTTTTGGTACAGCTTCTTAAGAAGAAGAAAAGATGTAACCTGTTTTGGAGCTTTAACCACATTAAACCACATTAACAGAATTAATCAGTTCCTCATTTGGACCATACATCACCCTACTTTGGTTTTGCTGCATTTATTTCCTTTTAGTGAAATGGGAAATTTCTGATCAACATCATGTAACACTCACTGTTTCACTTGCCTTTCTTACTGTATTATTTCCCTTGCCTCAATCCATCACTCTTAGTATTCCCCAGGAGCAAATGCAGTGACACAGTAATGTTTTGTCTGCTTTCATTTGGTTTCTAGGAAAAGCATCAACCTGTCATGAAAAATAACCCGTTACTCATCTCTGCAGCTGATGATGGATAGTTTTCCCTCTCTAATCGATCTCAGTGCTCCCCAGAAGGCTGTCTTGTCAGAGCTCCTCTTCTGAGCTGCTGTCTCAGTTTTGCTGGCAAGGAGCAGATAAACATTCATACACTTTCTCAGGGTTTTTTCCGTCCCATTCACCATGCAACACCACCTTCCTTTTGTTTTGGACAGTGTAGGGTAACTTCCTCAGGCAGAACAATAAACATTTTCATATTTCTTGGTGTCATCTGGGTAGCTCTTTCCTTGCTGCCCATACCCTGCAGTATTTTGAGAGATCTCCAGTGCTGCACTCACTGTCTATGGCTGGCACAATTAAGCAGTGGTTCCATTTCTTCACTGTTTGTTTGGATTTGCTGGGTTTGTTCTCTTTTGCTTCCCTGACTGCTGCTAACCCCTGGTGACTGTCCCTTGTGGCACTAAGCTGTTTCCCAGGCTGCTGAAGAGGGGATCTTAGGAATGTGTTAGCAGCCATATCAGCTCACTTACTTCCTTTTGCTAATGGGTGGTGATTTTTTAGTGTGCTCTGACAACTGGATAGAGTCTATAAGCTCTGACTGCTACTACTTCTGACATTCTTCAAAGACAATGGACAGGGTAAATTACAGGATGGTAGAAGAGGACTCATGAGATTTTGATTGCTTAACCATAGACATGAAACACAATCACTTCCAAATAGCTTTTTACAGGTGTTTCCCAATGTGCCATAGGGGACCTTCCCAGTGTGTCAGTGGCAGCCCTAGAAAAAGGTACAGGATAGCCTTGGATGGTGCCCATTCTGGAGGAAATACCTCCTCTCTGCAGGGAGTCCCAGGGAAGTGGAAAGCAGTCGTGCATGCTAGCTTGAAGTTGCCAAAATAAAGAAACTCACTTTGAAGCCTGCAGTTTCATACCATGTTTTGCACAATTACAGTTGGAAATGTGCTCAGCTACAGAAAAGGGAAAAAGCAAACACAGAGAGAGGACAGCTTTCTGATTCTGTAGTAAAATATTAAGAGAAAGATGGAAGGTGCAGTTTATATTGCAGAAAAGTGACCTGAGAATATTAGGCAATTTGGAATTTGGCAAAAAGTTTGGTCCATTTTTTGTTGCAGATGATGCAGAAGTACAAAAGAAACATGGGGGTTTGGTAATGGATTGGGAAGTGAAACTCTGCAAGAAAAAAAATACCCATGTGACACATACTCTGATACTGGTCTGAAAACCCAGGAGTCAGAATACCTGGTTTTGGAAAACCTTATTCTGCCACTCTGGTGTGCTGCTGTCCATCTGTCTGTTTTCAGTATAATTTGGAATCATTTGTTCAGGATAGAGCTGTCTCTCCATTGACTGAAGAGTTGCTTTATTTTGTGACAGGCAGGGGTCAGAGCACCGTTTGTAAAGCAAAAGGCACAAACCTTTGCTGATTCTGTTGTCTCACAGATTTCATTCTGCTGCAGCTGGTGGCTGAGCATTTCTGCCTGGGATGGCGGAGGATCAGGAGCTGACTCAGGCACACAAAGCTGCACTGGAGCCCTCCCTGCAGCAGCGCAGCAGCAACACGTACCGCAGCGCAGAGCACTCGCAGGCCCTGCTCAGTGGCCTGCTGTCTCTCCGGGACAGCAGCATCCTCTTCGATGTGGTTCTGGTGGTGGAGGACAAACCCATTGAGGCTCATCGCATCCTGCTGGCCGCGTCCTGTGACTACTTCAGGTACCCGTCAGTGACGAGCACGTGTCTCACTCTTAGTCAAAACTGTGACATCCAAATCTTCTGTCTGGGCATACTCCTTCTGAATCTAAAATCAGACCCATGGGATGGAGCTGAGGCTGTTTCAAAATACTAACTGTGACTCTGTTATTTCTCTGCAGAAATAAAGCTCTTATTCCTGCACACTGAGCTTACCTCCACTAAATTCACTGTGGTACTTAGAGGTTTATAAAGAGGAGAGACTATCTGAACTGGTGTCTTCTGCTTAAGTGCACTCTATGTGGCTTTTAACATATCCTTAGCATTTTAAGACTTTGCCAGTTGTGGTGATCATTTCATAATACACAGAATCTCACTGGAGTTGGGTCAGTGTTGTGTGCCTATAGGGTGACTCACTGGCCATTGAATCAGGCAGTCCTCAGTGAATATGATTAGCAGTTTCTTTGTTTCCATAGAGCAAACGTCCAAGTCAATCCAGACAAAATTCCTTCCAACTGGAGGAAGAACTGCTCTACCTTAGAAAAAAATCCCACTGTCCCAAGTTCCTGTGTGTTTCCTCTTTCCCCAGACCCAGAGTATCTGCCTATGACCATCGACTATCCATAGGTACTGTCTTGGTATTTAAGTCCACCTGTGAACTGTACCTTCTAGGTTGTCCCTACTGTTTTCCTACACAATGAAGAGTTACTTTCTTAGGTCCTAAAGGCCTGTACTCTTAACTTAGAGTAATCATATAAAGTGTCTAGCTAGGTTTTTGTGTTTCTGCATTTTTTTTATGTTCCCAGGACAACATAAGCTGAGCAGACTGGAAATAGCTTCAATGCAAATCTGCCATAGCATGTGCCATTGTCTGTTTTGCAGAGGAATGTTTGCAGGAGGATTGAGAGAGATGGAACAAGAAGAAGTTCATATTCATGGCATCTCCTACAATGCAATGTGTAAAATCTTGAACTTCATTTACACTTCTGAGCTGGAACTCAGTGTGAACAGTGTACAGGAAACCTTAGCTGCAGCTTGTCAACTTCAGGTGAGATACTGGGAGATGTGACAAAAAAGAAACAAGAAACAAAAGAAACTATGAAAGAAACAGAAAACATGGCTATCTGGTTAGAGGGAGGATTAAGAGGTGAGCAGGAGCATGGGCATGATAAGAAGGATTTCTGGGATGCTGTATCCACTGGAACTAACTGTGGAAGGGTAGGAACAATGAGTGGGTACTTGCACATCTCATTTGTGCCAATGGTTTCATTACTTAAAACATTACACATTTCATCAAGAGGAGTATTTTATATAGCATTCACTTTCACTGATCTGCTAATGAAAGCTTCTCTGAAACAGAGTATCTGGCCTATGGTAAGGAATAGAGTTTGCTGCTTAGAAATTCTTGTGCTGCTCAAGGTCTTCCCCAAGTGAGTCCACAGGCACATGCCCTCTCCTGACCCTGTCATTACAGGAAATCCTGCCACTATGGTTTGCACTAAGTGCAGGGTTCATGTGCTTTTAAGACAAGTTTTTTTTCTGTAATTTCCCCTGCAGCCATCTGCTGCACAAGGCTTTGGTACTAAATCTTAAACTTTGTGACTGCTTGCTTTGGTTGGTTTTTCCACACTTTGTTACCGAGGGGTTCCTGGATAGCAGTTAGTTCTTTGTTTGCCAGTAGTTCCTCCTGCCAATACAACTTCAAATTGTGTTCAGAAGACACTACTAAATATTCATCTTCCTTTCCAATGGCTTCCTATGCTCCTGAGTGATATATTTGTTACAGATGCAATCTTTGATATAGTATGTCTATAGTGCTCTGAAAAAACAAACAGAGAGTGACTGTAATCACCATGTCCTCTGTGTCTGTTTTCCTGGCTGCTCCCAGGCAGGCTGCAGAGCAGACAGCCTGGCTGCCCAGTGTCCCATGTGTCTTGGAAGACATTGCTGCTGCACCTGAAGCCAAACTCAGTCTTGCAGTACAGCATGGCTAGAAGAGCAGTATTATATTCATCTACATAACCACACTGAGTTCTCTTTCTCTGGAGAAATGTGAATAAGGCAGAAGTGACATGGTGGTCAGACTGTGAGGAGTGCAGCCATTTCGTGGACAATTTCCTTACAGTCATCCCAGGCTTCAGTCCCCTGTCTCTCAAGTGTGGGGCAGGTGGTGTCTGAAATGAAAAATCTCTCTCTCTCTTGCAGATTCCAGAAGTCATTAAGTTCTGTTGTGATTTCCTCATGTCCTGGGTTGATGAAGAGAACATCCTTGATGTGTACAGACTAGCTGACCACTATGACTTGAGGCATTTGAGTGAGCAGCTGGACTCGTACATTTTGAAGAACTTTACAGCTTTCTCAAGGACACAAGTGTACCGACAGCTGCCCCTGCAGAAGGTCTACTCCCTTCTCAGCAGCAACCGCTTGGAGGTTAACTATGAGTTTGAAGTTTATGATGGAGCACTTTTTTATCACTATTCTCCAGAGGAACTGGAGACAGATCAGGTCTCCCTGATGGAGCCCCTTAAGCTACTTGAGACAGTTCGTTTTCCTCTGATGGAACCCCAGATCCTGCAAAGGCTTTATGACAAATTAAGTCCGTGTCCTTTAAAAGATACTGTTGCAGATGCATTAATGTACCACAAGAATGAATGTCTTCAGCCAATGCTTCAGAGCTCCCAGACACAGCTGAGATCAGAGTTCCAGTGTGTCGTGGGATTTGGAGGGATGCATTCTACTCCATCCATTGTCCTCAGTGATCAAGCCAAGTATCTGAACCCCTTGTTGGGGGAGTGGAGGCACTTTACAGCTGCACTAGCCCCCAGAATGTCCAACCAAGGGATTGCTGTTCTCAATAATTTTGTATATTTAATTGGTGGAGACAACAATGTAAGTGGTTTTCGAGCCGAGTCGAGGTGTTGGAGGTAAGATAAGGATAATCCTGCTATTAATTTTATTGCCACCTTGTTTTCCATTTCTGAGTCAGTGAGCCAGTAGACAGTCAGTACACTTGCCAGCCAAAAGATTAGGAGCTGAGCAGGAGCCTCATTGAAAGAAAACACAGGAAATGAGCTTCGTAGTTACAGGAAGCTCCCAGCAGTGCTTAGGAGACCAAGCCAAGCCTGACAGTGTAGAAACAGCTACTCTTGAATGAGTATTTATTACTTGTGCTACTTTCTGCCTTGTTGGAGGAGGGAAGTATTAAAGGTGTGGGAAGCAGTAATGAGCCTGAACTCTAAGTTGTCTAGATGTTCTCTAACTAGGATTTTCTGGAAGTCTTCAATGTGTAGTTTTTGTCCCAATACAAAAGGATTTTAAATAACATGCTATTACCAACAGAATTTCATAAATCTGTGTGCACAATAGCAGCATTCCAGAGTCCTTTTATATTACTGTGTGACAGGGAAAAGAGCAGGAGGAAGGATCTGGTTTAGACCTTCATGCCCATTATATTGCAAAAACAGATATTAACCCTTTTGCCTTTATATTGTGCTAATTTTTACAAGTCTTAGCTGAGGTGCCCTTATTTTATGGCATGTGTAGTTTCAATTCTCAACCAGTTTTCTCTGTAACTAAAATTTCCAGATGAGAGAGATAGTTTGACATGAAAGCGAATCATGAGATTCACTTTGAGCAGCAGATATTTGGGGACAGGAATCAAAGAACCCACCACATATTTATGCCCTTCTTGTATTCTGGAAGATTCAGATTCAGTCTTTGTGCTATTTTTAGACTGTGTTACCTTGTAGAATGGCTTTGTGCAAACAGAGATTGTGATATGTAACCCGACAGCAGTGTACAAGATAATGGAAAACCTAGGCTTTTATAGCATGATTATGTCAACTAAAGTATATCTTCTATAAATAGAATAAAACAACTTTGCTAATAATAAGACGCTGACAAGGCCAAATTTCACATCACTGACAGATGAGCTCAATTTCAGCTGAAGACAGTGCAGTACCCCACATCCATGGAGCTGTCTGGTATTCCAGCAGTGATTCTGTGGCTGTAGGAATAACTTTCTTTGATCCCATTCTTTTACAAGGTATGACCCACGACACAACAGATGGTTCCAGATCCAGTCCCTGCAGCAAGAGCACGCTGACCTCAGTGTTTGTGTCGTGGACAACTATATTTATGCCGTCGCAGGCCGAGATTACCATGAAGACCTGAGGGAAGTGGAGAGGTATGACCCTAAAACCAACACTTGGGAATATGTGACACCTCTGAAGAAGGAGGTAAGGAGTGCATTAGCCACACACACTACCACAGTTCCCCAATTCCTGATTAATCTTGCTAGATGTTTTTCTCTGGTGAAACTTTTAATTTGCGGATATTCAGATGGAAAGCAGTAAACTCTGTATATGGAATAAATGAATGACAAGATAATAAAATAATAGCATATGTAAATTACATTTTCCAGTTAAATGCTTATTGTTCCTGTTTCTTGCTTATTTTGCCTTTATTGTGTTCATCTTTATATCTATTAGTGAAACAAATAATAAATGTGTGTCAGTTCTTAAAATATAAAAAGCCTGAATTGAGTGCTACTAAGTAGAATAACTTGCATTCCTGATAACAATGCTTGTATGAGAAAAATCACCAATAAAAAGGCTTCCAAGTAGATTAGGCAGTAAAGTTATAGTATGAATGATCTTCTAATCAAGGAACAATAAAGACAGGGAATGGTGCAGTTTTAGAAATTCTAGTGTGTTTCATTCAGAAATTCACAATTATAGTACCTTAGAAAGAACTGTCCATAAGAAAATCCTTTCTGATTTTGACCTCTGCATAACTCATGAAGAATGTCACTCCCTTCATGTCTATTCCTTGCTTCAAAACTGAGAGAAATACATAAATGCAGACCTCAACCTCTTGCTTTGCCGCTGGTGTGGTGGTGCAGGTGTACGCCCATGCGGGAGCAGCGCTGGATGGGAAGATGTACATCACCTGTGGGAGGAGAGGAGAGGACTATCTGAAGGAGCTGCAGTGCTATGACCCAAGGACTGACCGCTGGGACGTCCTGGCAGATGGCCCAGTGAGACGGGCGTGGCACGGGATGGCCGCACTGCTGGGAAAGCTCTATGTCATCGGGGGAAGCAACAATGATTCTGGCTACAGGAGGGACGTTCACCAGGTGAGGCCATGTCACACCTCTGTCTTTTCTTGGTTTCTTATGGATGCTGGCACTTAGATGTCATGTCTTTCTCCTACTAAGTGTGCCAATAAAACTGTGTGCTCAGCAGTGGCTGCTGGACGAGCTCTCCCCCACTCGCCTGCAGAACTGACAATGATTTATTTACTGTTTGTCTTGAACACTTTGACTCACCCACAAAGCATTAAAGCTCTAGCACTTGGAATTCTTATCAATTTTGAAACATCTCTGATGGATAACTTCATTGGCATGCATATGCCCAGTAAGTAGCACATCAGTTACGTTTACTTTATGCTGTCTTTACATGCCTTTTTACTAAGTGGAGAACTTTTGAATTAACACTGTGTAATTGCAGGGCAGAGCTGTTAAGGATATGTTGGATGGCAGTTGTATAATGCAATTAAAATGTACAGTATCTGATGGTAAGGGACATCTGGAGAGAATTCTCTTGAACCTTAATCCAGCTTCTAGAACTGCTAGAGACTTGAAAAGAAGACACAAAAAGTAACTTTTTTCATAGAGCCAGTGGAGATGGCAGAATTTAATCTAGCTGAAGAGTGTATCTGAATGATAAGAAGGTGCCTACAAACGAAAGCAGTTAGCCAAGTAGGTACCCAATGAAATCTAAAACTCTCCAACATTTGGCTCAGAGGCAGCTTAGCAGATTTGTCATATTTGTATGTTCCGGCATTTTTTCTCTAATGCAAACAGGTGCATTATGTCTGGGCTTATATTAGCTCATGTCCCCATCTCTTTCACTTTTGTATACATTTTTGGAATGACACACAGCTGTTACTCCAGCAGCAGAGTCAGAACTTGTGATTTCAAAGCTATGTGGCAACTATGCACAATTTTCTGCTGAGCACTGTACTTGTATTGGATAGCCATATGCTGTCTCCATTATCAACACACTGTCAAAAGACTGATGATATTCCTTCTGAAATAGTTTACCTTATGGCCAGGCTCTGTCACTAGGATATAAGTTCAGTTTTGGCTTCTCTCTTTCCTTTCTTGCTTTACAGGTTGCCTGCTATAAACCAAGCACTGATCAGTGGACAAATGTGTGTCCACTTCCCGCAGGACACGGAGAGCCAGGCATCGCGGTCTTAGACAACAGGATTTATGTCTTGGGAGGCAGATCCCACAACAGGGGAATCCGCATGGACTATGTCCACATTTATGATGCAGAGAGAGACTGCTGGGAGGAAGGACCCCAGCTGGAGGATGATATTTCTGGGATGGCTGCCTGTGTCCTCACGTTGCCCAGGGCAATTTTAATGGAAACAGAGAAGTGGCTCTCAGAATGGCACGCAGACCGAATGAAGCATCACCTTGACTTTCCATCAGAAGTTATGAGCGTATCAGACTGGGAGGAATTTGACAACTCAAGTGAAGATTAGAAAACTTTAAATTTTTTTTTTTTTTTTGCCAGTGGATGAGGAAATTAAGGCTTGGGGAAAGTACTTGAGAGATTTTATATGTCTTTCTTATATACATAAAAGTATTTAAAGGTTTTAAAAATAAGTGTTCCGCACAAAATGCCATTCACAGTCAATATCTACCCATCTGCAAGTTCTGCACAAAATGCACTTACAGTCAGTACCTGCCCACTGCCAGAAAGCAGCATTTTTAAAGTAACCACACAACTGCCATTTCCCCCCAGTTGTATAGAGGTTCTTGTACTTTGAAGGAAGCTTTTCTCAGCCTTCAGCATGGACAGAAAAAAAGCACAGAAGGTTCAGCTTGACTAGCTTCTTTCCTTCCAGCTTTTAGCTCGAAATAGCTTGTTGAGATTTTTTTTTCCTTTTCTTTTGGGTAATAAAACTTCCTAGCCAGCTTAATACAGGAAGGTAACACCTAGTGCTGCCCTCCTGTGCCAGGTGTCAGACAGCTTGATTAGTTTTTCAGAAAGAGTGAACATACAGAAACAGGAACAGTAGCAAGTCTGAACCTTCATTTCATCTGGGCATGCAGCCATCCCTGTAACTGGCTGAGAGTCTGTGAACTGACACCCACTCCTGAACTTCTATACTGCAAGTTCTGTCAACACAGTGGAAAGAAGATTTCTAGAAAAATCTCTCTGTACAGAATATGGCAATCTCATCATTCCACTGTGAGACACATTTGTTCTCAACCATAAATTAATAAATTCTTGTCAGAACTTTTTTAACTGCTGTCTCCGTTTTATTAACAGTGATATGGTGGCTGAAAGTTTCATGATATCCTACAGCAGTATTGGCAAAGTTATTCCAGCCTGGGAGATGGGCAATTTTCTCATTCTTTTATTATATGCTTTAGAAGATAATAAAGAGAACAGAGATTGGTTTGCCACAGCAAAAGAAAAAAATAATGAGATAACAAGAAGTATGGAAGATTACACTGGTCCAAGACCCTGCAGTAGCTGAACTGATGCCAGGAACTACAGCTGAGAAAGATAAGGCACACTAAACCCTTCCTCCATGGGCCCTTAAAATAACTGGTTCCTGACTACCATCTTGCTTAACATTCAGTTAGAAGCTGATTTAAAACCTGAACCAGTGTGATACTGAACAGTATGAGATCCTTCCTCTTGGAGGAGTGGACTAATCAGTGCCACCAGAAAATGCTGAAAAACTACCAAAAGCTTTTAAATCTTATAGCAGTAACGGGGCTGCTGAAAGGCAGAACCAGTGACAGAATGACATGGGTCTAGTCAAGTGACATTGTGACAAATACTGCACATAGATGTGCTACTTCAGAGAAATGCAGTAAGTTCCTGGATATTCCCCCTACTTGGGGGTATTCTGTTTATGGAAGCAAAGATGATTTCAAAATAGGTTTCGATTACTCTGCTTTAGTAGACTGGGCTTCTGCAAAAAGATTCAAGAGAATTTGCACATTTGTTTAAATAAATTCAGTAGCTTATTCTTGGTAAGAGGGGCATTTGTTGGATTTCATTCTTCAGCACTGATTAATTTTCACCTCCATCTCTGAACCTTTGCCAACTGGCAAATAAAACAAAGGACTTGGTAACTGCAGGAAACCCTGATTATGAGCTTTTTCAGAAAAATATCTTCTTGCTAGTGAACTCTCGACTGCACACAGGGTCTGGAAATAAAGACATTATTACTCTGCAATATTAGCTACTGATAAATACTCCTTTTTTTGCCTACAGAGTTACTTGTAATGTGTAGGAATTAAATGTAGCCTTCAGATGTAAGGACATACCTCTCTGACCTGGATATCACTAGAACCACTCCTTCCAGATTGCAGGTGGCAATTTGTTTCCTCTGCAAACAAGTGATTGAAGACCCAGCTGTTTCTAACTAACAGACATCTAACCCAATGCAGTGCATTTTCCATTTTAACCAGCACCTCTGACAGAGCAGTGATGCCCTGTGTTATACAAAGACATAGGGTTATTTATGTGATTTAGATGAAATCTTACTTAGCCTCTTTAACAATAAAAAAGTAATAATCATTCTTTGTCTAGCTCCTTTTCCTATATGTACCACTAGAGGGTATTACTCACTGGTACAAATACCCAACCTGAGAGGCTAATCCTTAGATTACATAGGAGAATAGAAGACCTTCATGAGTAATTAATGAGCCAAAGAAACATCTTGAGAAAACTTGGGGGGGGGGGAGGGGATGTCCAGCTTCTACCCTGTCACTCCTGTGTTTGAATATTGATTCCTAGAGAGTTCATCATTATTCCATTTATCAGCATATGCAATTTTGTGATTGCATTATTCACTAAATGTTGCAGTTGGATGCTGTGCAAAGCTAATGAATATAAGGCTTAGAATGCAGTTGCAAGGAAATTACTTAAAGCAGACGACCATCTACCTTAGCACTACATTATTTTCCTCTTTTTGTATTTATTGGTATAATAACCCTAAGTTACATGAACTAAACTTAAGGGCAGGTAATATCTGATAGAAATAAAACTTGTTGCTTTCAGCCCCAGAATTTCTTTACATCTGAGCAAAATGTGACTGTTAAAAGTTACAGTATGCACTACCTTGCTTGCATATATTTCATTTAGGTAAAAAACCATAGAGTTTAGCTCAAACCATCATAATCATTTTTTTAGCAGTAGCTCATTTTAGGCCAGCATGTCCTTTTTTCAAACTGGCACACAGGCTAAATAATAATAAAATTGCTTTGCTTTAAAAATGTCAATTTCACTCAGCAGACATAAAGCACTTCTTGTTTACTACCATTACCTATATAAACAAATTAAAGGAATTACAGGTTGATACAATAATTAATTATTATTGATTGCTTTTCTTATAAGAATGATGCTTCAGGAACTGAACTTTCACAAGCCCACTTAAGCTCTGTTACCTCAAGAGAAATGTACTCATAGGGATTTCCAGCTGATTCTGTATTTTTTTAGTTATAAATTCTCTGGTGTCCTAAATATGTCAATCTTGTGTCTGACAGAAAAAGGCTTTTTGTTTTTTTTTTTTACAGTAAGCTCTCTGAGCCAGTATAAAACAAGACATTGTGGACAGATGGACAATGAACTAAGAAAGCTTTAAGTTATTTCTGGTCTGTGAGAGAACAATCAAACAGCTCTTCCAGTGATCAAAATACCAACACTTAAACTGCTGATACATTAGGAAGTCCAGAAGAATAGTAATTAGGTTTCTTGATGATCTATTTTCCTATTTCCTGCCAGCACAGAGGTAAAGCTGTACAGGCATATTTGCCAGATTTGTAATTAGTGGACTTGTATCCTGAAGTATTTCAGGCTTCCACATTTGCAGAAGTGATTGTGATTGCTTCAGTTTTGTTTCATAACTGCTTTCACTACTGTATTTCTTCTCCAGCTGTCTTCTTCCAAATCCAACATATCCTTTCCCATTATCCTCATAGTTTAAATTAGGGTCATTAATTTTGCATTGGAAGCATACCCATTACTTGATGTGAAACAAAATAAAGATTCTTATTCTGTACCCTTGACAGAAACTTACTTCTCCTTGCTTAGGGATGAGCCACATGTACAATTTATTTGGCACTCAGCCCAACTGATGGGATCAAAAGCTTCTGGTGAAAGGAAGAAGGAACAGCTGGGCACAGGGAAAGAGGTACAGGGCCTTCTCAAGGGAATATTCTGCCAACAGTTTTTATTTCATGGGCAGCTGATGCACTTTTGAGCTCCCCACTCCTCCCCTGCGTTACAACTGGCCACACTCTGAGGGTGTCAGCTGCCAACAGGTAAAGTCAAAAAGCATAAAGGTATTTATATGTACTAAAAAGGTAAAGTGGTACCAGACATTCATCCATTCTTCCTTTGTAGGGATGTAATACACCTGAGATGATTGTCTGTAGCCTAGGAAGTTGAAGCCCAGTCTTATCAGAAAACATTAATAATGAACAAGTCACCTTTTTCTCATCTGGAAGTAGAATGTGGGATTTTTTGCTTACAATTTTTGGTTTAGCTTAACCATAGTTACTAAAACTGAGGAGGAAATTACTTAAAGGATGCACACAGCCTGCATACACACAAGTTCAGAACACCTAATTTGAAAGTTCCTTCCAAGCTGAAAACCTCTCCCTGCTTTAGAATATTCCCTGATGGGAAGGTGGGTGTGTTGGTTCTCCAGCAGCAGTCCAGCCCCATGCAGTACTGCATAAAAACTGGTTTATAATGAATACTATTTATTTCCAACATGTACCAACTCTTGTGAGATTCTAGTATTATCTGTACAAAATGGAGGCAAAATCACTATGTATATTTGATTTTTATTTTAATAAAAATTGTAATTCAAACAAATGAAGCAGCAGGAATTTTTATTTCCTTTTTATATACTATGTGTTACTAAATCTGCTGCTAACTTATGGCTTTTGTAATTATTTTAAAATGTTATTTAGCATATTATTGGAAGTCCAAGTGCTATCTTTTAATCTGTATTTTGGCCATAGTCGAACAGTAGAGAAGCCAGATCTGTTGAAATGAGACAACAAAACATCATAATCTTTATATTCTATTGTAGCCTATCTACAGGTGTTTGAAACTGACTCTTACTAGCAGATACCAGCACTTAAACCAGTAGGAATGGATCAGAGGTATAGCTACTAATGAAGCTTTCCTAGTAATGGACGAATTTTTTTGCATAGATGTGAAATTTCAGATGTAATTATTCATCTCTAGGTCACTGTTTTGCCAGTGCTGCTGTACATGACTAACAGCTGTTGTTTTCCACCCAGGAGATAGATGGCTGTATGT
Source organism: Nicator chloris (assembly GCA_013400495.1). NCBI lineage: Eukaryota > Metazoa > Chordata > Aves > Passeriformes > Pycnonotidae > Nicator > Nicator chloris. The sequence continues at coordinate 102,517 of WAAE01011510.1, read as the reverse complement.
CAGCAGCTGGTAAAATGATACTTGTACATGGATTCAGGGACTGCTTGAAGATACTTTCATCTTAATGATGAGACTTTTCCTGGATAATTTTGTCTAAAACATGACACTGGAGAAGTCTTCCATTTTAGATGATTTGAACTCTGCTAAATGTCTGCAGAGACACAGCCCATATGCTCCAATCCAGACACCTCAGCTGGCACTGGTTGCCAGTGTAGGATGAGGAACAAAGAGGAAAAAGATGACTGTGTAATGACTGAGCTTTTGGAAAAGGCAGAGCGTGAAAGAAAGACAGGAAAGCTGGAATAACACTACACAACAGTCCAGTTAAGGGCTTCAAGACAGACATCTTAAACCTATTTCTCCATTTGAACTGGCTTCTTTTTTTTTTTTTCTTTCAAGTGCTGCTTCATTTCACGTTGCCAGCCCTGAAGCAAAATTAAAACCAAAAGCACAAATTAAAAAAAGTCACAAGACTGGGCTACAATCACACCATTTGCAGAGGTTTCTAGCACGTCCGGGGAGCCAGTGCAGTTGTTCTGCCGCGCCCTCGCCCGCTGCGGCTGGAGGGGCCGAACGCCGCTGCCGGCCCCCGGGACGTGAGTCAGAGCTCGCTGCCTGTCTGGGCTCACGGCGCCAACCTCGCTCTCAAATTCAAACAGCTCATCCGCACCATGTGCCAGGCGCTGCCCCCGAGCCCTGCTGAGTCCTTTCCGGGGTTTCCTTCCTCTTCAGCGGCTGCGACACCATCTTCCCTCCCGCCTGGGCCAGACAGGGCTTTGACCCCGTTTTCTGGGAACAAGGCTATAGAGAGGCAGGAAACGGCCCCTTAGAGCACGTAGGAAGTTATCTCCAGATCAGAGATGATTATCACAGCAGGCCGTTTTGTTCCTTAAAAGAAAATTAATTAACTAGTAAAAAACAGCAAAACCTCAGAGGAGGTGGTGTCTGCCTGCAAACCGCCTGGGGTCAGGGTGCTGGCACTCCTCAGGTGCAGGAGCAGTGAGAGCGGCCCGAGGCAGTCCCGGGGCACCGGGGGGCAAAGCCTGGGGCTGGGCGGCAGCCAGGAGGGAGGATGTGCCGAGAGGGATGGGGAGAAGACAGAGGGTCCCCCTCAGATACCTTAAGGCCAAGGGCCGGGGAGTTTCTGGGGGGTGACCCGCGTCAAAGCGCACCTGCAGCAGCGAGGCAGCCGTGCCCTGTGAGGGGATGCGGCAGGCGCGGGGTCACCCCCGCCTCACTCACCGCACCGACCAGGGGTGCGTCGGGGACCGCTTGAGTGACTCTCGCGGAGAAATGGGCAAGGGGCGGCTCTCCCGCTCCCCTGGGCGCCGGGACGCAGCACCGGGACACAATCCCCTCACCCAGCCCCGCCGCCTGTCTCCGTCCGGCCCCTGAGGCGGGCGCGGCCCCGCGCTGCTGCTGCCGCCGCCGCCGCCATGGCGCGTGCGCGGGGCGGTGTCTCGGAGCGTTCGCGCGGCTCGGCGCAGCCGCCATTTTGGAGTTCGGCTCGCGAGGGGAGGAACCCGCCGGAGGACGCGGCGCCCGGCGCTTCTGTCCCCCCGTCCCGCCCCGAGCCGGCTCCGCTCGCTGCTTTCTCGGGCCGCCTGTCCGTGTCAGACGTTGCTGCTCTTCGTCACCCGCCTGGCCGGGCCCGCCGCAGGCCTGAGAGAGGCGGGAAGGATGCCCTGCACACCCCGCCGCTGAGGGAGACTCGGGGGCCCTGCGCGCCGCGTCTGGCCAGCCCCACCCCAGCCGCTCCTCGGCCCTTCTCCTCCAGCGGCACGGAGCTTCCTTCTCCCTTATCCCACTTTCACTGGGTTTCCTTTCTCCTGGACTAGGCACGAGCCGCTTTCCCCTCGCCCCCAGCCCGCTCCGCCTCCCAGGCCTCTCTGCCCAGGCCTCCTCTTCTCCGGGTCTCTTCCTCCGCCTGGGCCTTCGGGCTCCTCACCTTCCTTCTTCCCTTTCCTTCCCCTTCCCCGCCCGGAGCCATGTCCTCCGCCGCTCGTTTCGATTCGTCGGACCGCTCCAGCTGGTACGTGGGCCCGCTGTCCCGGGCGGAGGCGCAGACGCGGCTGCAAGGGCAGCGGCACGGCATGTTCCTGGTGCGGGACTCGTCCACCTGCCCGGGGGACTACGTCCTCTCGGTGTCCGAGAACTCCCGCGTTTCCCACTACATCATCAACTCTCTGCCCAACCGCCGCTTTAAGATCGGCGACCAGGAGTTCGAGCACCTGCCCGCCCTGCTGGAGTTCTACAAGATCCACTACCTGGACACCACCACCCTTATCGAGCCCGCGCCCAGGTGAGTGCCTCCCGCCCCCGCCACACCCACCGCCACCTTTGCTCCGAGTGGCGCGGGGAGGTGAGACCTGTAAAGGTGTCATAGTCCAGCCGCGTAGCTCCGGGAGCCTGGCGCTGGGTGTAGATGCAACGAATAAAGACTAAGGAAACACTCGTTTCTAACACTGAGCCTTCTTAATGCTCTGGATCTCGCTGACAATTAAAAGTGTTGCTCTTTTAGTCAAATCATCCACGGTCCCTGTTCTGACCTTGTGTAAAGGTACCATGTACCTCTCCCACGAGCTATAATTGCCTTGAAAGAGGGTGTGGTCGCACGTCACCCTTTTTGTTACCCTTTTCTTCTAGTATTGTCTCTCCGTTCCAAGGATGGTTGAGAAGCTGGTTCACCAGTCTTCTCCGTGATTGAAGTAGAGCCTCTGAGCTTAGTTTGCTGTCTACCCCTGCACCCACACTGATTACAACAGAACTGGCTTTTATGTGATTAGACTGCTTAACCCTGTTAAGTCAGCATTAATACATTCTAGGGCAGCATTTCCCAAACTTCTAGAGCGGCATTTCTGCGCCAAAAAAATGTAAACCGCTTTATTTCTCCCAGTTTGCTTATGGCACTGTTAATCTATATCTGCACATACCATACACTTCACTGAGAAATGCTGTTCTAGGAGGATGGGAAAATGTGACTTGGCTATGAGCTCCTTCTTTGTCCTGGTCCCAGCATGGGACATACCTGCAACATGCATCAGTAAACTGCTTATGAAGAACCCTAGAACATATTCCTTACTTTTAATTAATAAAGCCTTTCTCAGCATCTTTTGTCAAAGCTTTTGGACTTCCTGGATAGAATGAAATTAAATTAAATTAAGAGAAAAGTAGTGACATATTAAAAAAATAAATCCAAATTGGTTGACTTCTGAATTCTGCATTTTAATATCTTACTATGTTTTGCAGATTAGCAAGTTCTTAGGAGGGAAGAATGACTTTAAAGTTTATAATCAAAATTGAACCTTGCATAGACCCATACTTAATGACAGTCAGTCACTTGTCAAAGATTGACAATAGCTTGTCAAGTTGAAAAACTCAAGTGTTCAAAAATCCTTCTGAAAAGCTGTGAAGTGATGGGCAGGATGTGACAGAAAGCACAACCCTCACGAACTCTTCAAGCTGCTGGCAGCCTTTTGGGTAGTGATTATGGCTAGAGAGATGGGTAGATGAACAAATAATAGTTTTCACCATTGCAGGAATGCTTAAATGGAGCTGCCCAGTGTTATGTGCATGCTTAAACTTGTGGAGAGTTGGGAAGAAAAAAAAGTCTTATGCTGAAGCAATCATCATGCTTGTCTCTGTTCCCCAACCTGGATACTCTTGAACCTTTCTGGATGCAAAAACTTGTTCCTAATCATTTATGGCCATGACTGACTTGACTTTCTCAAAACACTTGAGAACTTAGAGCTGATTGCATTTGCACACTTGGTATTTGTTAGGAGTCCTGTGTGAAATGTTCTGTGAACATTTTAGTACCACCTTATTTTCAACGTTTTGGTTGCATATTGTTCTCTCAGCACAGAGACACATGGGACCTAACCTGCTGTGAATTGACAGGCTTTTTTATAGAGCTACAAATGGGATCGACTAGATGTTTTTACTTAGCATGAGTTTTGTTAAATCTCTTAGAAAAATCAATGATGTGGTTGATAGTTTTAAATTCTGTGCAAAGGAAACTTCCGGAGGCAAGGGGGAGGATGAAATGTAGCATTTCCAGATTTTTGGGTTTTTTGTTCTTAGTTAATGGACTAGATTTAGAATAGGGGTGGCGAGGTGTGTGTTCAGAACTGTTATGCTAATTCCTATTTCTCTGGCATTTTCCTGGGCACATTGCTCTCAGATGTTTGTGCTTTTGAAAGCTGTTCATTCTTTTAATTTCATAAAGTACAGTCTGAAAGGTGATTTCTATATACAGCCCTACAGTACTTGTAGATCTTGGAGATCTTAAACTTTTATAACAGTTGTAAATGGGCCATTTTAAACTTTGTGTCTCTAGTAGTGAGCTCTCACCATCCTTGCTGATGTTCCTGAACTCTGTCCCCCCGCGTTGGCTGCAGCAGGGTGTCTGAAAGATGGAATATCTTTCTCTTCAGGGCTTCTGGCATATCTTGCCAAAATCACAGGGATTTGACTTTCATTGTATTTTGCAAGTAGCAAAAGAGAAGTAGGCTAATGACATGCATTCTTGCTATCATAGCTTAGATAATAAGTATCTGCTGTGGCCTATATCCATTAAGGTTTTTTGACAGCTGCTTTGAATAAAATGTGTAACATTTATGATGAAAAGAATGAAAACATTCTCATTTGATGGACAATCTTACATATTATCACAGACAACACAGTGACTGTATTTGTCAAATGATGGACATAGTAATAAACAGTTATGTAAATAAATTAAAAATAATATGGTTCATAGGCAAAGGAATATTTCTAGAAGGCTAGCTTTTTTTTTCCCTTAGTTCCTTCTTATCAGTGGATGCAAGTATTTCATACTGTCTTTATGAACATGTCTACCATCTTACTTTTGATCCCTTTTTCCTCTACAGTGCTTCAATTCTAGCATTTACTTACCAAATTCTTTCTAAGTGGATGCTGAAGTTAAAAACAAAATAAAATTATTTGGATGACTTTGGAGGTGGTGGGGGGCTCTTGGAGAGATTCACAGCTACATTTTTATGTATTGGCCTTCCACTTCAATCACCCAAATAGTCTTAATTTGGTTTTCTGTATCATTACTCTCATAACTTAAGCTATAGAACTAATTTGATTCTAAGATCTTCACAACAATCCGTAAGAGGTGGATGAAGATTTTACATTTTTTATCCCAGTTTTCTGCATCCCATGATAGATTAGTTTGGGTTTCTGGGGAAGCTACTTTGGGTATTGAAGTTATTATTTGAGAGTGTGAGTTACTCATGAAATGCCTCACAGTGCTACCAAGCCAATACTTTTGTTACAAATCCAAGTAAGTAACTCTTCTCTAATTGATGTTCTCACTGCAAACCTGGTACTTAGCTTCGTTACTGGAAATACAAACCAATAGCTATTACTTTTACCAAATCTTCAGGTATCCAAGTCCACCAATGGGATCTGGATCTGCCCCTGCTATGTCCAGTGCAGAAGAAAATGTGGAGTATGTTCGGACTCTCTATGACTTTCCTGGCAACGATGCCGAGGATCTTCCATTTAAAAAGGGCGAGCTGCTGGTAATTGTAGAGAAGCCAGAAGAACAGTGGTGGAGTGCCAGAAACAAGGAGGGTCGGATTGGGATGATTCCTGTTCCTTATGTAGAAAAGGTAGTCCGATCTTCTGTTGGGAAGCATGGAAACAGGAATTCCAACAGTTACGGTATTCCAGAACCTGCCCATGCTTATGCTCAGCCTCAAACTGCAACTCCCCTTCCCTCAGTATCCAGCACACCTGGAGCAGTGATCAATCCTCTGCCATCCACACAGAATGGACCAGTCTATGCCAAAGCTGTCCAAAAGAGAGTACCCTGTGCTTATGACAAGACTGCGCTGGCATTAGAGGTAAGTTTTTCCTCCAGTCTCAGAGTTTTCAGTTGCCGTGTGAAAGAAGAAACTAAAAATTGTTATGGTGAAGTTGGTGTGGATGACTTCATGTGGAGTCTGCTTATTTATGTCGAGGGATTGAGAAGTTAGGTTACATTCTGAAGAAACATCCACAAGAATTGCTTCATCTATACCACTTCCTTTGAGAAAAGTGACCTAGTGAGGACACTTTCCCTCCCTTCTTGCTTGTTCAACTGTGCAAATGTTACAAAGGTAGCAGAGTGTAAGGCATGCTGAAGAAGTGCTAGTGGGAGGATGGCTTTGCTTCTCCAGCTAATCTTGGGGAAGGAAGGAGATGTTTCATTAATCATTGTAGAGTTCCAAGCGAAGAACTGACAGTGGCATCCTCCAGAGAAAGGTAAAGATTGCTGATACACTTGATGTTTCTGATGCTCAGCTGTGAGATGCACTTGAAGATCTTGTGCTGAGAGCTGAAATCTGGGCAGAATGTATCAGAAATACTCTAGTCCCTTTTATTTTGATTGTCAAAAGTGGAATTTGAGAAACCTTAACACCTAAACTGGGGATGAGGAGTATAGTGTAACCTCTAAAGTGCTGCAAGTTCCTATGCATGTTTAATTTTATTTTCGTTAGAGATATCTTATACAACTTGGGAGCATTATTCTGTAAATAGTAATGAATTCATATGATACTTCTAGTTTAACTGGAATAAATGATTGGAAGAAGTTTTTCAAAGCTATATCCAGAAGACTTAGATTGTTATTTTTACATTTAGGTGATACTGAAGGCTAGTTAACCTGTAATTCAAAAATGTCTCACCTGGTAAAAGTGGAATTTGAGAGTGGTGCAATACTTCCAGGAACAAATGCAAGCAAACAAGCATAGGAAGCAACAATATTTTAGCAAGTAAAATAATAAAAGGTTTTAAAATACTTTTGAACTTTTCCTGTTGTTTTTGCTCAGTTACTTTGCAAGTTAAAGCTGTTGCCTATGATACTTTTGACTGAAATTTGGAAGGTTATATTTGTGACTTCCCATTGTTCAGAGTGCTCACCCTAATTGTTTTACTTCTGTATTTGTAAGATGTCTACAGGTGGTTACTCTTATGAGGTTAAAAGTTAAATATGAATCACTGGGAATTTCTTTGTCTTGTAAAATCTAGCAGCTTGTTATTTGTTAAAATAAGTGTGTGAAAATTATCACAGAACAAAGTGTAAATTCACTGCCAACTGCACTGTACAGAAGATTCCTGCCAAAGCTGCTCATGCTTCGGAAAGCAAAGCAAGGCAAGCAGTTGATTTTGTTATGTTATCAATGTGTCATGGAATTATTTTGGGGAACTTGCATTGCTGCAGGGTAGCAGAATGACTTGGAAGGTTGGTCCTCAGGTATAGACTTTTCTGACTTGCCCTTTAAGTGACCTAGTTAATGCCATCAGTTTAGCTACTCTAGGACACCAGTAGGATTAATTCTCTGGCCAACAAATAGGTTTCACTTGGTTTGAACCTTCAGATTACTGCAGTTTTGTTTGAGAGATTCTTCTCATCCTCTAACCACTTACTGCCTCATGTTTTTGTCTCTCTCAACACTGGCATACTTTGTCTTCCCATGCAATCTGTTTTCTTTGCAAGTGAACCTCATCCATGCTGTGGCTTCTCAAGAGGCTTCAGAAGCAGAATTCTGGGAACTGCTCTACATTGTCATTGAAATCAGTGATTGCAGCTTCTCCATATCTATCCATGCACTATCCAAGGGAATTTTAGCAACTTCATTATAGCAGTATTTTTTTTGTCCCATGGTTCAAGAAAAACCATTCAGCTTCTTTTCATGATTTTCCTTTAGTTTGCCAAACACCTGCAGGAGCCTGGTAAAATATTTAATCCCAGCCTTGTGAGGGCTTTACACATTACTAAATAAACTGAACCATTTTAAACTTCTGTTTTGTAAGACCACTGAAAGTAGTGTTAGACAAAAAAACAGGTTATGGGACTGTTTTGGGGAAGAAAGTTAATGGTGGTCTTTCATAAAAATATTATTTGACAGTTCTCCACCTCAGTATGGGTGTACCCTAAGTGGCAGTTCAGCTTGTACAGGTGGAACACCTTGTGAGTGTAATTACACAACAGCTGATTGTGCAATCTCATTTAAACTGATAAAGCAACATGAAAGCAAATATCTGTTTGCTTGCTGTAGCCTTGTGTGGTCAGCACACAGACAGGACCTAAAAGGAAGAGAATATCATCTGGAGTAAATAAAGCCATGGCATAGTAATCTGCTCAACTTCCTTTTAAGTGGAGCGATGTCATTCTTCTTGGTTCAGCTTGAAAATGGGACAAGCTCCCTGCCTGCAAGTCCAGTGTTTCTGCTGTACACTATTGTTTACAGAAGCTGACAGAATTTTTCTTTAAGAAAAGGTAAAAATTTGTAGCCTGTTACAGAGAAGTTTGTTTGGTGAGCAAGGGGAGGGGGGGGGTTGTTTGGTTTTGTTTGGTTTTGTTTTAAATTTCTTACATGAAAAATGTAAGTGCCCAAGTAACTGTTCTACAGAAAATCTGAAACAAGATCTGACAGGTTGGATAAAGATGAAGGGTTCAACTGATGAATTTAAAAGTGTGACAATTTAAGAGCAACTAAAATTTTATTTCTGTAGGATACTAGTCAATAGGGCATTTATTTTTGCTGGACTAAGTTTATTTAGCATTTTATAGAATCACAGAATGGTTTGGGTTGGAAGGGACCTTGGAGCTCGTTTCATTCCACCCCCTGCCATGGACAGGGACACCTTTCACTATCAGAGATTGCTCCAAGCCCCATCCAACGTGGCCTTGGACACTTCCAGGGATGGGGAGTGTTCAACCTCTCTGGGTAACAATATTGGTGTTATTGAAGTTACTAATGCATAAGTGTTTAGTCCATCCTATAGTGTTATATACCCCACTTTTATTCTCTAAAAGAAAAAATTAACTGATAATCTGCTTATAGGCTAAAATGGTAGTTGCAAGTATAGACACTAAGATTTACATATGCTCTTGTCTGTCTCTTACTTTGGCAGTTCAGATTCAGTGTCTTTAATGAACATTAAATTCTACGGATTGAAGTCTGTAGCTTCTCACTACAACTAATTTCATCACTACTATGTGTAGAATTTTATGGATACTGCATTAAAAAAAACCCAAACCACTAAACACGGAAGCTACAAAATAAAAATAAAAACCACCAAACCCAACCCCTAACTGAAAAGCTCAACAGCCAATGAGCCAGGTCTGTTTCTTTACTTGTGTACTTCTAGCCAAGAAGCTATTTCCTTCCTTTCTGGTGCTGTAGAGGAAGGGGTATGAAGGACAGGGTTACAGTGTCCTGTGCTTATGGGGACCAAAACTCTGCACCACAGGGTTATGCATTGCTATTCTTCAATCCTGCTGATTACTGAGGGAAAACTAGGAGGGCAAGACCATGTCCAAAGGACTTACACTTTAAGAAGGTGATGGATTTGATAAGAGCAGAGACTCTTTGGCACTGTTCCTGTGATACAGAGCAGCAAAGTCTACCTGAAAGTTTCCCAGCCTTTAAAAACTTGTAGTAAATCTATAGCCAGCCTGTTAGCAATAGTGTGCTAATGAAGCCTTGTTTCAAACTGACAAGCTCTAACCAGGACATGAACAACAAATTCTGTGTTCACTTATGAAATGGAATGAAATAGGGTAAGGAACCAGACAACGGGAGACCAGCAGCAGCCACCAGATTTATACCTGTTGTGTTTAAGAAACGATTCTTAAATACATCACCAGTGCTCTAATCAGTGTCATAGTAAATTTTGAAGGCAGCAGTGGTTCTAGAGTTCGTCTCCAGTGTTATGGAACCAAAGATTTATTTTTCTCTTTTCAAACAAGAGTCGCACTATATTTTTAAAAGTTTTTATATTAGTGTTGGTTTTTTACAGACTCGTGCCAGTATTATAGTGTTAAGTAGTTTATCTTTTTGTGATGTAGCAATCATGCATGTGTATGTCAGCCAGTACAGAGTTAACCTGTCACTGAAATGTTTTGATGAAATAAATATCCGTCCACCATAATTATATAACTGACTTACAATATTTCTCTTGAGCTTGTTACAATTAGGTTACAGTTAACTTTTTCCCTCTTCAAAGGAGAGTTGAGACAAGTAGGCCAAAATGTGCTAGCAGTAGAACTTTCTTAATTAGGAAATTAGGCTACTTCTTTCAGTAGACAACAAGCATTGTGTTTTTCTTAAGCCAAGGAAACTTAGCCTTGCTGTGTTAAACATTAAAATGCATCTAACCCACAAAGTCTGGATTTTAAGCAAAGTATTGATCCTGTCTATATTTGTGTAGTGTGTGTTGTTGATCCAGGAGCTTTAGTTGCTGTACTGTGGAACTGCAAGTGAACTCCAAATTCTGTACAGTCACGACAGTGGCTTAATCTGGAGGACACAGGCTACCACCATGTAATGAAAAGCAGCATGTTTTTGATGCTGCAGCCCCTACTCTGACAATTTTCCTGGCTCTTAGTGAAATGCAGAGTTCCTTTGTTTTAATCTGTTCCTAGGTGAGGCCAGATTAATTGCATCTAGCACTTCCACATTTCTGTGTTGCCCTTGAACCTCCTTTCATGCCTCAAGAATGGATGAAGCTTTTCCTCTGAACTGTTTGATTCTTGGGTTTGGGCATCAACTGTGTTCTGGCCCAGAACATCAGAAGTGAAGGATAATTAAGCTGTGCTTTTAGCCTGGTGCTTTCCTGAATCTTCCAATGCATTCAGCACCAGCTCCTTCAGTGTCCTTTTGTCCTGTTTGCAGAGTGGCTGAACTCTGCCTCTCTTGTGTAGCTCCTCACTTTGGGGACAGTGGGGTATCAGGTATTTTCTCAGTGTTGGATCTTCTCTACTCTTCTCTAGACAGGCAGCTGGCCTGAACAACTGTTTTGGTTTTGGTATTAATGTTAGTGTTACCAAAGAAGGTGAGCTGTGACACTAATTAGGATAATGACTGAGATTCAACACCCTGTAGATTGCAGAGAGCAATGTTTTCTATAGCACTGACCCAGTGGGCTGAAATGATGATTTAGAATTTTAATGCATTTTTATCTCCTTACACTTACATTGCAGAACTTTATCAGCCATAGAACTACTAACATACAATTGTTGGAATATCAGTAAAACTCATTGAATTAGTTGACTAAAATGGCTTGCAGGAAACCTTATGCAGAGTATGAATCAGCTTCAAATGGAAGAAAGGTATGGAAGAGTCTAGAGTGAATGAAGTAACCTTTCTGACTGTCATGTTCCACAGCTTGTGTTTCCCCAGGGCTTTGAATTCATGCTCTAACAAGGACATAATGAAAGATGCTATCTAAAATACATTTTGATTTTTATCATTTGGGTGTAACCAAATGGCTGCATTTCAGAAGTATTACTCATTTCAGCAGTGATACTTCATTCCAGCCATGCTGGTGTGCTTCACAACTGAATTAACTTATCTGAGAGATGCTGAGTCTAAGGAAGTGTTCTCCTCATCTATAGATAAGGGCTATTAGCTGTCCAGAATCATACAGGAAGTTTGTGGCAGAGATGAGAATAGAACCAGGTCTCCTGACTCTGTCCTGTGCCTAATCATAAGACAATTCTTCTGACTGGCTTTAAACATTATCTGTAAAAAATAGTGTGTTAAATAATTTTAGTGGGAGATTGCACCTCAGCTGACCGTGTTATAGATGCTTTAAAAGGCATTTATGAAATAATGTTTTTACTTGGGGGAAAAATATGTAGAGGGACTAGTTGACCAGATTTTTCTAGACATTTTTGAATTTAAAGTCTTTAAGATAAGATCCATGAGTTAGTCTAGCATGAAATCAAGGTTCCTGCACCAAAAATCTTATTTCGACATGCATTTCATCAACATTTATCTTAGTCTTCTCAGGGAAACTACATGTTTAAAATAATATAGCACAAGAGGATATTCAGCAACTTTCATTTAAAAAAAAAAATCTCAAAAATAGTAGAAAATTATTGCAAATTATTTTACTATTCCAAAATAATAATGCCAATGGCTCTTGGCATCTGGGAGTATGTTTTAGTAGCTTTTGTCAGCCAGCTCTCTTTAGTGGCAGATGCTGGTGTGGTGGGCAGATGCTTTGCCCACCCAGCAGCATAAAGGGCATTTTACATCATTAATCTATGGGGCAGTTTGTTGCAATGCAATAGGAGACATATTTAAAATATTCTTTTCACTCAGCTGAAGCAAGATTTCCAAACCTATTCACATTGTGAAGTCTTCCTTCCAGAACCAAGTTGAAGAATATCTGTTCTAGAGCTTCAGAATGAATTATGGATTGATCTCTACAGCACATGAACAGAATTCCATTGTCAAACTCTCAGAAAATGCAGGTCCATGTTTTTGATTCAGAAGATTATTATTAAGATTAAAGGGTTTTGAGAGTGGGTTTGGTTTGTGGTGTAGTGAAAATGCAACTCATTAGCTTTAAACTGTTGTGATGTTGGCTGCATCTTCCTCAGGTTGGGTCTAGAATTTGGAACTTAGATCTGTCTTCAAGGATTATTTAAATGTAGCAATGTAACACTGAGTATTTATAGATGTTATCAGCCTTTTCCTAAAGAGACATTTGCTAGGTTCCTGTTTAGGTCATCTTGTTACTATTTAAAGTTTTCTCGAGTGAGAAGTCTGACAAATTGTGCTTTTTAGCAAATATACAATTAGAGCATGCTGCAGCAGGCCTGGAGAGATGAAAAGCACTCGGGTGAATGCTGTGTGTACATGCAATGTTCAACTGCTTAATTCTGTATGCTGGCTTCATGTTCGAGTTTAGGAACAGCATATATAAAAATGTCCATTTAAGAAAGTCATATGGCCTCAGTTACATCCTAAGAATTTAAGGGAGTTCAAAGGGATTTCTCCTCTCTCAAAAGCACAGGATTACAATTGATCCAAGTGAGACAGTCTCGAATATGGGGGGCAGACAGGACACAGATAACCAAAGGAGTGGAGAAAAAGTACGAAGGCAGAGCAACACAGGAGGCTTAAATCTCTGAGATTAGTTTTAAAGTTCAACAAATTTTATTTCAAGAGACATAACACTGAGTGACTGACTGTTAATCAGTTTATTACAGTATCTTAAATTTCATTTTTAAGGGTTCTTGCTTCTGCGTGATCTTCAAAAATATCTGTTATGGTAACTGGTTTAAATGGGCTTCAGATCATCTAGTGACATGCACATCATTTTGTAAACTCAGAAAAACTCTGTTTTTCTTTAACATAAAATATACAGGTCTCACCTGAAAAGTTCGAGGATGTTGGCCAAGGGCCTATCTGCATCTGGTCTGAATTTTAATACTATTTAGAAAATGTAGACAAATTGCTTTACATAGTGTATCAATGTCTATTTTTTCCTTAAATAAGATTAAAGCTAGTTTCCTTTGAATATCACAGCAGTAGTTTGATAATGGAGACTCAATTACAAAGAGCTTGGACCTGGTTTGGGAAAGAAACTTACAAACTGTTGGGCATTGATCATAGGCTGGTTCTACTTTTTGTGAAATTAGGTTTTAGCTGCTAATGTCACTCTTCTAGTATTTACTGTAGTTACCACATAGAGTCAAGTAAGTAAACAGGAAGGGAGGGGGAGAGTTAGAGAGCTACTGTAACAGACCACGTGTTCAGCTCTCCAGAAGCATCTCAGGGAGAATGAGTATTTAGCTTGTCTTTAGTGCTTCTTGTCAGTTTGGATATTTCACTTTGTAAATTGTCCTAATCCAGATTAAATACAGGTGTTGAACAGTAAGAGTGTAATTTATCATCATTTGCGCTGTTGTTTCTCGCTTGATCATATTTTAGATGTCTCTCCTTTTCACTGCCAGATAGGAAGAGAACAGTTATGGTAGGAAAGGCCTGACATGTCATCATTCCTGCTTTAAATGCTTTGACAGGAAGTAGATGTGAAAATCACAAATAAAGCTAGAATCTGCATCTACTACTACAAAAAAAAAAAAGTTTGAGATTGCATTTCCCCACTTTGGAAGTGTACTGTTGTTTTAGAAATTACAGAAGTTTCTTATACTGTGATCATCAGAATTAGAGCTTCAAGTAATGGTTTCTTTGCCTTAGGAATCTGTCTTTGAAAAACTACATTTCTTTTAAGTCAGCTGCTGCTAAAACCAGTCCCAGTACTGTGCTCTTTTGAAAGGATGTTGTGATTCATCACTGATGGTAGCTTTACTGATGTGAATTTATATCTAAGCTAAAGATATTGTTGCATGAAGCTGTAAGCTCTTCTATAAAAAGAGGTGTAGTTCAGTGATCTTTATAAATATACATGTAATTAAGAGTCTCAGAGCACAGACAACATTATTACATTTAGCAACAAAGTGTTGGTATTGTAGTTCCGTAAAAGTAACTTTTCAATTGAACCTTCTGCCAAGAAGAGGGCAAGATTTCTTTCCCTATGATGGATGGGCTTGTTTGTGTTGTTCATTTGATTTGTATTTGGATCAGAGGTGAGAATCCCCTGTGTGATAAGGTTTCTTTGTTTCTAATTCCGCAGGTTGGAGATATTGTGAAGGTGACGAGGATGAATATAAACGGTCAGTGGGAAGGAGAAGTCAACGGTCGAAAAGGGCTCTTCCCTTTCACACATGTCAAAATATTTGACCCTCAAAACCCAGATGAGAACGAATGACTCCCCCTGCCCGATTTACACTGCTGCTTCATTTTCCTGGCTATCATTAGCATTGTTTGAGGTGGGATGATGACTGAATGGCACATTGCTAGCATTGCCCGTTTTCCAGCTTGCTGCAGTTTGACAGTTCTTTTAATATTCATTTGGAATACATACAGCTGAAGTCACTGCTTGACCTTCAGACCATAGTTGCATCATCCAGAATTTAGTTTCACTTTTAAACTTGATTGGGCCTTAAGCTGGAGAGGACTGAACCGGAATCTAGTGGAGAGGTGTGGGAAAAAACCTTTCCTGTTGAGACTTCCGTGGACTTTTTCTGATTTGCTCAGTAGGAAGAGCCCTAATCTTAGATCAAACATGCAACTTGTGCATTACTGTCCAACAAAAAGCAACAACAAAAATGCAATTTTAGAACTGAAGAAGTTTTAGTTTTGAAATGACCTGTCCTAAGGTAGTACATTTAAAATTATGGTTTCTTTAAAGGACAATAATTGGAGCTTATGTACTCTCAGCAGGTGTATTAGACACTGCTCTTCTCTGTTAACTCTTGAGCTTGTTGTTGACCTTCCTGAAACAGTGTGTGTTAAATGCAAATAACCATTGACTGAGCTGTATTGAAGCTGAGGCATTTATTTATAAGGAAACCTAGGAGGGGTTGATACTTGTAACTTGGTTTTGACATACTTAATGCATTTCTGTTGATTTTTGCAAGCACTAACTGTAGAAAGTGAGCTTTAAGGGGAAACACTTTGGCCTGGTCTACGTACAGCTCTTCTGCAGTGTTGAAAGTGTAGTTCTCCTAGTACAGAAGTGCTTGTCATCAAGCTGTTACTTGGTAGACAGATCACATTGCCATGAGGAGAAGTAGGAGTGGGACAGAAGAACTTGGTAAATACCGATTAAATCCTCTTATTTAAACATTTTAAGACCTCTTACATCCATTTCTCTGCAGGCTCCCTGCTCTCTCCAAAGTTCCCTAGCTATGCCAGCCCCAGCTCATCAAAAGCTCCTTTTTAAACACCATACTTTTCACCAGGGTGTCTGTATTGCTGTGCTTCTCTTCCAGAGCTGCTTTCATCTTCTTTTTCCCTTTCATTCTTTTTCCTTGCTTGTATCCCAAATCTTCTGCATGCTGACATCTTTTTTTACCCTTCCTAAGGCATTGGCTCTAGTTTATATATGACCCAGGTCCCTCCCTCTCCCAGCATCCTCTAGAAAATGGTTAATTGGAATCAGCTGCCTGGGTTCCCCCATGTGCTAGTGCTCAGGCTGGAGGAGGCCACAGAGGTGTCTGTGTTTAGTGTAGCTCCTTCCCTCTTTGTGTACCTAAGCTCTCCTGCTGTGATTGTTCTACAGCAGGGAGCTCCTGGCTGCAGCTGGGTGTGGGTGCTCAGCCTGAGCCTGGGCGCAGGATTTGGAAGTGTAGGCACAGTGGAATCCTGTGCCACCTTCTTCAAATGTGTGTTGTAGGTGAACTGGAATGCTCTTTTCAAAATGATGGAACACTGAATTGACAGAATACATGTCTGCAGCTACAAAACCACCCTTTTCAGACAGCCTGGTTAAGGCAGATGTCCAGTGTGGAAGCTGGCAGGAAAACAGCAGCTCCCATTTTTCAACTTTGGAAGGCTGTTGGTTGTAGCAAAACAAGAAACTTCAAACACCTGCAAAATGTGATCAGATCTTACAAATGTCTAATGATATAAACATTGTCTTAAGTTCCAGCATGTTTTCTTGTTGATTTGTGTTGCTTGATCCTAATAAAAGCACGTTGTTGGTAGTTCATGTGGGAGTGCCATGAGATCCTGAGTTGGAAGGCACTGCAGAACTGCAGAAATGGCATTCACAAGCAGACATTCAAAATGCCAGCTTTTAAAGAAGTCTCTCGTTCATCTATTAACTCTTTTCTTTAGTATTGATCAAGTGGCTGATGGTCTGGAAGTTCTTGTAGAACATTTTACTACCAAATTAACTGTGAAGTAGAGTAGCATTGACTGAAGTGTTTGGTGCTGTAATTCTCGACAATAGGCATTGACATTTTGTTTTGCAAAGAAAAGCTATGCAGTTCTCTTAACTAAAGAAGGTCATGCTTTTCCTGTGCCCCAACAATATCTGCACATTTACTACACAGATTGTACTACTGAAAGTCATCTTCGGAATACAAACTGCACTAAACTCAGTCTGCTGCAGAGAAATCTTACTTCAGGCCTGACCTAGTTACAGGCAGCTCTTCAGAAGACTGATTGTAGAATTCTTCCTTTGCGTGGTAAATAAATACTGTGAGATTTGAGATCTTGAACATAGCTTTTAACCTGATTTTTTTCACTGAAATAAACGTCTTGACTCATCCCCTCATTGAATAAGGTCTACGCTTTGAACACAGACATTGTTTTAGGTTTAATTATGTTCCAATACTGCAGAAAAGCAAAGTATTTTACCTTCAAAACTATGCAAAATTTGTGTGTAGTGGTATCTGATGCAAAGACGAGAATTCTTGAGTTTCTGTGAACCTGGTTTTAGGCCATGAATGAACAGTGTTTCTCCAAGTAGCTGTGGTGTGGTTCAGGTATGTAAAATGTGGTTTCAATGTAGCATACTGACCAGCCTAAGCTGATTGTAACCTTGCTTCAAAATGTGTCTTGGCTATTTTACTATGAGACAAGTATTTTCATATAAAGACTGCTGACCACTGACACTGGATCAGTGTGTGTTTCTCTTTGAAGGACTCTGGATTCTCAATCGCTTGTCGCTTGCTTACACATGTGCTGTTGTTTTATGAAACCTCTTAAATCTGAGTGATAATCTATCAGTGTAAATGTTCTTGGGCGTGTAAGGTAACCTTGATATGAAGCATGAGAGCCTACAAGTGATGGCTTCAATCTATGCACCATTAAAGTTGTCCTTGCTTTGGACCTAGGAGCTGGTGTAATGACCTGGTGCCACAGTAGTCAACTGTCACGAAAGGCTTGGCTTCCTCCTGCTGTGTACATGTGTATATAGACATTGAAGCCTCTGACCAGAATGAAAGTTTAAATGAAAACTGTTTTAATCAGTGTCCATCACTGGATAAGCGCTTATTTAATTCATGATTGTTTACAAATTGGGAAAGAATAAACAAAAGGGAATATCCTGTTTGGGTTGAGGCTCTGAAGAGCCTGAGCATTATTTTTGTAAAGGGAAAAACAGCATTCTTTGTGCCATTTCATGTGCCTGTAATTTTTTATATTGTATTAACATCCTGGGAATGAGTGGGCTGCCTTTGTTTTTTAGTCCAGTTTTCAAGCATTTTCCTCAATACCTGCATTTGAAAGTGAGACCTGCCTAAAAGACTGCCTTTTGGGACCAGTGAAAGGCATTCCTGTATAGTTGTCAATTTCTGTTTATTTGTGTTAAAGTGTATTTTGGGACAAGGATACAATTATTGCAGTGGGAAAGGTGGCCTTGTATTTGAGACAGTCTTCACTGTGTAAACTTTTAAACACAATATGTAATTTAAAGACCATGATCTTCAGGCAATAATATTAAGTGTAAGCTTTTAAAATTTATTTTGGGGATCATAGCGTGTTTTATTTTTTGTGCTATAAGATTAACAGTATTAAATTAATTATATTCTTAGAATATACGGAGTGTCTTTTCTTAAGATTAGTGCCTTTTTAATTTCTTACTCCACTTAATTCATAGAACTGGTCCCAACATCAAGCCACTGTGTTTTTTCCCCAACGCCCTGTTTGTACAGTCTAAATAAAACTTGCCTCAAATTACAATATTATTTGTCATCTTTAGTCTGAAAACCTTGACAATAACAGCAGAATGTTTAAGCCCTTACTCTGTCCTTACAGTGCCCTGTTCTGTGGGTGAACAGAGTGTGCCAACTGAAGTTTTCCAGAATCAAAGGAAGAATTAAGAAGGAAAAAATGCTGTTGCCAGGCTGCGTGATACTCTCCTCCATCCTCGTGCCTCTTCTCAGACAATACTGCTGGGCTCTGGAGGTTCACATGAAAAAGATGCATCTCTGGTGATACAGATTTCCACTGTCTCCTCTACCCTGATGCCCAACACGTCCGTGCTCTTCTACCACTGTATTTATTGTGCCCTTCGGCCCAGGCTTTTAAGGGTCTCTGGAAACCATGACCTTTGTTTACTGTGATGCCCTTGACTGTGCTTGTAAGAATGACTGGTTTATGCAGTGGTTTGGATTTCACTTATTATTGGTTGAGTAACTATGGTGTAACCTGTGCAGGCACTGGAGAGCAGGGACTGTGGCTCTGGCCCCTGCCACGAGGTGCTGGTGCAGAACATCAGAACCGTCTGTGTTTGGAAGTCAGAACCCACATCCTGGTCATCTTCTGCCTTTTTAGTCAATCCAGATCAATAGTAACTTAACTAAACTTAAAGGTATTTTAAAGTTAAACCATTAACAAGGTGTTGATACTTGAGCTGATCCTGTACAGGAGGAAAACTTAAGAAGAACATCAGCCACTCAGCTGCTGCAAAGGAGAAGCCTACAAAGCTTGTATTGGTTCCCTGGACTCTGTAGGTATGGTGACAGCCTCGTGTTTGTCTTCTCTGGAGTACAGATTTCCATGTGATGTTAATAAACATTCATAGCCAACTCTGCATAGTGTCTTATCATCAAATAGTCACATTTGGAGAAAACCGCTTGTGTTTTAAAGATGAGAATGGGTCAGATACATTCAGTGGGCTTGGCAATCCTGTTTCAGGCTAAGAGGCAAAAAGTAGAAGGTAACAAGAAGCAAGCAGTAACTCAAGGTGGGTTTATGTGTCTTACCTGCACTCAGGCTTCCGCCAGTGCAAATCTGAAATAGTTCAGTTACTTCAGTCCAACATCAGGCAGCAAAAGTCTCCATTTTTCAGTGCAAGCTGGGATCAGCTGGGTTCATCAGTTTGTCTCTGATTTACTTAAAAGGTTTTATTTCTAAACCAGGGTGCTGATGAACGCCCTTTTAGACATACCCAGAGGTGTGTCTGTTGGAGCTTACACCAGTTGGAAATACACCAAATAAACTATAGCAGCCATGTTTCATTTCTACATGATTCTCCATAGTGTGGGCTGTGCACATGAGATGAAAGCTCCTGAGGTCCACACTCACCTTGGAGCAACCGTACCGATTTCTGTCCCCCACATTGTCCCCTTTGCCCTTTTTTTTAGAGGGCAGGTCAGCTGCTCCTGTAGCAGCTGTTGAACCACCACTCACAGCTCAGCAGGGAAAGGTAAAGCAGTTCCAATTTCAGGAACCTCCATCCCCCGAGCTGCAGATTGGTGGTCGCTGTGCAAACAGCTGAGCCCTGCTGCAGCAGGACCGCATGTCCCGGCGGGACAGGCCGGCAGCAGAGAGAGAAACCATCACAGCTGTCCCAGAGTGAGCCTCCTGCTCTGAAATGCAAGCCCTGAGAGCTTATCCAGAGCCACAGCGGCACGGACTGTTGTGACTCATTAACACCGAGTGTTGTGTGCCCACCCTGAGTCAGGCTATCCACGCACTGCTCCAGCTGCCTGCCCTCCCCGGGAGCACCTGGGAACCCAGCGCCCACCCCCGTGACTCAGCCCATCTGCTCCACGGGGGCTCCTGCTCCAGACCGGCACGATCTTGGGAACAAAAGCTGAGCTACCCCTGCTCTGTGGTGTGACGGTGCTCACCGGGGACTGGCAGCCCCTCGGTGCAGCCTCCTCACCTGCGGAAGATCCATCCCACTGCTCCCGAGGCGGGCGGGGGAGCGAGAGGCGATGGGGAATTAATGCAGTGCTCCCCTCAGTTAACCTTCCCAGCACCTGCTTGCTTCATTCCAGGCATTTTGTAACCAGAACCCTCCCTGCACGAGTTATCAGTCTAACCCGCCGCTGGCACACCAGACAATTGGGATCAGAGCTAAATCTGGGTTATCCACAGGGAACTGGCTCCTGCTTTGTACGTCCTGGCTGGTCCAACAAGGGCAGCTGAAAGTCAGCGCTGAGAAATCCGTCACTAGCATTTGGTCTAGAAATTTATCACTAAAGCTGAAGTGAAAGCATGGATCCCAAGGGACTGTTAATCCCTCTCCACTGCACTGATTCCCAGTCTGGGCTATCCAGTGAATCCTCTCAACCCTCAAGTAGGAGCAGCTCTCACTGGACTGTCAGAGGGCAGCAGGGGTAGAAGGGCAGTGCTGGACATGCTGCTTTGCCTTCCCCCAGCTGCCCCTGCACCCAAAATCCAACTGATTTGGAGGGAGTGGCAAGCCCAAGGAGAGGATGCTATTTTGAACAGACAGAAGGGACTGACATAAGTGAACAACAGGAGTTGGTTTGAAACTCTTGGCACTTGACTCCTGTTCAGCCCACCACCAGTCAACAGCCAAGCTGGAGACCCCCAGGGATGTTACTGACAGAACTGACAAACCCAGCCAAGCCTTAGAGTGCACTGTTTCTATCCTTGTCATAAAAAATACAAACACTAAACTTGCCCATTTTTCATTACTGGGAAGTAATGACCCCCTCTATTTCTAGACTCCATTTCCAGTTTTTAATGTATTCTGTTACTTTACTACTTTGATATGGATTATGTGGTTCAGGGACTCTCATGGGGACTTCTACCTGCTGAATCCATTATTGTTGTGTTAGACCATCTCTTCCCCTCTTCTTGTGACCAGTGATACAATTAATCCACTGACCTTGAAGCGAAAGAGCTTTTCTCTTTCCAGGTACCGCAGCTGGTGCTCTGGCTCCGAGTCTGCAGTGAGGACGGATACACAGCTCTGGGCTGGATTCCTGCTGAGCATCAGCCTCGTGCTCTGCAGGGCACAAAGGAAATGTAATCCATCAGGCTTGGCCTTCGTTGTGTAAGGAAGAGCCATATCCCACAAAGATCGAACACCTCCCGCTGTGCCCGACTACCTGGAATAGCTGTGCCTAGTCGGCACTTTGGAGAACCAGATCTAAAATTAACAAAGATCATTTCCCTGCAAGAAATAGCACCTTGGCCTGGACACGGCACACATCAGCAGGAGTCTGGAACAGAAAGGCTAAAATTAACTCAGGTCTGGGATTCTGCTGAATGCGCTAACACAGGTCTGACCACCACATGCAGGATAAGCAGCACCATTGGAAATCCGGCCAAGATCATCCCAAACTGCAGGATGTATGCCAGCAGTGACAAAAAGGTTACTCCAAGTACTCAGTAGCAGCTCCTGCCTGTATGAGGCTCAGTGACCCACCCTCATACTAGTGACCATCTGATCAAGGCAGAGGTGGGTGATGGGATGGAAACAGCTCTCCAGCTGGTGCTGGATTTCTAGCAAGGCTTTGTGCTGGACAGCAGCAGAAGCCCACAGACCTCCACAGTGGTGTTTGTGGGATCAACACCGGCAAATTTAAATAGACAAAGATAAAGACAAATTGGAGAACAGCCTAGGAACAGAAAGTGTGTGCAGTCCTTAACAGGGCAGTAAAGATGTGGGACTTGCACCCATCAGCCGTGCAGGGCTCAGGCCTCCCTCGCTGCTGTGCCCTGATTTCAGCCCCTGCTGCAGCCCTGCAGCCCCGCAGCCCCATGGCAGTGCCGCATTGGAACAGCTGTGGAAAATGGAGGGGGGTGGAGCTATCTACCTGGAGAAGGACAGGCTGATTTAACACCCCTCCCCGCTGCCAAATGCTCCGTGGGCTCTGCAGTCATCACCCAAAATAGAGCCACAGTCTGTGCCTCCTCGAAGAGCAGTCCCTGCTGGAAACGTATCAGGGCATTGCTTGGGGCAGTGATTTCCTGCAGGAGCCACCTCGGGAGATGCCGGCACCATGCCCCACTGTACCGGGCTCCTTTCCCTCTCCCCCACCATTCAAGCTGCCTGTTGATGCTCGTTACAGCCTGGGAACACGAGACACAGGGCTTGACCTAGCAAGGAATGTAGGCAGGGTTTGGGCAGAAGGGAGGAAAGGGTCTTGCATTAACCTCACAAATCCACCACACGCAGCTGACACCTACTGCTCAAGACACAAGGGGTCCCTTCCTGGCAGCAGCTGAGCGGCTCCAAGGCAGCCCCTGTGACAGCCTCGTTTCTCTGGGACCAGACATGCTGCCCCAGAGCCACCTGCACTTCTCAAAGCAGAGACACATCCTCCCCATGGAGAGCAGCTCGTCCCAGGTAACCACCTTCTCCTCCCCTTGTTTTGCTGCCAGGTCCCTCCTAAAACGTGATCTGCTTCAGCCCCAACTTGCCCAACACTTGGCTTCTGTCAGCACCTGAGCAAATAATGCAAAACCCTTGCTCCAGACACAGCACAACAACCCCAGAGCTTTGCCCCTTGTGCACTGTAACCACAAAGCAACAACGTAGGTGTCTTCTTGGCTTTCTGTTCTCCACACTGCCCTGGGATACCCTTGCTGCAGCTTCCAGGCCTCAGCACCTTTGCAGCAAACCTCCTGCAGGCTGCCCCAGCTGTCCCCTGGCAGGTCACACGCAGTCACTGGGTGGCACTGTGCCCCTGCCTGTGCATGCCCGGCTCCAGCCTCCTCCTCTGGTGGGGGTGCCCCGAGGAACCCTCGGCTGGGCCAAGGGGCAGAGGCTCTCCTTGCCAAAGTGCACCCACGGTGGCACCGACAGATACCTGGGGACCCCAGGAGCCCACAGGGTTGTGACCCCGACGCCCAAACACAGGCTTCCCGCTGCCTCCCTGCCAGGGTCTCTCTCTCCCCACCATGGTTGTGTTTTCATTACCACGGCAAAAGAAGACCAACTGCATCCTCAGAATAGGCCCCTCCATAAAACTAATAGGCCAGGCAATTGGGACAGGCCTGTGAAGTACTTTATAGCCTGGACTCGAGGAGTTCGTGCCACAGCTCACAAGCTGTCCCAGCCGTACATCCCAGGAATCACAGTGTTATTTCTCCCTATCATCCCCACTTTCAGCCTGCAAGCAGCACGAGGATGAGCATGGTGCCCCAACACCTGCTTTTGCTTGTCTCCTGCCACCCAGAGCCTCACCTGATTCCAGCAGCACAAGGCCCTTAGGAGCATCCATAAGAATCAGGGTTTCCTTTTTCCAGGGCACCATGACACAGTTCTGCTCTGATTCCAGGAGATTTGACACCATCAGCATGTGTGCAGGATCGTGAGGCTGGACTCAGCACTCAGCCAGGGCAGAGGCCAGGGAGGTCCTTTGTCAATGCTTTGCCATTTGCTTCATTTGCAGTTGAAAGCCAGAGGAGCAGAGACCCCTTCTGACACTGTGATGGCAAAACCCTCTCAGCTCTGTAGAAGATCCTTCTCTCTACACTGACAGCCCATGTTTGTTTGGGAAGCTGGGGTGACGCATTTGGTGTAACCCAGAGCCCCATTTCAGAGGGTACCTGGTGAGGTTTGAGGGACTGCTTTGCCTTGCCGGGACCTGGCCAGTCTCAGTGGTGCACTCCCAGTGTTCCTAGAGCAGGGAGCTGGGTGGATGACCCTGGGGACAGCAATAACCAAACAGAGCAGCCACTGCCACCTTCCCTCTTCCTGCTGTGTAAAAACTGCCCAAGAGAAGCCTCCTTTAATCGCTCCCCCTACATTAGACCTTCCAAGGGAAATTAGCACAAATGCAACATCAGTGGCACCGAGGGAACAAACCCTGAATGACTTGGAGGGAGGTTAATTAGTTTGTTAAAATCCTTCTCTCTTTAGTTGCCTCCTAAATCTCCAAGCCTTGACAAACAGTTGGGAAAAAGGGTCTCTGCAGAAAATCAATGCTCTTTAGAGGTAAGAGTTAAAGATGCTCCAAGGAGCATACAGTTGGGAAATAAAGTGGAGAAGACTGTTTCTCCACCATTAGGGCAGAAGATGAATGTTAGATGGGAAAGCAAAATATTTCCTGGTCTCCATGAAAGTCAGAAGGGAGACAAAGAGCCTATTTCTCCCCCTGTGGTTTACAGTCTTTAATCTCTTTGCCTCAGTGTCCCCACCTACCCTGCAACAGAGGTGGTGAAAAGCTTTAAATGGCTTTTGCAGAACTGATTCAGGATCCCAGATACTGAGTGCCAGAGATGTGCCAGGTGTTACTGCCTGTCCCTTCAGAGGACAATCCCCTCAGTGCTGGAGCTGCTGGCACACTGCTCCCTGCTCCTGGGCATACCAGCCAGGGAACACAAGTGTGCTGGGGACAGGAAGAAAGCCCCACAGCCCCCTACAGACAGTTGCCCCCTTAGATTAATTTAATAGGTGACTGCATTGACCCCAGAGAATTTTGTACAGCTCCCAGCTCACCGTAGCTGCCCAGAGCATGGTGGCACCAGGAACCTGTCACAGAGCTGGTGTGTGCCCATGGTGAGACGTGGCCCTGCCACTGCTTCTGCTACTTCCACTGCCACTGTAGGGCTGTGCTGGGATGGTAAAGCACAGTGCTGCAGCTCAGTGACTGCCACAGGCAGCACTTTGGGACTAAAATCTCCATGAGTACCTGGTTTAAAGTTGGGACTAACTTCATTCAGTCTTCACACCAGAGCTCTGTGCTGTCCTGTGGGTTATAGAAGGGCAGATAGCTCCAGCTCCACAACCAAGTCTTCTTTAATCTAAGGACATGATTTCTTTGCTAGACATGATGAGCTGTGTGCCCTGCCTTCTACACTATCCACTGATGTTTGTATTTCAAAAGCCACTACATCATCTGATTCTGGCCAGCTGTCTAAAAAAAACCCAAAACAGACAACATCCTGTATACTGCTGGGACCTCTTTGTCAGAGGCTGTGAACTCATCTGCACCCAGTGCCAGGATGGATTGAACAAACTGAAGCAGTATTTTATTGCTGAAGCATAAAACATGGGAATAAACAAGCACCAAAGTGCTACTGATCATTAAAACCAGATGGGAGCCCATTTACTGCCTCCAGCAGCGAGGTGCCATGGCTGCTCCGCTGGGGCCCCCTTGAAATAGGAAACCCAGTGCACCATCTGGGAGGTGCTGGATGGCAGTGGCTACAGGCAGCCCCTGCAATTCCAGCCTGCAGTTATCTGCACTGTGCTCTCACCACCACCCCAGGGATGACCAAGGAGTGTCAGAGCTCTGAGTCCTAGCTCCAGAAATACAGTCACCCCTGTAAGGTTGTGTCTCCATGAAAATGCCCTGGCAGGGACAAACAGCCCATGCAGGGCCAGTCCCATTGTCCAGGGGAGGTAGGATGGGGAGAATCATAGGCTGAATTCCCACACACAGACCAGGGACTCGTTGACATTTCAATAGTATTTGTTTAAATGCACATCAGAGAACCATCAAGGGTTCTGGCATTCCTGTGCAATTCAGCTCCCTTATGGTGGATTATCCAAGGCAATCCAGGTCTGACCTTCTTCCTCACCAACCAGTGCTGTCTGGCATAGGAAGTGAAGTGCTACGGTGGGAAGAAGCCAGAGGTTATTTCTTCTCCTTCCTAATCAACACACCCACCACAGATAAATACCCAACGAGAATATTCCCAGTCTGGCTACGGGAAACTGGCCTCCAGGAACAGCTCCATCCTGAGTACCCCAAGCTGCAAGCTGAGCTCAACCCCCTCCCTAGACTGAAGCTTTGCACCTTTGTCTCCAAGTCCCATCTTCTGTGGCAGGGAGCCTTCCCAGCAGCTGAAACCAGAGCACGGCATGGGGCCAGGGATGGATTCCTGGGCAGCCCGAGAGGAGATGCAAATGGAGCGGGAGACTGCTCGAGAAGTAGAGACAGACAGATGCTTTTACACTTCAAAGGGAACAGGGCCCTGTGAGGCTTTCAGGAATAGCACGAATCGATAGACTCCTTTCAAACACCAGCACATTTGCTCAAGTGTGAGGCAATTATTCCCTGAGGATGGAGGCAGGACAAGGCCATTAACAGCCATACGGGCAGGATGAGGAACATGCGGCGGCTCCCCAGCCCAGCCTGGGGGGCAGAACACCGCTGTCCTGGCCGAGCTTTCTCATGCAGGATTTACAAAATGCCCTCGTGTCCCCAGGGGCTCTATAGGGAGCACATTAGTGTCATTCAGCCTATGTCAGTGCAACGCTCAGCACATCCTTTTGGTGAACAGCAGGTTTGCTCACATCCTCCACTGCTCTAGTTCACTGCCTTTATCCCTGGAGGGCTGACTTAACGCTTACTGCAGCAATTCCCATTTCCCCCTCACCCGGATGCTGCTGGGCAGAGCCTGAGCTGCTCTGGAGAGCTCTGTCTCCACTGAGCCCCTTCTAGATGGCAAAGCAGAGCCCAAACCAGATTGTGGGCGAGCAGAGGGCTGGCTGCTCAGCATGGGGACAGACCCCGCGGCGTAACAGGAATCACGCCTGACTCATCCCTGCCTACTCTGCACCAGCACTTCCATGCAGATTACCCTTAATGCACCATCTCCCAGCAAGGATGTTACAGAGAGCACAGGTGCCCGTGCTTTGCGACCCCACAGATGGGAGCTGGAGTGACAGTGCCAGCACACAGGAAGTCTCTCCTGTGAACAGCTGCTGTTTTACATGTACAGTCATATTTGTACAACGAGAGGCAGAGATACTGAAAGTGAGCAGTGCTTTATGCCTGGTGCATGACTGATGGGAGTGCCCATCCTGTATCACTGCCTGCCCACTCTGCTTTATGGAGGCACATAATTTACCCTCTTCAGTAAAAATAGAGGAGGAGGCAATAAAAATCTCAGCATGTCCCCAAAGAACTGTAGGAGATTAAAATTAAATCTATCCATTACACTCACCAAGCAGGGTGCTGTCTGGGCAGGAACACTGTAGTTGTACACCTGCATGTTCAAAGACAAGAAATTGAGTTTTAGAGAAGTCTTAGAGGCAATCCAGCACCCCACAGCAAAGTGCTTCAGGTCATAAAACAACCTCACACAACTTGGAAAAACAAAAAAGGAATAACACTAAAATAAGGTGAACAGTAACACTGCTCAGCACAGCTGCAGCACCTCTTCTCAACCCTGCATTAAAGGTTTGCTTCACCCTCGCTCAAAATTTTGTCTGACATTTCTGCTCAGGCCCAGGTCCTACGAACGCTTCTGGATTTGTTCTGGGACATTCGTGTCATGTGCTGTGGGGGAGAAACACCCTTCCCATTTCCTTCACTGTGTCCTGTAAGCCTCTCTCTCCTGCTGTAATGTCCAGAAAGAACATTTAGACCTCACTACAGCTCTGCAAGGCAGGAGAGTAAAAAGCAGCTTACCTGGAGGAGCAGGGAGCCAGGCCAGCAGCAGAGGGCTGGGAACAGAGCCCCAGAGACAGACCAGGCCTCCCTGGCAGCCACTGACATTGCAGCAAGGTCTGTCTCTGAGAACGGCTGTGCCCAGGGCAGCTGAGGGACACAGAAGCCCCACCATGACCCAGAGAAGTCCCTCCATTCCCCAGCTGGCCCTGCACAGTTTTATCTCTCTCCGCTCTTGGCCACTCACTGAGTACCTGGAGGCCGAGGCCGGGCAGGTACACGAAGACACTGGCAAACCACACAGGTGGTGGCTGAGGAGCGGGCAGAGGGGCCGGCAGCGTAGGCAGCTCCTTCAGCAGGGATGGGGAGCAGGGGTGGGCAGCAGGGGTGGGCAGCAGGGGTGTGGAGCAGGGGTGGGCAGCAGGGATGTGGCTCGGAGCCGCTCACGGCGGGTGACCAGCACTGCTTGTTGCTCCAGCCAAATCCTGCCTCCCCCCTGCTAAGAGGCTCCGCAAGGATCCCACCCTTGGGCTCGGGAACTAAGTGGATTTTAAGCACTGCAATAAAAACCCATTTGACTTGAAAGAATGTTGTTATTCCTGGAACGGGGTTTGCGCTGCTTGCTTGGATCGCCTTACCAACTTAGGCTGCCCAGACACCCTAGCCCGGGCAGCGGGGTCGGCACAAAGCAAGCCAGGAGTCCTGCTCAGCCTGGCTGTCCAGGACCAGGTGTTTCAAGAGCCCCAGCCCGGCTGGGCATGCAAACGCTGCTCGCCAGGACCTCCTCAGGCCTCTCTGCAGACAAGGAGCCTCCTCGGGCCGCTGGGAGCCCCGCGGGCCGGGCAGGCCCTGCCCTGCCCTGCCCTGCCCCGCCCCGCCCCGCCCCACACGCTGAGGGCTCGGCCCCGCCCCACACGCTGAGGGCTTGGCCCCGCCGCGGGGGACGGAGCTCTGCCGGTGGCACCGTCCCGGAGCTTGGTTCGCAGCCGCCCGGCACATCCTTGTCCCTGCAGCACCTGGAAATTAGAAAAGCTCTTAGTGAAAGCAGCCGGACGTTGCTCCTGCAGAGCCAGCGCAGGCCGGAGGGGAGCTCGCCGTGTCTCCCCGGGGCTGCGGGCAGCGCTGCGAGCTTTGCTGCGCCGCAGGGAAACCGCTGCCTCTGCGGGCCCGCAGCTGCCTGGGGAGGAACTGCAGCATCGGCAACAAAGCGTTCTTCTGCCGTTCCCATCTGCATTGAAGCAGTGTCAGACAAGGCTGAAGGCTGCAAAAACCAGTAGGAGAAACCAAAAAAAAAACCAAAATCAAGATCTTGATTTCCCATAGGAAATTTACCTAGATCTCATTTATAGTCCATTTGCCCTCCTCGTTATGTAACTTCTCTGCAGGAGAGGAGCAGAAAACACAGAGAAAATAAACAATTTTTCTGCAAAGAATTGGTGCAAGAGCCTGAGTCACATCTAGCAGTGTGAGCAGATAACCTGTGGCTCACTGAACACACTGTGGAGAACAACGACTGCTGAGATCAACAGCACGTCACGCATGTACAAACTGGCCCCAGGTAACACGACTACAGCAGAGCACGTTGTGCTTGAGAAAGATGCACAAAACCTACACTTTTGAGTTTATTTTATTAGTCTTAATGGCCTGACTTCCACATGTCTCATTTCCTTTTATTGAAGCTGTCAGAGGCATTACATTATCTCACATGCGTGCAAAACCAGCATTGCAGTCGAGCTCGCACAGGCTTTAAATGCCACAGCTGAGGAAAACAAGCCAGTGGGAACAGCAAAGGGAGGGGGCGGGAGCAGAGTCCAGAGCACACCTACAGGCAAAATCTCCAAAGGCTTCCCAAACAAGCCGAGCGCAGCCTCTAATCAGAGAGAAAGGATAGGTACTTCTCCAGCAAGCTGGATGATTCACTGGAGAAGGGCAAGCAGTCCTGTTGCAACAGAAGGCTGATGAGTAATTGATGGCTCGTCCTATGCACAAAGCTGAGTCTTATACCCCAGTGCAGAGCCGTCTGCCAAACCAGCTCTACCGACAGGCCCAGGGGGCAGCAGCACCTGCACTGCTACTGCAAAGGTTTGAAAGAAACAGCACGGCACTCGTATTTGCACAGGAATTCCCCCGTGCTGCCCAGCTGTCCTCAGTTACTCGTGCTCACTGCAGCTTTTCATCCTCATTAGCGCTCTGTGACAGGGAAACACATCCCAGCTACAAAGATAAACAGATCCAACCAGGTAGCCAGTGGGGGATGCAGTCTCTCTCTTGTGGGCATGCTGCTGGCAGCGATCCTGTGTTGGGCACAAAGTCCCCCCCTCGGGTCCCTGCACACGGTGCTCAAGGCACTCAGCTCGCCCCAGCCATTCTGCTCATCTCATTTCCAAGATGTGAAGGACAGTGGTGGCAAAATTAACTACTAATGGCCAGAGACAGCCCTTTACAGCTGACCTGCCTTTACACAGCTGGCATTTGGACAGCAGGAAATCATGGTATTTTGGCATTAAAAAAAAAAACCTGCTCCACATTTTGTTTCCCCAGCCAGATTTCTTTTTAAGTGAGTTGCTCACATCCACATGTGTGTCATGCACAGCAGGTACAAATCACTACTGGCCAGGGTGCCGTCAGAGGGGAGGCTCACAGGGCATTATGTACACATACTGTGGCAAACTCTGACCTTTATTTCAATGCTGCACATCCTCACATCCTGGGAAGCTCAGAGGAAGTACTCAGATGCTCTGTACATATCATAATTGTGGTACAAAAGCAGTTTGCAATATACAATTTAAATAAGGAAACAGTCATTGTAGCTGAGTCCACAAATTTACAGGGCTACATTTCACAGTAATTTTAACAATAACAACATGGCTCAACATCCCTAACCTCTGCAGATGCACAGTGAGGGGCTGGTGCCCCAAAAACCTGGCGCACAGCCTTTCCCAGTGTCCCTGCACAGGGGTCCTGAGGCACTGGGCACAAACCTGCCCAGGTCTGCTCAGAGACATCTTGCTACACACACACTCACACGTGTGTGCACACAGAAACCATCTGGCACACAGGCTAAATGACACAGCTCAGTGCCTACTGATGGCTGCAGAGGCGACACAGCAGCTATTAGTGTGACATGAAAATATTCCCTAAATAACACCTAGGAACACGTCTATCCTCCCTGAGAAGCAAGGAGTCTGTCTCATCAAGTCCCCAGTGCCACGGCCATCTGCACTTGGGCAAACAGGGAGGCCTCCCCCTCCTAACAGGAAGATGAAAAGAATCCCTGCTTGCATGGCAGAGCACAGGCTGCTGCTGCCCAGGATGGGACCAGAGAGGAGGGAGGTGGAAGCACTGTGCTAACTGAGCACAGACAGATCCCTACAGACTCCCAAAGAGCGGCGAGATGACTTCACACTCACAGAGCAGCGCAGGGACCACAACTATAAATTATATTCTCCAGGGGTAGCAGGGAGCGGGAGAAGGAGTAAGTTCACAGTGGAAAATGCCCTTTCCCTCCAAAGGAAGAGGCTGGAGTGACACAGGAGCACTGCTGTTCATGGCCCTGCTTCTGACAACCTTGGAAAGCCCCAGAGCAGCCCCCCACATTGCATGACCAACCTCCCTCCACCTCCAGAGAATGAAGAGCATTTCACTGACCTCAAATCTAGGGCTGACAGAGGAGGGATGGGCACGGGGACAGGAAGACACCACACACAGCCTTGCTGCTACTTCTCCTGCATGGAACAAACTCTCCCCTGCCTGCACGACCCACTGCTGTGCTCCAGACACACCTTGCTGTGCATTTTACTCTCATCTGCTGCTGGAAGAAAGGCAAGACTCTAGCTTTACTTTGACTATACTAACTGAGGAAGCTGCTCAAAGTTCACCAGGATTGCTTACTTTGCTGGTCTTTGCAATATTTTCTACAGCTTTTTGGCCACGTGGATGGCTTACTGGAAGTCCTCAGCCCCTATGTCCTTGCACCAAGTCCCAGGAGGAAGGGATGCTGGAAACTGCCAAATTCGAGGTGCCAACACTGTGACTGCGAGTTCAGCAGCTCTTTAAATGCTGTTCTTGCAGACCTGTGGTTTCCTACTCCTGCTGGGGAAAAAAACCACTGCAGAACACATTGAGCCTGACCCACAATGGCAAGGCTGGGGCAGCCACCAGTTTAACCACTGCTTGTGAAATATGGAGAGGGTTGTTGTGCAAGGAGACAGGGAAGTGAAGATGTCCCATGCTACTGCTTGCAGCAATACCTCTGCCTAGTGTAGGCAAAGCTTCACAAGTCCAACACCCCAGAGCAAATTCAATCTCATTTACAATTTCCTTTCAGTTTTTTCACTGGGAAGGGTCCTCCCCATTCACCAGCAGGCGTAGGGGAACAGAGGGTACTGGCTCCACTCTGCCATGGTGCCATGGGCGTGTCCTGGAGTTCCTTGTGTGTTGTACTCTGTGGAGAAGGCTGAGTAGCTCATTGCCCTGTACTGGCTGTGGGAAGGCACCACCCACTGCCCCAGGCCCTGCTCGGTGCCATAGGGACTGTACATGGGTGCCCGGGCCCCGGCTTTCCCCACAGAGTCCAGAGCCATGTTCACCACTCCTGTGTAGTCCTGGGGAGGAGGCAGAGGTGGGGGCAGTGGGGGCAGGTTGGTGAAGCCCTCTGGGAGCTGTTTGGAGTCGTGCTCGGGCACCATGGCGAGATCCAAGGCGTGGCACCTTGCCCGGAAATCGTTCAAGGTCACGGCATCGCGGCTGGGAAGCTGCTGGCTGTCCCCAGCTTCGTGGAACCTGGGCCCAAGGGCAGAGAGAAGAGCGAGTCAGACCTACCTGTGTGGAAAACCACGGAAAATCCGCAAAGGTCCCCTGAGGAAAGGCAGGGCAAGCTCTTCCCCTTGCCTACTGCTTCATCTTACTGTTACTGTCGATTTTAGCCCTGGCCTCACTGTCACAGAAAAATGAAATGCCAGAGGTGGTGAGTCCAGACTACCTTAGTTCTGGCAAAGTTCTAGTCTGGGCTCACTCACACCCAATTTTGCAATAAGGAAGGAAAAATCACTGGAGTCTTGTCATTCCTCCAACACTTCCTCCAAAGGACAGGCAAGCTCTGTAGTACACAGAGCTGGCTGGGAAAGCATTTTGGGACAAGGAAATAAAGAACTTTACAAAGACATGAGCATGCTCGGAACCAGTGGGTTTGGACTAGAAGACAAAGGCTATCCTTGGACCTATATCCATGCTAATCTACCATCTCTCAAGCACATGTGCTGTCCAACAGAAAGGCATCCTCCCCCTATTCCCAACTGGCTGTTTTTCTCAGGAAATACCCAGCAGAAGAAGAGGAATGCACGGGTTGAAGTGTGGCTTTGGAGCAGAAGGCAGGACTCACCGGTACGTTTGGTAGGACGGCGTTGGCACTTGCTGCTCTCTGGCCAGAGCCTCCCTCTGGTCAGCAGGCACTGGCGAGGCCGCAGGGAAGGCCTGGCTGCTGCTCTGCTCCGAGCCCCAGAAGGGATATCCACTGCTCACCACCACAGGGTTACTCTCTTCCTTCACATCTACATTCTCATCCTTCTCAAAATCTGACTCAAAGCAGGGAAAAGAAAGAATGGAGAAGAATGAGAATGGGGAATAGGGAAGCAAAGCTCACAATGGTCTATTGGCAGTTGCAATAATCACAGGATAGTGGAAGGAAACACACTACCACCTCCTGCAGTCCTTCTGTCTTAAGGGAAGAGCCCCTTCCAGCTCTTTCCTGCCCAGACACTGTGGTGGTCAGTCCTGCCCTGCCCTCTCTCCTTAGCTGTGCTACTGCAAGCAGCACCATGAGCTGGAGCAAGGAGTGATTTTGCTTGAAAAACTTTCTGAATATCATTCTCTGGGTTTGTTGTGATCAATATTACCACGTTCCTCAGCAGCAGGCTCCTTTTCCTCAGGCAGCTTCCTCTTCTGGCTCTTGGCTGGACTGGGCTTCTGGCATTTGGCTCGTCCTTCCCTGGAAAGAAAAAAGATGTGGGGGTAGCATGGATGTAAGCTTTTTGCCTAGATATATAGGCAGGGATGCTATTAGGAGGAGAAATAAAATCTGTAACATTTTTAAAGTTTAAGTAAAAAAGAGTCAGTTTTGGCCTTTTATCATTGGGAGGTTTTTTTTTTTCAGGGGATTTTTTTTTCAGGCATAAAATAACAAAATAAAATCTCAGATATTTTCATAACATTTTCTGCTTGGAAAAAAAAATCAATTTTTTCCTTCTCTATTGCCAGTCTGGGGTTGCAATTTAAGCTTTTTTTTCATCTCATCCACTGGCTGCCCTCAGTCCAAGCAGAAGATCTCACTGGTACTGTTATCCATCTTCCCTCTTGCAGACAAAATCTCCCACTGGAAGAGACACTTTTCCACCCCCAGGAAAAGGAGACAAGGGACCCTCCAAATGTCAGAATCAAGCTGATCTGCAAGAAACCAAATGGTCTGCTGTGGACTCCTGTTATCACTGCTATTCACATGTCAGACTCCAGTCTAGCTCCAACATGCAAGGGAGTGCAGGTCTCAAATCTGTCACACCTCCCACATTTCTGTAGGAATTGTCACCTCCCACTCCTCAAGTCTCTTGAGAAGAGGCTGCACAGAGGGACATCACTCCCAGATATGGGGAAATGCAGTGTGCACAATTCAGCAGGCTCAGCAGAGCTGGCTGATAGAGTTTTGCTCAAAGACCTTGGGTAAAACAAGATATAAACAAATTAAAACAAAAAAACAGTTTACCTTCGAGTGTTCTTCCCATGTTCACGGAAACCTTTAGCAAATGGATTGTTGTCAATCTTGAGCTTTGTAATCTTGAAATGGAAGGAACAAGACTCAAC
Source organism: Nicator chloris (assembly GCA_013400495.1). Taxonomy (NCBI): domain Eukaryota; kingdom Metazoa; phylum Chordata; class Aves; order Passeriformes; family Pycnonotidae; genus Nicator; species Nicator chloris. Next base: position 67,947 of record WAAE01011510.1, on the reverse strand, counting down.
ATCACAGTGACTGGTTGGGGTCTTCACTATTCCAAGACCTTCACCTCAGTATTTATCACAACAGGTAAACTGTGTGCAGGTTTTGGACATGGCCTTGCCACAATATCTCGGCTCTCCCAGCAGCCCCCAGAACTGATCAGGAACTGACCCACAGAGAGAAGTGACCTTGCCAGGGTCAGCAGGGGTTTGGGTGGGATTCATCTGACTAGAGAAATACACAGGGTGAGGATCTGAATCTGGACCTGCAGCCATACTTTTTACTGCATTTGGAGTTCTGTGTCACTGACAGTGCACTTAATCACGGTCCATGCCTCATCTCATCACAGAGGAGATGTTTTCCACAGGAACCACAAAGTGCCTGTTTCTTCCCACTGTCCACCACAGGTGCCCAGGATGAGCAGACAGGAAGGAGACACCTTCCTTTACAGGAATTTTACAGACAGCATTTGACAGCGTGTCCAGAAGCAGAGCCTGCACACCGTACCTGCTCGTTCTGGTAGGCAGTGACAGAGGTGAAGACAGTCTCAGGGAAGCTGAACACCTGGAATATGCTCCAGCGGACACTGAAGAGGTCATCTGCCTGCACGATGTGGAAGCGCGGCTTGTAACGGTGCATGGAGTGCAGGATGATCTGGGACAGACAAAGGACAAGGTTTCCACGTGCCACCACTGCCAGCACACTGCAGATCCCCTGTGGAGACTCCCAGGACACCCAGTTCTAACCAGGGACTGCTGCTGGCATTGGTGTCTCCACCAAGGCCCTTTAGGGACAGCACAGACCCACGCCTTCCCTAGCAGGGAGCCAAGGGCTGGGCTGAGGGGGGAAGAAAGGGCACTTGGATATGTTTTAATTTTTTACATCATCTAATTTCTCATAAATCCTGCTTATTTCCCACAAAGTTTGTCTGCAATGAATTCCATGAGAACACAGCACAACCTACATGCCCATGTTGATCCAGGGTGTTGTTAGTGAGCTTCAGTTTTTGGAAGGAGACAGGTTCTTTCATCCAGTGGCTGCCAGGAGCTGGGGAATCTGGGTGGACATAGGTGCGACAAGGGAGCTGGGGCTCTGCTTTTCCAGCAACTTCCCACCGATCTTTATTCCACTGTGAAGGGAAAGACAGAAATCTGGAGTTTAAATTTAAAAAATGCTTTCAGTACAGAAAAGCCCCAGCAAGTTTGCTTCACTGTCAATTCAGTGCACTCCTCTGAAGCACAAATAGCAGATTCTGTCTTATGAGCCATGATCATGTTACCAAATCAGCTCCAAGTTTAGGCCTCATTTTTCCTCCCTTTCTCCCAATGGCTGCCAGAGAAGTCTGACATTAATCATGATTAAAACTGTACTGCTTACAACAAAAATTAGTTACCTTTCCAGCTGCTCCCCAAGCAAAACTGACAAATAGCTCCAGGAGGCATAAAATCCATCAATTACTTCTGAACTTTGTCCAAAGAGAATTTATTTATCAGTGTGACAAGTGAAGCATAAAGATTAATCTATTTCAAACAAAGATGAAAGGACAGCATAAATTCTGTTATTTAAAGTACTTACCTTGTACCTGAAGTTATCCATTGGCACAAAATCTACCAGCATGAGGTACTTGGCATATGGGATTAAGCCAGAGACTTTGATTTTGCACTGAGGAAACATTCGTCTGAAGGAGAAATGAAAAATAGAGTATAAAGGTTTCTCTGTAAAGTGGCTGTTAATGATCAAGCAGCATGTCACATTTGCTCACTACTGTGCAAAGCCCTGTGAGCAGTATTTCTCCAGCCAGCCACTGACCATTTGTTCATCTTATTGATGGACTGTCCAGTCCTGTGGGTTTAGTTGGGACAGACACTAACAGGGCCAGCAGTCACTGAGGGCCTGACACTGTTACCACTTTTGTTCTTCCAATTCCTCTAACACAACAGTGGGAAACTTGGAAGGAATTATTTGGAGATTGTACGTGGTTCCTGGCCTGCTGCAGCTCTCACAGCCCTGGAGGATGGATTAAATCTGAGCGTGGGTAGAAAACATGCTCTCATCTAAGAGCACACCCAGCTTTCTGTTCCCATACTCCCTGCCACTGCTTTTAACTTCTGACTCTGCAAAAAAGCTTTGACAGCTACTTCCCTACCCAAAGGGATTATTCCAGCTCACAGCAGCGTTGACACAATACTTTACAGGTTCACAATTCCATCTTCTTTCACTGCAAGCTCCACAATGCATGACTCATTTATACTTCAGTGGAGTCTGCACACACAGATTGTTACGAGTCTGGGCCACATTCTTGTCTGCAAACACACTCAAACCCAAGCATTTACTGCTCAACTGCTGCTGCCTGTGACCCAGCAAAGGGAGCCCAGGGCACTTCCCAGAGCAACCTCAAAGTGACAGGAAGGATACTAGTGTTAAGTGGTGAGATAAGGGTACAGGAGTTTTCTCAGCACATCAGCCCCACAAATGACCTTTTGCACTTCACAGTTTGGACTTCTGTGACACCCTGAAAGCGCAATTCTTCTGCCAGGATCAGGAAGATCGGCATAACTGGCTACAAAACCAGTTTAAGGGCCACCATTAGAAAAATGAGCACCTGGAGACTTTGCTAACAGCTCAGAGGGATGTGGTGTGTGTGGGCAGCTGTCCTGTGCCCATTACCTGCCAGATTTGGTGATGATCATCTCAGTTCCTATCTGGTGAAACTTCATCCAGAGCCCCATGTCCTCGAGGGTGACCATGATGGAGCTCTGCGGGAAGGGCTCCAGGCTGGGGGAAGGAAGGGCCTCACACGGCGCTTTCACGTCTGCAAGGAGGAAGGAGAGGGTGACTGCAGACAGACAGGAGGGGAACTGACCCTCGGGCTCTGGGCACTCTGTGCCACAACAAACCTCTTAAAGACTGCTACTCTTCTTCAGAGGATTTTTGTTACTTGGTAGGCTCAGAGGTAGGGAGCCTCTTCCAACAGGTTTGGTTTTAGCTGGTAAGTCCTTTTGTAAGGACCTGTGTGTTGTACCAACTCAACCTAAATTCCACTGTTACAAAACTCACACTGGCAGGTAGCCACAATCCACTGTTCTGGTATGATCAGGGTTACACAAAACACTTTATCAAGAGAATACAAGGAAAGCTGAAAGGACTGGGAAGATTTGAAGAGCACCACTGGGTAATCGGGGAAAATGACAAGTAGGTGGGAGCAGAGGTGAAACCCCCCCCCAGAAGACAAAGATGAGACAGACAGGAGTCCTAAATGTAAGGGAAGGCAAGAAAAGGAGGTGACAGAGATAGACTATGGATAGACTGGGGACCACTGAGGAGCCTGTGAGAGGGGTGGAAGGTGTCTCTTCACTAACACACCATGGCAGAGCTGCAATCTGCCTGCTCTTCCTCTTGGAGGCACAGGACCAACTGTGGGTCTGGGGAAGAGGAAAGGGAAGCCATTCTGGAGGAACTGCCTTTGGTGCTGATGGTACCAACCACCTCTGTACAGCTGTTTGGACTAAAAACCTCCTTAAAACCTCCAGTAGGTGCTCTCAGCAACACTGCAATACAGGCAAGATTGCTGCTGCTGCTGCAGCACTGAAAGGCCCAGTTCCATTTTGGGTCAGAATGTGAGCCAGTACAGTTTTGGTGGGCTGAGTTCAGACCCAGCAGGGCTCCAGGAACACTGCCCTGAGGAGGGATGAGGAGCCTGCTCAGCGGGGCAGCCACAGCAGCAGGTCAGGGCCAGCAGGATCCCTCTGGGTGGTGCATTAGCAGCCAGGCACAGCTATTTGTGTAAAAGGTAGATTTCTCGGCCTCTCAGCCTGATCAGATCTTTCTCAGAGCACAGAAGAAAAAAGGGACATTTTCCACCTTGTTACAGCTTTCCTGAGTAATGCCTTCAAAAGAGCATTCACAAAAAGTAGACAACTATTTTCAGAGATATTAGCTTTTTTCACAAAGGGACATCTTTCCACCAAAACAACCCAATACAAATCTAAGTGGTTCTTCCCTCAGGATTAAGAAGTAGAAAACATTAAAATGTAATTTTGTCTGTTTGTAGAGGTCTTTAGGCGTTTAAAAAAATCCTCTACCCTTTTTTCTGCTTTGATCCAACATTAATGAACTGGCCAAGAAGTGACACCTAGTTTGCTCACCAAGATTAGCCTGTTAACATCTTCTTACGAAAGCTTCCCCCATATCCTCTTGCAAAGACATGAAAGCTGCCATGAGACGATGCATTTGGTAGCTCAGTGCAGCACATGTATCAAAAGGAGTTACAATAAAATTGGGCTGATTTCCCACAGGAGCCATCCAGTCACAAATAAATGCAAACAGGTTTTGATTAGCTAGACAGATGCTCACTTCTTCCCCAAATGAGTTTTCGAATTAACATTTCTTTAAGCAAATTCCAATGCCATTAAAAGAGACTACAACAAGGCAGATCTCAGGAGTCTTTAGTGAGGGGAGATTTCCAACGAAGTCAGAGAGGAATTGAAGTGAAAGGAGTTCAACACTGAATTAAAAATCAAAGGCAGATGTTATAATCTGGTTTTTACCAAAATGAGTCCACAGCACACCTGTAGGAGCACAATGCTGCAGGAGACAGGGACAATAAATGTTGCAGCTAAGGTTCTAAAATGTAGCTAATGCCTTTCACCGTGCAGGTTTTGCGTGCACAGGCTGAGGCTGAAAAGCAGGACGTGAAGAATCTGCATGAGGACCTGGAGGCCAGCAATGGTGTGAGCTGGAGAATGGATCCACTGCCATCACTTCAGCGAGACCCTGCAGTGCTGGATCTATTTGTAGGATCCACTTTGGATTTTGTTTGCAAATTTTGTTTGTATTTTTGTTTCCCTCCTGGTTTGTGCCTGTGTAACTGATGGCAAGGCTCATGCACTCACCCTCCCACAAGGATGCCTGAGTGTTGGAATTATGGCACGGAGAGGTTTGGGCAGAGTGTCCAAGCACTGAAAACTTGTGTGAGCTGTACTTCCATGGCTTCCTCTTCTGTGCAACTTGGTTTTAAAACTGTTATTATCCAGAGGAGATTTAAACCTTTCCCAGCAGTTCTAGTTTTACTTTAAAAAAATATTCCTATTATTGTTTATTATCATTGTGTTGGTAACACCATGTGTGGCCCGTTCAAACACATGTTCTTTCTGTCCAGATGAGGCTGAAAGGCAGGAAACTGCTATGGTAAAGGCACTGAAAATTAAGAGATCTTCAATCTATTCTGTGCTTGATTTGAAGGTCCTTATACCAACAGGAGTAACTTGTGCTACAGTTTCTGTGTCTAGAAGGAGTCATACATATCTTTTTGTCATCTTGGGGACAGAAAGGAAAGAAGGAGAAATGTGAGACAATTTAGTAGTTTTAGGAGGAAGACCTCTGGACAGAAGATGCTGGAGTACAATTGCCTCACCTAAAGCAGTTCCTCAATTAACTTTCCATTACTGAGACAATGTTAAAATGTCAGAAAATTCGTTGCAGCCTTTCCAAAATGTGTAGGATATGATTTGCAATACTGGGAAAACTCCAATAAAGGAAAAAGCTATGCTTGCCTTGATTCAAATCAGTTATTATTACATTTGTTGCTGTTATCTTCCAAGTGAAGCCCAACACTTACAGCTATCCAGTGCCCACCAGGGAGGAATGCACATCAACATACAAAACTTTCTAATAAATTCATCTTGCAAACAAGCAAAAAAACCCTCCCATGTTCTCTGATCTCAATGTCAGTAGAAACACCCCGACCCTCTGGAGGGAGCCTCATTTCTCAGATCCAGAAAGTCTTTTGGCCATAACAAAAGTATGATGTTTCTACAAATGCAATGGCTTAATCTCTCAGATGCATCCAGTCATCACCTGGAACATTTCTGCTGTAGGGGGTCATACAGAAGCAACCTGGTAAGAAAATGAGGTGAATACTGCAATATTTGGAATCTTTAACATGATAATATCATAATAGAGCCTACATTTTTTTCATTGCTGCTCTTTTGTTTTTCAACTTAAAATTCAAGTGGCAGAAATCAATATGAATCAGATCAACACAGCAGGGACCGAAAAAACCCAAAATAGCAGCAAAGGTGGAAATCATCTCAACCACTGCACATGTATTTTGCTCATGAATGAGACAACATCTTGCAGAGAAAAGGAAAGGAAGCTGAGACTGCCCAGTCACCTCTGATGTGCCTATAAACAGGGCCAGTTGTTTTTTTCTCTGATGTAGAGTAAAACCCCAGAGTCAATTTAGGGTTCAGTTGCACTGACAAATACAGCACCTCTGGGCTGGCCCTTAGTGTCCCAAGGCATCTCTGTCATTGTCCCCAACCCAATCATGCTCCACACAGGAGAGATTACCAGCATGCTATGAGATGCATTGAAGGAAAACATAATGAAACCCTAAGGAAATCACAAAAATCCTGTGCTGGGCATGAACCTGGAAGGAGTTAGCTATGCCTGACTGGGGTTCATGCTTTCAAAGGGCATAGGAAAGAGGAAAAAAAACCCCAAAACCAGAGTGTTTGTATCAGACTGTTATTAAAAATATGACAAGTATTTCCAAACTTTCTGTGGCCTTCAACCTGAAGAACTCAGTGCTTTGCAGACAATACACAAGCAACACCTGCAGCCTTCAGCTGAAGGGTCACACTATGTAAGGTGATGTGGGTGAGGGAGTTTTGTGCACAATTGTGAGCAAACCTTTGCTATCTTACAAAAGATCTTCTAAGGCTCTCAAAAAACACTCAAATGCACAACTTTTCATCTACGCCCATAAAAACCCAGTTTTTAAATCCTCTCCAGCCCCATGCGCTCTACTAGAAATGCTGGTGGGCCCTTCAGGAGCACTTGTTCCCTTTCTGGCATGAGGCTAGGATCTTGCCGTGCAGCAAGAAAAGGGCAGGAGTCCTTCACTTACCTGGTAAAGCTTGCATTTTTCCATGTACTGTGACGTCGAGGAGCTTGCAGGGCCAAGAGAGCCACCAGAGTTCTTACAAGGGGAGCCAAAATAGTCCAGTTCAAAAGCAGGTCTGATTTCCTGAAGCAAGCACAAGCCCTTCCTTCCGAGATCCAGTGTCAAGAGTGAGCGGGATGAGGATGGGACTCCAAGCACAGCTAGCCAAGGTGAGTTCCTGTTTTATGGAGGCTAATGAGCAGGGAGGAGCTTCCCGCCAGGGCTGTCCCCTTGCGAGCCTTTGATGTCCAAAGGGACAAAGAGAGGAAGGATCTGCAGCAATGGCTGGGGCTAGGGGAAGAAAATCAAAGAGAATTAACATGGCTTTGACATACAGGAAACCCTACAGGGGAAATGCACCTTGATTTACTGCTAACGCACTTTTAAACAAATAGAGACAAGACTGAAAACATCAGTCGAGGACTTAGCTACAAAATAAAAACAAATCCCTTAAAGAGCAAGCGGGGATAGTTTTCTCTTTGGCTATTCCATGGGTTTGTGATAATTCTCATCTTCAGCACACAGAATCACTTTACTCTTGATTTCTGGTGTCAGAATCAGGATGGCATGGAGCTCTTCCTTCCCAAGTGGGTGATTAACAGTCTGGGTAAAGTTTGCTCTCACAACGCTGCAGCAACTCATCCCTTCACCCACAGATGCCTTCTCCAACAACACGAACGCATTTGATGGTACAAAGTCACTCAGCTGCCCAATTTCTGCATTCCCAGCCTTTAACTGCACTTCTTTTCCGCAAGGATCAGGGCACTGAGGTTATGCCTTGCTCAAGGCGCTGCTCTTACCCACGGCAGGCTGAGCAGAAGTCGAAAGGCTTGAGCATTTTCCCTTAATTAGTTTATTCTGCAAGTGTGACCATTAGCTTTTGTGCTTATAAGTGCTTACAAGTGCTAAGAGACAGCAATCAAGGCTCAAGCTCCAGGGCACAACACAGCCACTGCACCTCCCGAGGACGGGGTTCCGTGCATTCACACACAGAAATGGCTGTACTAACATTTACAGGACCGAGACAGCCAAAAAGTGGAGGTCAAAAGCAGGATATCACTCTGGACGGGCCACTGCTGGGTTCTGCACAGCAGATTTAGGAGCTCAGTTCATCACAAAGAACTTGCTATAAAGTTGCATCTCCTTCACTGTGTAGATTTATTCCAAAGGAAATAAACGTTTTCTTCTATTTTGTCAGTGATGTTACTGGGATATCTAACAAATTCTGAATTTATTTAGCGAGTTTCTACACCCAAACAACATTCCTGCAGTTCTGTTTTTATCAGAGCAGGGACTCACTCTCTTCCAGTGGTATATTGAATTTTAGGCATCTCAGTGCTAGCCAGGGAGAGAAAAGCCCATGCTTAGTGTGGCAAGGATGAATGTTTAAAACAAATGGGTTGGAGAATTTGAGAAGTCCTGAGGAGGATTTTATAGCAGGAGATGGTCCACTGGCTCCTGGGATCTCTGAGGAACCACATCCAGCCTTGCTGGCATCCCTTTTAAACCACTGGGTAACACAGAAGACGACAGGCTTTTCCCCCTCGGGTAACCTGGAGACATCCAGAGCTGTGGAGCCCCAGCATCACTGAGGAGAGGAGGAATACCATGTGGTGGAGAAATGTCAACTTGTAGCTCAAATGAAAATTATTTTTGATCAAATATGTGGAGAAATAAATCAGAAGGGAAAAGGTCAGCTGAAATGGTATCAAGGTCAGATCTCTGCTTGTGCTTGCACAGCCACTACCAGACACAAACAAAATAGGATGCAGAAATGCTTTTTTGCTCTGCTATAGAAGGAAAGCCAGCATTGCATCTGCTCCCCCTCCATGTCCTGCTTTTCTAATGCTAGTATTTTAATTGTAGAAAGCGGAAAAAGACAACCATAATCAGAATCTGAAAAGGAAAAATAGAACAAAAATTGGGTCAGATTCAAGCTAGCAGCGAGATGAATCAACATCCCACACAGTCAGAAACTGCACAACAGCAGCAGCAGCTCTGGGAATTTCAGACTTCACCTGACAGGAGCGTGGGACGTGTATCATGACTTACTGCTGCTTCCACAAAGGCTATGAGATGGTCTCCTGCTGCCACTTCATTTGCACGCTGTGTATCAGCATGTCTGGGGAATGCACATTTGCTATAAGTACTCAAATCCTTTTGGCTTCTCCCAGCTGATTGATGGGGAAGGTGGAGCCATTAATTACCCATGACTAGTTAACGACCAGCTTTCTCCCAGCCATTCTAGTTGCACTGGAAATGTTTCAAAAGCGAAAAAAAGAGTGAATTTGTTACTGTTGCTGGAAAGCGTGGCTAATAGGAGCAATCCCCAGGAAATTCATCCCTAGCAAAGGGGGAATTTAGCACATTACCCTCATCTGTCCATCCACGGAGAGCCCTCAGGCAGTTTGATGGGAAGTCAGAGGTGAATGTGCTGGTGTCTAACAATTCACTGGGAAATTGGCGGCTGAGGGTGTGGAAAGGGATGGGAGAGAGAGTGGATCTGACACGTGTAAGTCAGTGACACCCACGGCTCTGCTCCGAGCCCATTTACAGCAGCAAGGATAAATCCTGCTGAGCCCAGCTCTAACAGCAGGCTCTGCCCTATGCTGAAGGGATGAGGTAGGGCAGGAGGGAGGGCATGTGTGATGACAAAAGCAGAGGCCAAGAGCTTTTGCTTTGCATCTCTTTGAGAAGCTGATTAGAAAGAAACATTCTCCTCTGGGTTTTGTAGCAAGGCAAATGTTTTCTGGCATTTCTCCCACCTTAAGTAAAGGTTTAACCCTTACTGCTCAGCAGGAGCCTGCAGGGAGCTGGTTTGTTCAGAAGCCTCCCAGCTCTCCCACACACTGATCTCTTGACATGGCTTGGCTGCTGCCTGGGGCTCCCAGCCTGCTGGAGAACAGATAAGGTGTCAGCCTTTGGCTAATGGGGTTGGAATGGCGCTGCCACCTCTGCCCAGGCAGAGCTCCCAGGGAAGCATTCTGCCCGGAGAGCAAGCTCCAGCGTGGGGCACAAAGTCACTGCCTGGGGGACAGCAGAAATGTAAAAGTCATCTTTCAAAGGAACCATTGCTCGTGGGTGCAGCAGGCAGTACCCAACCCTCAGGTTTCCCTCTCTGAGCAAGTGTGACCATAGCAGCTTTAACTAACTGGGCTCAAGCGAGGCTGCCTTGGCTGCCTGGATCTGCATAGGCAGGAAAGGACAACACGGAGCAGTACAAACTGCATCTAAGAGATCCTCCCCTCTGAGACGTGAGGAAAGCCTTCCTGCCGTTTAAATTGGGACTCATTTAGCCGATTCCCACCTGGCACACAGAGGCCACAGTCCCAGAGCATCTTGGCAACTCTTTGTGAAGGATCCTCTGCCATCTGCACCGAGTGAGTACTGGAAAGTGAAAAGACAGCATGTCATCAACAGGGCCCAAAATAAAACGGATAGCTCCACACTGATACCTACTTACTTTCATACTGGATTAAAAACATGACGTGGCCTCAGATTCTCCAGAATCCACAAAGTGGCTCCTTAAATCCAGGCTCAGCTCACTGTGAAGCAAATGCAGCCTGATTTATTACAGCACACAGGGCCATGGGGAACAGCTGAGTTTTTCCAGAGAAAAAGCCTGATGAAACTCTTGTTGCATCTTGAATGCCAGCATGTGACCCCTTGTCCTGGTTAGTGCCTGACACCTCACCCAGAAAATAGGAAATACAAGTGCAGGGTTGGCCAGGACAGAGCTGCTGAGCTCCAGCAGCACAGGCACAGCCTGAACTTGGGCAGCTTTCTGAGCAAGTCTCTGTGGGTGGCTACAGGAATGGTAAAAGCCTGCACAGTGTTTTGAGAGCCTCTGAAGAAGTGCTGCATATCTCCTATCATGCTGCAGCACAAGAAACAGTTCCTACCCAGCTCCTTACAGCAGCTCACATAACACAGCATTTTCTTCTGATGGAGGGAAATGGCACCTTTCCCCCTCCTTTTTATGGTTTTGATTGATTTTTTTCCTGAGAAAAGCTATCTGATGTCTTCAGGTATATTGCAAGTGTCATGCAGACCTTCCTACCCTAGGACCAATGCAAGGGACCCCACGGCAGGCAGATCTCTGTAGGGCTGAAAACCCCACACTGAGCCTCAAATTGCATCACCCCCAAATTTTCCCCGTGCTCTCAAGAGGGCAAAAATGACATTTGGCAAACCAAACCAGCTGTTTGGAGAGGGCCTGTTGGTAACATCTCCACGCTAATTCACCACAGGGTCCCAGGACAGAGGCTCGGTGAGCTGTGGGGACGGGTCACAGGCCACAGAGCAGCTGTGACAGGATCTGTTCTGGAAGGGAACGTGGGAAAGCAGCTCAGGTAGGCAAAAAGCTGTACATTATAAGCTTACCACCAGACTTTCCTTTCTGCAGGTTTGTGGATTGAGGTCTGTGGCTGCCAAGCTGCAGAGGACACTCCCCTGTCTCCATCCCTCACATCCGCCCGCCCAGCCCTGTCCTCCCTCAGCACGGCCGCAAGAAGGGAAATACTTAGCGGCCACTTAGCACTGCAGGCTGAGCCTGGCCTCAAAGGCTGCAGTCCAGAGTCAAATGCAAAATATGTCTGTCTAGAGCCCTTTCAAGTTCTCACAGACCCCTGGTGTTGGGTGCACTGTTTTCCTGTCAGCCCATTGTGTGTCCCAGACACAGCTCAGCGCTCTGTCCCGCTCGAATCCACAAAAAGAACCTGCTGAGGCGGCCTGCAGCAGCACGGGGAGCTCCGCAGACAGCAGCGCGGTGCAGGCGCTGCCCTTCCAGCCCTGCGGCCTTTCCAGCCCTGCTGCCCTTCCAGCCCTGCGGCCTTTCCAGCCCTGCTGCCCCTTCCAGCCCTGCGGCCCCTTCCAGCCCTGCGGCCCCTTCCAGCCCTGCAGCCCCTTCCAGCCCTGCTGCCCCTTCCAGCCTCCCCCCACAGCCCGGGCTCGGCAGCCCTGCCTGAGCCCTCTGCTCTGCAGCCGCAGCCCTAAGGAGCAGCCTGAGGAAACAGGCAGCACACCACTCTGGCTTGACATCCATCTAGAAATACTTCTGTATTTGTACACATGTTCACACACTCGTGTGCAAAGGGAAGCTGCATGCAGATCTTAAAAATCGCTGGCACTTTATTTAGCCATGAATTGAGACCAGACAAAAGCCCTGAGCAGAATGGATTCTGCTGAGCAAAAGCCCGGCAGGCAATACTGCAGCAATCTGTTAAAAAGCCAATGTTTCCAGAAAAAAAGCAGCAGCTCAGACACAGAAGGTTTTATCTAAACTTCATGGACTTTTGAGATTGCTGATACGCTGACATGGTACCTTGGGTTGCACAAAAGATTCCTTTTGTCGCTGATCAGGCATTTGTAAAAGGCCAGAATTCAATCATGCAAGTTAGGGTGCAAGTGACTTTGTTTGGCAAAGACAGATCTCTTCTGTCGTAAGAAAATTTCCATAAACTGTTCATCACAGTAAGGTTCTAATCAAACCAAGAAATCAATAAACATGTATAATTCCTTATCAGAGGAACTACCTTCAAAGAGTAAGTTAAAATTGTTAAGATTTAAAGTGTTTGGAATTTAAAAATAAAAACTGCTGTGAGCTCTACAGAGCTCTGTAGAGCTCGGTTCCTCCAACACCACTATTGACTCTAAAGAACTTTCTGAGGAAGTTAATTATCATTACCAGAAATCATGACAAGAGAACAATCAAACCATACACAGCAGATTTTGATTCAGAGCACTTACAATAAATCACATTTCAATTTAGTAAGATTTTATTACTGCATATTTATTTTCCTTTTATGGTATTATTTAGAATTTCTTTGAAAAAGAGCTATAAGAAATTATATAGCCACAGGATACATACAACTGCTCATCCATCTCCCAGCAGCAAGGAACTGAACACACAGGATGTCTAACTGACCTCCAGAGTCTGAGCTGAGATTCACAGGATCTCCCAAAAATAACATGAACACCAAGACAGATTCATGCAGCCCAGCCTGCAAGATGCTTTTTGAAAACTGATCTAGTTTGATTATGATGGGACATACATCATCTGCTGCAATGTCTGAAGTCAGTAACAAAGAGCTGAAAGTATATCTGGATTTTAAGCAGAAAGCCCTTGGAGAAACTCTGAGCTTTACTTTTTCTCACCCAACTTGTTCATCACCTCACAGAAAAAAATGCTCTTTGGGTCCATAATAACAATACTCAGGTGAGAATCCTTCAACACCACTGACAATAGAAACAAAAGCACCTGTCAGATTTCATGCTCCAATCAGCACTGGGATGAGGCTGCCGTAAGTGCACATGAACTGACACAAACACAGCTGCCACTTCTCCTTGCGCTCCCTCATCTCTCCAGATTTTTCCCCTTCATTCTTCCCACAGCGGAATTTCTGGTGCTGGTTCTTTGTTGGCTGGGGAGGACCGCGGGCAGATCACAGCCAGGGCTCCCTCCCCCTCCCCAGCACACTGGGAAGTGTTTATGACCGGGCTCTTATGGCTCTCGAGGTGCTGAATGGCCTTTTCCCCCCTCCACTGCAGCTCCTGATGGGCAGCCACAGACCAACTTTTAGCGGGTTTGGTCCCTACTTGTGGATTTTATTGCCCAGTTTGTCTCTTCAGCTCACATTTGTAAGCTCCAGAGTAGATTTTTCCCTGGGTAACACTCTGCAGCTCAAAGAACTCCTCTTGTTTTTATTACATCCTTAGTGATTAAAGGGATATTTAAACCTCACTGTGTTCCCTGCTGTGAATGTAAAAGCCTAGCATCATTTCAGATAGACGTGCTTAGAAAAATAAATTAAAAATTAGCCCTACTATATGGAACAAATGCTTCTAAGTGGTTAGGAACAGCAGACACCTGAATGATTTAAATATATGGGATGCAATTCCTTGAGAAACCAAGGGATGACACATGGCTTTGTCCTGTCAGAACAGTTATACAGACAAGCTGCCCTTGGAAGGAGGACAGCAGAGGTGTGCAACGAGTGTGAGGTGTGCAATGAGTGCATTACACTGAAAATACTGGATTTTATCTACTTAGGCATAAATGACTTGGATTTCTTCCCCTCTCTAACCCTGCAAACATCAATACACTTAAGAGATGCCACTCTGAAAAACACCAACTTTGCATTTGTGAGGCAAAATTGTTTTTAAATGACTGCCACTTCACAGCCTGACCTATACCTGCCAACCAAAGGCAGACACAAACGATGCAATGTAAATTCAACAGCAGTATTTATAAATTCTGCTCAGAAAAGTGCTGGGGAGCGTGCAGGAGGAAATCCAAGTCAGGTTTGGGAGCAAGCATTCATTCCTGTGCCACAGATGAGATGGTTCTCAGTGATGAGGTCACTGGGTTTGCACCCCCAACACTGCAGTTACTGCACCAAGCTCCTGCAGGGAGCTGCTGCTGCTCAGGTTTGGTGAGCTGAGCCTGCCTGAGATGGAGCTTTGGCCTCACCACCGAGGGCCTTCATTTCCAAATAACTGCTGACAAAGGAGAGAAGCCAGCAGCCTTGGAGGGCTTGTGCTCTACAGGACAGGAGTGGACAAGTTACAACAGCAGCTGGGGGGACTGGTTTAGATTATCAGAAACCTGAAGCAAAAACTGGAAATCTGAGGCCATACATGGTCCCCCAATATGTCTTTCTGACTTTTTTGTCTCATATTTCCTCTCCAAGCTGGAACTACTCCTCCTCTTCCCTTTACACCATACTCTGAAGAAAATGTCCAAAGTAGGAATTGCTGAATTCTGGAATTGTTCACCTAAATTCCAGATTTTCTCTTAAGAGAAAATCACTTAAACTTTTCTTTTGAACAGGGATGTTCAGCCATATCCACCAATAAAAATATGGTAATATTAAGGAGGTTCCATTAGAGAGGTAATTTCTAGGGTTTTCTGCACTAGGTGTGATTTCATTTCCTTGTTGAAAATATAACCACAAATATAACCAGAGGATAAATATGTGAAAATAGCATAGAGGTGAGCAGGAAAGTGGCAGGGCCTCTTTCTGTGAGCCTGCTGTAAAACAAACTGGCAAAACCACATGTAATTCTTATCACCTCATTATCAAAGCTACTGGGGAACTGGAGGGAGACTGGATGAGGTGAACACCAGAAAAGATTGAGAGAGTTGGTTAAGGAAAGCTTCCATGACTGATGGCCCTGCTCACAAAGAAGCAATGAACATGTCTGCAGGGTGCAAACATACAGATGACAGAGGAATTAATATTCTACAGAGGGATATCATTATCTTCATTAGTTGGGATGAAAGTGAGAGAGAAGCAATTTGACTATCCAGGAAAAGCCCCTGTGGCTGTGCAAGGGCAGCCTGTCTCAGAGGAACAGACAAAGTCCTTCCTGCATTAGGCTTTTAATGGCTTTTTGCACACACCAGTGGCACTGCAGACAACAACCCTGCCCTCTGCTGTGTGAGCAGTAAAGAAGGCTCTGCTGGATCTGCTCTTCTCTTATTCCTGTGATTGCTCAAATGAGCACTAAATGAATGCAGGGCCACACAGAGGAATGGATGTTCTGCTGGCACATGCACAGGCTGCTTCCCAGTGGGATGGAAGCCAGGCTCACTGACACGCTGTGGGTTACAGCACTACACATATCCTGTATTTCTACACGTCACAATTCACAAAAGCCCAGCAATGGACTCCCAGGGGAGGTGTGACTGCAGCAGAAACACCACTGACCTTGGGAGAGCACTCCAGGGCTTAGGTCAGAATGAGGGGACAGGTGACAAGTTATTGAGCCACTGGGTTACATTTCCCACAAAGTGCCTTTGGGTGACAGTGGAGAGACACTAAAGCCACCAGCCAGTGTGTCAGACCTGACAAAAGATTGATCCACGGATGAGAGACGCATTTTCTCTGCAATTCTGAAGCACAAAGTGTATGAGCTGTTCTCTGGGCTTTCAGAGGGCTTCACAGGCCCCCAAGGCAGAGAAAAGACTCGGGTTACACAACCATGCCCACCCTGTTCACTGAACTCCTGCACAGTGTTCATGGCTCACCAGGTCATTTTCTGTGTTCTAACAAACTCCTGCCACAGGCAGCTCCTCCCTTTTTCCATCACAACTTTCTTTTCCAGCCCTTGATAACCAAGAGCAGGCCAGAAACAGAACATGCCCTGTGCTGAGAAGTCCTTTCCTTTGAGGAACCCAACCTAGGGCTGTTCTTGCAGCAAGCTGGGATGGACAATACCTCCCTCTCTTCTGACTCAGCCCTAATGTTCCCAGAAGTGCCAGATTCAGCTCTGCCAACTGAAGTCCTTTTTACCAGAACAGATGTAGCTCTGGTTGAGGCAGTGGGTATTCTCATGGATTCTGGAGAGGATTATGTCCATCTTTGTCCAGTAAGATCAGCCTTGAGACTGACTTCCCACCCTTCAATACCTGGGTTATGGTCTCTGATTAGCAGAAATGCAGCAAACTCAGCAACTCATTGTTTAAAGATGGCTTTAAGCTTGCAGGGAAGTAAAACTCACATAACAGTTATTTAGGAACAGAACTTGTCAGGTTCTGGTTTAGCACCTACTGCCTGAATTTTTCTTGCCTGAAGACAAATGAAAATATTGCTGCAGAAACAGAGGTCTTATTCCATTTGCACCAGGATCAGGACAGTCAGAATAAAGGAAATCATCACTCTTACCTGCATGTTCCCCTGACCAGCTCTGGCTTCTGCAGTGCAGCCATCTTCACTGATTTTGTGACCCGAGGAGTTCCAAACTGCTTCTGTGCCACATCCTCATCAGTTAGTTCTGTCTTGCACTAGGTGAGACAGTGCCAACAAATCTGCAGTGGGATTATCACCACTCAAAGGTTTTCTGACAAAGCCTGGCCTTACAATTTGTTTGCCATCCCCAAAGCTAAAACTGAGGCCTGCATCTTCTTCAGCAGCATACCAAGGGCATTCAAGCCTCAGCCTGTTCCTGTTTGCAGAGACAAAAAATATGCTAATGGAAGAAGATGGTTATTATTGAGCAAATTATTACTATTAAAGACAGTTATTCTTGAGCAAACTCTGCCCAAGCCAAAGGATCCTGGCTTTCCTGACAGCAGTTCTGCCCCAGCTTTTCCAGTAGGAAAAGCCTTCTGAAATGGAATCAGGCCCTTCAGAGAGCTGTCATTGAAATGTATTTACCCATCAGAGGTCATCTTAAATAAATCTCAGTGTACTTATGCTCTCATTCCATGTTTAGCCAAACAACCTAAGAGATTTTCTTCAGCAAATAAACCAGAATTCAGCAAAAAAAAAAGCAGCAGAATCAACCCTCCCCACTCCAACATCATTCTCCAGCAGGCAAAATGCTGAATCTACATCAGTGTTTTGGCAGTGAGGAAATATTCTCAAAACAACAGTATCACAGCAGTAATGTCTTCTGCTTTGGAAATGTGTTACCTTGATGTTTATATAGCCACAGGAGACCATTCAACAATGGCAATGTGTTAATTCCATTGACATTATCACTCAAATTCAGTCACAGGGGCTGGCAAATTCTTTTTTTTTCCATGGCTCTTTCATCTAAAAGAGAATAAAGCAGGACATAATGGATGGTTAGTAACATATTGTTAAATGGTTACAAGACACAGGAAACTTCAGCCAGGGAATGGGAAAAACTGAAAAATCCAAGTTTTAATTAGAACAGAGACTTGGTTTTGCTACACTGCACTGTGCCAATTTCTCAGCATTCAGAGCTAAGGGTTCTCCAGAAAACTGAGCATGTTCTACTCTTACATGAGGAGGCACTTTTTAGTCCTCTCCAGAACTCTGCTCATGGGAGCTCTGAGTTACTTGGAGTTATTCACCTTTTGTGTTGCTCTCATTTGACTTAATTATGGGAGTGGTTCCAAGTGGATACTAATATTCAATCACTCAAGATGAAAACCCCCATTGTTTTACCCTAAATTGGCTAGAAGATAAAATTATGAGCAATTTATGACATATAAAAATGTCCTAGCTGCAAATTCAGTGGCCATTTAGGGGAGGGGGGACAGTTTTGGACAAGATTCTATTTGATGGAGACAGAAAATGAAGATAAACTGAAAACCTCACCAGCCAGTGGGAAAGCTCTGAGGCAAAACTGAGATCTTTTGACTTCTGATGTAACCAATAAATCAGTGGTGTTACCATGCAATAGATGCAGAAAGTGAATATTGACAAAGCCCAGATACAGAAGCCAGGAAGATTGAGCCAGCTTCAAGTCCATCTGATTCCAAACCTACCACCAGTTCTGCTGCTACTGTTCTGAAAGCCAGCAGGATTTCCCTGCTGCAGCAATATCAGCCACAGGGGGATGCTGGGGGAGAAAAGCTGCTAAAGAAAATGATATTCCTGATAAACCCTGCCTCAGGGATCACATGAAGACAGGTGTCACTGAACAGAACTTACACCAGTTGTTCTGCAGAGCTCCTCTATATGCCACAGCCACCATAACTTCAGGGAGAAGAAATTAGGGCTGAATTTTTTACCAGCAGAGATATTTCCACCCTTCCTTGGCCTTTTGCATTTTGCAGTGCTTAACTGTGCACTTTTGAGTTTGCACACGTTGAGGAAGTTAACCTGTTTATTTTAAAGCAGCTATTTTCCATGGAAATTTTAGTTGTGGAAATACTTCATGTCACTGAAGAAACTGTCCACATCACAGGCCTAGGCTGACACACAACCTGAGGCTGCCCTTGGCTGTCCTCACTGAAATCAAGAGGAGCTATTTATGTTTTGGTACCTTGTTGAATCAGGAACATCTTTAAGAAGAACCATCATTCTCCTCCTCTTTCCCTCTGCCTCAGAGGACACTCTGTACTTGGAAATAACGTTTCCATATTTTCATATTCTTCCCAGGTACTTTTCCACGTGTTGGTAGTCCCAGATATCTGACACTGTTGTGTCTGGGCCTGAGTAGTCACTGAAACATGACCACACGCCCAGCCTGGACATCACCACATTGTGGGCATTCCTGAGTTTCACTGACATTGCAACAAGTTCACCAAGTTCAGTTCTCTTGGTCACAGAGCTCACCTTTAAGTTTGCTTCAGGCATCAGACATTCCTGTCCCTATGGCATCACAGGGAAAACCCAAACCAGAGCAACACACCTCAGTAGCTTCACCTTATTAAAAAATAAAATGCAGCAGGAGTGCATTTAAGCACAGACCATTAACTCCTCTTACACTTCAATGGAATTCTCAGTTACCTAAAGGTGGACTCCCCAGTTTGGGGGTGACACGTGCAGAGCAGCAGCTGAACTTTGCACACGTGTCAAGGCCCTTGTGCCTGGCTCTCAGCAGCTGCCAATCCACGTCCAGGGGCTCAGCCAGGCCAGGCAGCTGCCAGGGACATCTCTGTGCCAGGGGGGAGGCACTGCAAGACATCCAGGGATTAAAACAACTGCCAGGCTTTCTAGCAATCCTGCACTGCTTTCTCATCTTTCTTACACGGAGAAAAACAGCTCTATTAACAACTGCCAAGGGAAAGGACAGGCCTGGTGGAATGTGCCATTGTAGGAGAATCCTTGTGCAGTTCACTGGAATATCCATTTTTGAGACAGTAAAAAGCACCAGGGTGCATCCAGGAGTGTACCAGGAAATGGACTTGGCTTGTTTGGCTCCTGCAGGAGGAGCCACGGCTGCCCCATCACCGTGAAACCTGAGCTGGCAGCAGTGCCTGGACACCAGCAGCTGCTTCTGACTGCACTGGCAGAACCCAAAGGCTTCCTCAGCCTGCAGAGCAGTGGGATCACAGAGCAGGTCAGCAACACGAATCCTCACGTTTCTCTTTGCAGAAATACTTCACAACGTGCAAGCCCCAGCTGTTATTACATTCCAAGCAAGGCAAACTGAAAAATCACCTTGTACCACTGCTGCTTGCTGTGAGGAAACACGTCAGGCTCTTTGTTTTGCTCCCAGGAAAGCCCATTCACTTATGAAGTGTAGGAAGCATTTCCAGCAGGGTGTCCATTGGGAGAGCCACAACAGAAGTTATTTGTTTGAACTTGTGCTGCTCACTTGAGGGCACAGCATTGCAAATTGATGTTGTAAGCTCAGAACTTCCACTAGGAATTCTAAAGTTTCTTTTTTTTCCCCTAACCCACTCTAACCTAATGGAGATCTAACTTACAGCCAAGACATTCCTAAGTGACAAATTTCAATATTCAAACTGCTTTCTGACATCCACACAGCATGGTGAGTATGTTGGCTCAATTAACAAGTTAAGCAATTCTTTAAGCATCTAGTGCCATCTCTTAAGGGGAAAATTATCCCTGCAATCTTACTGGAAGAGTTGCATTTTATATCATGCATTTAGAAGAGAAAATGTGACTCTTCATACACATTAGGGTATAATTTAAGGAAATGAAATCTCTGGTGTGACTCAAATTACAGGGAGTCAAAGAACACTTCTGAGTATGAAGCTTTTCTGCTCATGCAACATCCTTCACTAATTCTTACTGAACAGTGTGTGTCAAGTGCTGTATTAGATCATAGTTCATGCAATGCTTATTGCAAGTAAAGCTCCCTTGCAGGCTACTCCTTGGGAAGAGCCCTCTGTATCTGTCACACCTCAGAGAAGCAAAATGAAGGGAATGTGAATAGAGGCAGGGTCTTAGGCCAACTGTGCATATATGTAGTAATTCAGCATTTTCACAGGAGGCACTGTTTCTAAAATACCTTTGCCCTGTTACATGGCCTTTCATTTGTAGTTATTGTATCACTCAACTAAAATTAAATGAATACCATTCCAGTGTGGTTCTCATATGCTTACACCATTTATGAACTTTGTTCACGTTCCTTTTATAGCAGAATTCACTGTTGTTTGCAAGGTCTCTGAAAGAGTTGGGAAAGAAGAAAACAGGCTGAGAAATCAAACTTGAGAGGGGGATATCGATGTCTATTCTGAGAGCAAAAACTACTTTTTACCATATATGTTGACTTGGCTTTAGATAGGCAGCTTCCTTCAGTAAGACAATGCACTTAGAGAGACACTGCAGAGCGCTCCTCCCACTGGGATTATATAATGGAATGTTTTTCTACCAGCTACAGACACAACCATTTAATTGCGCAGATAAATCTTACACGCAGGCAGAAGTGTGATTTTACCTCTCCCCTTGGGAGGAGGGATCTGGTTTTTCTGATCCTGCAGTCAGCTCCACATCCCTGCTGCCTTTCCCCGCTGCCAGAGGGCTGCAGGACCTGCCCTCCCCTCGGGGCTGCTCCAGAGAACAGAGACTGCCTGACAAGATTTTATCCAAGCTTGAACACTACTTCTTTTCTTCCATCGTTCTCATACACATTTTCATCCCCGATTAGAATTTGCCTTGAACAAAACTCCCTCAAAGCACTTCACAGATCCACAGGTTGCATGTTTGGCACTCCTGGGCTCAGTTACACCAGCCCCACGCCATGAACCAGGTTAGTTCTGCCATGAACCAGGATAGTTCTGCCATGAACCAGGTTAGTTCTGTGCCATGAACCAGGTTAGTTCTGCCATGAAGCAGGGCTGAACTGATCAGGATTCACACTGACAAAGCTGAACTCATCATTTGAGCCCTTCCACACAAGACTCGCTGACAGGAGAGACCCATGACAGCCCAGTGTAATATGCTGCACATGATGGAAATGGAAACACCCAGGGGGCTTCTTACAAGGGAATTAAGGAGAAAAACGAAAAACAGCCATGGGGCAAACAGATTTTGTGTGAAAAGCAAGTATATAGTGGACCTGTTTTCCTGCCAAGTGTCAATATTAATGGTGACAAAGCCAGCTCTTGTTTTTTGTTGCCATGGCCAGGGACACAATCCTGTGAGCAGCCTATGAGCATTCTCATCCCTCTACCTTCAGTCATTATGCAAGGGACATTTGGAACAGTAGCAGAAAGCCCTGAGAACTCCATGGGGTCAAAGCCAGCAATGCACTGCAGTCTCAGTAGCTTCAAGACAGATCTTAGACATTCATTTAGGGTGGGGGTTGGTCCCCCTCCCCTCCTCTGTCCTGGGGCCCCCTCTAGTGCTGCCGGAGCAGGCAGTGAACTGCCCTGGGCACGGGGCTGCAGATGCACCCACAGCCAGCAGGCACCTGCACAAAGCTGCTGCTGAGGCCAGGGAGCTCAAGGCAGCTTTGAGGGCTGGACCAGAGCCTCTGGAGCTGCTGAACAAGCACCTGTCATGGGTGTCATTCTCACAGATGCATTAAACAAACAGCAGCAGGAACAAAAATGTCTGTCCAGGGAGATGCACCTTTTAACCTCTGCTGAGGTTTCCCTGGGATTCCGTAGGTATTCATGTGAAAGAGCCATTTGAGTGAAGGGAAGTCATCCTCCAGAAGCCAACAAACCCAGATGCTGGCCTGTTGCCCTCTGCAATCCTACCTGCCCTGCAAGCACAGCTGAGAGTCCCACAAAGGCATAACTTGGGCTAGCACAGCCTGTGGTCCAGTACCTTGAGGTTACTCCAAAACCCATAAACAACATCACAACTCAGCATTAGTGGATCCCCAGTCATTAACTGGAAGGGAAAGATGGCAATTAACACTCAGCCTACAGTGAACCTCTTACCATCATCTTCAAATGCAAGAGCAAAGCCTCTCCATCCCAGCTTTCCATGACTGAGAGGCCACAAAATTTATGTCTGCTGTGTTTTTTTTAATGTGCATCTCAAGTCAATTACCTGCCACCCAGTCCCCTAAAATACAAAAGCACCTGCAGGAGCAGAAGTAAGCTGTGCTCAGTGTGTAACTTTACACACAGGCTACACCACAGATGCTTCACCCTCACTGAAATGTCCAATTCAACCCTGTGCTTTTCACAGTGGTGTTAACAGTGCTGTGATCCCACCCTCAGTGTAAGACTTTGTCTGTTCTCACCTGGCCCCTCTGTTTCCTTCAGTCCATTTTGTCTCCTATCAGCTTCAGCTGCTGCTGTGCCTTCCTCATCTTTTCCTGGTCCCTTTCTCCCTGACCATATGGTGTTCATTTTGGCTGCAAAAGACATTAATTTCATTATTCATGAGAAATCTCACTCCAATTAAGAAAAAAAAAAAACCACCAAACCAAGAGACAACAACAGATGAACCCTAGCACATAATAAAATTAAGGAGGTACTTGGTATCTTCCTTGGTCTGCTATTTTGGTTGTGGAAGGAAACATTATTAGCTTTTGAAAAAAATGCTCCAGCATTTGTCAGACAGTGGGCAGAAGCCACTAATGACAGCTGTGTTCAACAAAATTAATTCTTACTAAAACATTAGTCCTTGCCTGAGAGAGATGAATTCTCAACAGTCTTAACTACACATGGATGATATAATCCCTGTGCCAGGAGATGACACTGCAAACAGCCAAACCCCAGGACTGTGTGTGTTAACAATACTTTCACCTCCACAGTCAAAGGCATCTGGGTGCAGACAGTGCCCAGTAACAGCACAGAAAGGATATCAACTCTCCACAAATTACTCTCCACAGCCAATTCAAAAGAATTCCCTTTTCCATCTCCTTTGGAACAAAAATGGTTTTGCTATTTGTCTGAAAGTCTTAACAGTCTGGCTTTTCAGTAGCCAAAAAGGATTTGGTTTTTAATCAAGTATTGTCATGCAAATAATAAAAAAAAAACAACTAAAAAAACAGAGAGAGAAAACTTCACCCCACTTGGTCACAGAGCTCACCTTTAAGTTTGCTTCAGGCATCAGACATTCCTGTCCCTATGGCATCACAGGGAAAACCCAAACCAAAACCAGAGCAACACACTTCAGCAGCTGCCATTTCTTTGTCTGGCCCATCAGAAAGATGCCTGGGAACACAGATTTCAGAAGCAATGGACACCCAGTCATTCCTGAAGGCAGATGTAGTGTTTACATTTGATCTGCCACCTGGTAAGTGGATCTTGCCTAGGCTTGAATCTCAAGCTCTTACCATCAGGATTAGACCAAAGTAAAAGAATCGACTTCAAGTCACCACCAGCTGCAGTTTTGACAATGCTTTTCTTGGTAATTCCACAAGGTGACAGGGCCAAGCTGCACCAGAGGCATTACTAAGTGAATGCCTCTGCTTGGAAGGAGCTGAAGTTCTTGCTCCAAGTACCTTTAGGGATGGCTCTTCAGACAAACATCACCATCCCAGTGCATCCTTGGCTCCTCCACTCCAGACTGTGAACTGAACAACTACACCAGCTGTACTTACAGAGAGGAGATTCCACACATGGAGAAGAAGAAAGGCTCCTTCAGTGCAGCAGCACCACCCTTGTGGAAGAAGGCCCACAGCTGAGGAACATGGTATTGAGTCAACAGCAGAAGGGCAGGAATGGAGGGAGGTGGCCTGTATAGTTCAGTCTCAGTAATTTCTTGAGCTTGAGAAAAAGTCCTTGAGCTACTCAAAAATATAATGGGAATAAAAAAATCATAGATTAAAAAAAAAAAAAAAAGACCAGGTAAGAGAATTCAGTATAGGACAAAACAAGTTGCATATTTGAGTAGTTTGAAGGTTAAAATGAGTTTAGAGCAGATCAGCAAATGCAGCTCTTGTTGCTGGCACGAACAGTTACACTTACTGTTGTAGCTTTCCTAAGCCAGCAAAATTTTAATCTTTCTCAAAAAGCAGGACTAGAATTCAAAAGGAAGCTCAAGACCAGCATTTTAGGAAGTCTGGAGGAAAAAAAAAACCAACAGAAAGTCTAATGCCAAGGAATCCTCAAGAATAATAAAGGAAAACCAACAATTTTCAGTAATCACATTCAATTAGAAAATCAAATGCTTTATACATCAAACCCAAGCTAAAGTGTGAACCTAAAAATTTAAATGTGGTCTTTAAGTCAGCAATCCATTTAAGAATACACATTAGCCAAAGAGTCTGTGTAGTCTATTCCATTTGGGTGAAAAAGCCCTTTGCAGAACTGCACCCTCCCCTCTCCATTTCTCATTAGCAGCTGATTTATTTCATCCTGTGCTTTCTTCTGAAAAACCTAAACATCATCCTGATCTGAAACTTCCTCAGCCTTTGACCTGCCCGTGACTATCTCCAGTGTGCTATACACTGCATTTCTAACAACCTACAGCAAACAGAGTAAACACTGAAAACATTTTACTACTGAAAACACTTGTTTGCTTTTACCATCAGCTGCCTCATCTTTTCTGTATCAATTGCACTCACCTCACCTATCACTTGTAGTGAGTGAACAAGTTACACAAACAGTTGCTAACACATCCAAAATGCACGTGCTCACTTCCTTGTAAACCACACTTTCTTCAACACAAACCCCCCAGAATTTGAGAACAACCTTGCAATACAAAGTTTGCAAATACAAATACAAATACTCAGCTTCTTTTTATCCACAGTCCATTTATCATTCTTATCAATGAGATCAATGACTGTAATAATGGATCAAGTGCAAATTTGTACAGCCAAATATCCAGTGTGCTCCTGCCCCCCACGTGGTGTCTTCCCCCTTCTGTTGCTCATCAGCTTCCAAAGACACCAAGATGGGTGGAAAAGAATTCACATCTCAGTGGGGAATTGAACCCGCTGCAGGCAACTTTGGCAACACTGGGTTCTGGGTCACACACACCAAACCCACCCAAGAGCTCTGGCAGTCCTCAGAAAATAAAGGGGCTCCCACCAAGTCCCCCCAACCCCTTTTTTGTTACCCAAGAAATAAAAGGAAAGAGGAGCAGTGCTCTTTCCAGAACCACAGCACCTTGTGCCCTCTCGAACAAACACAGACAACAGTGCATTTCCACTTTATTAGAAAAGAAACCCAAAAGTTTATACAAAGCTCTGCATTTTACAGAAAACCAACCCCCCCAAACACAAAGAAATCCGACATTGCAAGCTGTATGCATTTTCTGGTTCCATATACAGACATATATATATGTACATACACATATATATATGTGTGTGGGTGCACGCGGGTGTATATATAGTGTGTGACTTTTTTTTTTGCATGGTTTGCATTCATTATTTTACAAAGTTAACATTCAGTAGAAAAAAAAAAAGGTTTTTTGTTACCATTATTTTCTCATATAAATAACTGTGAGCAGTCCCTCTGCAGATAGATAAAAAACACCTTTTCGTGTCATTCTGTAAAAAACAGACATTACTGAAATGGTACTGAAATCTTTCAAGGTTTTTTTTTCAATACCACCATAAAAATATCATCTAGCCCCCAATTCAAAATGCTTGTCCAAGGCATTAGAAGAGAAAGGACTGTAAGACAATTCTGGAAAGATCAGTTCTTTAAGCCAACATTCAGGTAGATAAATTTTGCTGGACCTCATACATTGGTGTGAAATGAGCACAAACAGGAGACCACCCTCTCTGTCTGCCTGGAAAAGCTGCTTCTTTTGTCTGTTTGAAAGAGTCAAATTCCAGCAAAGCAGCCAGCAGTGTGCAGGAGCTGACAGACTCTCAGCTCACCCTCCTTGCCCCATGACAAAGCCACAGAGTTTCTCGATGCAATTAAAATCTCTACCAGCTCAGCAACTTTTTCCTACTCCATTCACCTTAAAAAGAGCTGTTGGATTAATCATGGCATGGTTGGACAGACATCAGGTTGCTGAATTACTGACAAAAACGTAGCTAGAGGGGGAAAATACAAGCCAACCAAAAGGAAGAAAACTCTGTAGAAAAGAGCTACTGGAGCAACTCCCAAGGCTCTGGGTTGAGAAGCAGGAGCAGCAGAGAGATGAGAATTGCAGCTCAGAACATCCTCGTGTTTACTGAAGTTCCTGGTGACAGTGGGATGCAGAATAACCAACTGCCTGGTAAACAATCCATCGTTCTTTCCCTCAAGCACCATGATGGGGAGAATGGCCAAGAGTCTGAAGGCAATACAAGTGGTTGTGGTGGTAACAAAGGGAATGAAAGTGAAGAACACAATGATGCCAATTAAATGGAGAGTAATGCCAATGAAGATGTTTCAACTTCCAGAGATGCTGGCAAGAAGAATGGTTATGTGGTTGGTGTTGATGATGGCCAGAATTCATTCATATGTCCATGTAGTCATCATCTTCATCAGTATCACTTTCCAGTGAGGACTCCTGGCTTGAGGTCTCTAAGATTTCCAAAGCTGGCTGACAAAGGCTCTCCTTCTTTACATTCGCTGCAGACTGAGCAGACAAAATAGCAGACTGATCCCAAAAAGAGAGAGAGAGAATATATTGCTAAATAGTCAGGATAAACCCATGATCACAGGGACAAAAGCCCAGTGGTTGCTATTCCTTCACATTCAATAACTGCCTTGTGTGGATAAAAGATGTCACCCTAATGGAAAACAACATTTACCAGTAGGCTTCCCCACAGTTCACGTTCTGGTGGCTTCCACTCATCTAAGAACTGCAATGGTTGCACTAAGTCACTCAGCCATTTTTGTCATTTTTTCCAAATCCCTCAGAACAGGGATAGGGACTAGAAGAGCTCTCATTTCACCCACAGCCAGTATTTCCCCAGTCCTTTAAGAACTGGCTCCTGCTAGTTCTCCTAGCACCTCCTTCCACTGCTTATCTACCTCCTGTTAGGAACTGGGGACATGAACTGTTGCTTCTTTCACGCAAGTATTTTATCGAGGGGAGAATTAAGATAAAAACAATAATCTAAAAAATTACTGTTTCCCTTTTATTACCTTTAATTTTTGCTTGGTCTCTTCTGAAATGCTGCCCTTTGGAGAAAGGAGGGTGGGAGTGGGTGGAGTGACAGTGATCTCAGGTGGAAATTTGGTGACAGATGAAGGTATGAAAAGCTTTGGCATGTTGGGCAGAATGCGAGTTTTTACTCGGGTGCCATCTGTCTTGTTCTGCTGACTTCCCAAAGTCTGTGAACTGGAGCTGAGTTCAGGCTTGGAACTGGAGGCTAAACAGAAAACAGCAAGGAAAAAAAAACAAACAAATGTTAGGAAGTTATCTAGGATTTCAGATGTCAAAGAAGAGGGAAGAGTTCGTTGTTAGATGGAAGGCTGGCTCAAAAGGCCTTTCTTCAAGCCTTGCAATAACCAAAGCTTAGAACCAGAAAAAAAGATTGTATAACGACAACTGGAAACCAGTAGTAATTAAAAAATATCTTAACTGGATGGCAGAAACTCAACCTGACCAAGCATAACAACTACCAAGCACATGGCAGTGTAGCACTGGCCATCTCCATCTACTACAAACACCACCCTCCCTTGTGTCAGATGCAATCATCTTTGCACTCTCTCTCCATTCTGTAATGCAACAACCAAAGCTCTTTAGCTTTACTTAGGAGCCTTCATTTCCTCCACCACAGCACTGTCTCTTTAATTACTGAGAGAGCAACTCCTCAACAGTTAGAGAAAATATATGGTAACACTTGTCAAGATTTCCCCATGACTCTGCTCAAACCCTGCCATAAACCCTCCTTGGTGTGCTCATGCCACTGGCTCCCACACTAGTCAGCATCATTTCCACATCCTTCCCAAGTGTCTCAGCCCGGGGTCTCTACAAAGCAAACTTTCTCAGATGTTTATTGAGTACATCTCACAAGAAGGGTCCAGCCCTTCCCAAGGCACTAGCACATTACAAAATTATGTATACACAACAAGAACCAGGAGATGACTGCTCTGATCTTGAAAGCTGAGTATTTGTTAAGAGATTTCTTACTAATAATGCTGCTTCACATGGAGTCAAAATTATTTTTTAGAAACTGCAGAAATGGAAACACCAGAGCCTTTCTCAGTCTGGTAATCATGACAGGTGTTCATATACATTTTTTCAGATTCAGTATTGTCAAATCCATCTCTGGCAGATATTGGGCACCAACATGGCCACTTACACACAGCAAAGTAAAATGCCAGTTTCCTGATGCTATCCTGAGAAACAGGCAGCAGTGGAGCAAATTACTAAGGGATGTAAAATTGAATTGCATGTTCTCACCAGCACACAGGAATGTAAGAGCTGCCACAGCAGATGAGGCATGGCTTTCCATCAAGGTCAGTGACCCATCCTCATGGGCAGCCAATCCTCCCAGACAGTAATGAGACACAGGATAATCTGCCCCTCACAAATAAGGAAAAACAAGATACTCTAAACATGAATATCTAGATTATGCTTGCCTGAAATACCAGGTTTTACATTTTTTCAATTAAAACACCAACTTCTTCTCTTGGGAAGAGGGCAGAGGAGGGATAGAACACATTAACTGCTGTAATGCTGGTTTTTATGTTTACTCAGACTGAGTCAGTTTTGTGAAAAACCATTTCCTTCTGCTAAATATCCCAACAGTGTAATCCAAAGTGTTATCCTAGTGCCCCATGTAAGACTTCAATTAAAAGGAAAATTCTGCTTTAAAGGATGCACAAACTACATTGCACGAAAGCTGGTGCTGCAGGTTTTTTATTTGGCTTTGCTGCCATGGTATTTAGCATGCCAGACATGCACCAAACAATCACCACTGAGGGATGACAGGGCTCCTGCCCAGGAAGCTCAGGCACTGCCAGGAATGCATCCAACCCCTGGAACACTTGACTGCAAGGCAGGCAGAGAAACCGAGGAACGCCAATCCCAAGTGTGCGACCCATCAGTGCCTACAGAGTGCTGCACAGCTCAGCACCCATCTGAGAATCCTCTGCAGCACAGGAAGCTCCTACCTGGGGTACAAACATGTCCCGAGTTTGTGCTGGGCACGGGCTCCACTTGCCAGCACACAGGCTCTGGCGATGGTGCGACTGTGGCCATTTTCATCTGCTGGCAAAGCCGCGACTCCTGCTGCTGAAATCCAAGCCCCTCCAAAGGCACTTCAAGCTCTTCTTCCTCTTTAGTAATGAAATACAATTCACAGATTAAGAGACATCCTCATCTCTCTCCTAAGCCTCAATCCTTCTGCTGTCTAACCAACAGGTAGAAAAATCCTTTTAACCCTTGCTCTGTTCCTAAACCATGACATGAGTGAGTGAAATT
Source organism: Nicator chloris (assembly GCA_013400495.1). NCBI lineage: Eukaryota > Metazoa > Chordata > Aves > Passeriformes > Pycnonotidae > Nicator > Nicator chloris. Next base: position 38,126 of record WAAE01011510.1, on the reverse strand, counting down.
AAATACTGGCAAAATGCCATCAATTCAAACTCTTAAAAAAAAAGGTAAATGTCATTTAAAAAGTGAAGGAAAAAAACTTTGGAGTCTGACATTTTGTCAGTAACACAGAGAGCTGAGCACTTCCTTTGGAGCTGTGAGGGCTGGAAGGAAGAGCTGCCACGTGCACAGCAAAATCCATCACCCTTAATGCAGGAGCAGCTGTGATCCACGGCTCCCTCTGATCTCCAGCCACAGGTACCTGCTACACCGAGCACAGCTCACTGCTAAGGAAGACTCATTACTGTGAACATGGAGTACAAGGGCCAAATCCATTTCTGCTGAAACCAGGATCAGGTGATACTGAATGCCCACTCTCCACTGATATGTCCACTGGACCTCTAGAAATATATCAGCCTAAAATTCCCACCTTCTGCTGTTCTAGAGCCTGGGATGTTTATAACTCAGAATCCCTATGTGTGTGCCAAGGTGTCATTCTGTACCAGCTGTACCAGCTTTTAAATCAATGCAGAGTTAAACCAGCTTTCTTACACACTGAGCTGCATGTGGTACAAAACAGGAGTCATTTTCACTGAACTACTGAGAGCTCTCAGGGCCCTTTCAGGGCAGGGCAGCAACCCTTTCAAGGCTATGGACACACAAACAAGCTCTTATTCTCTCTTAAAAATTCTCTCTTCAAAAACAAAGGGCTGCCTAGTCCATTTGAATCACCTCGTATTTGCACAGGTTAAGGTGTGCACAAGCAGCTGTCATGGACCAGCACATGCAGTGGATATTCACAGTCTCACTTGCTCTGAAATTCTTTGTATGTCAATGCTCTAAATTAATTTAGGATTTTGACCATGCAACGTCTTAAAAAGGAATACATATTTTAACTTTTCCTCATTGGAAAACTGCTCCCACCCCCTCAAGTGTTGAAAACACTTCTCCATCTCCACCAATATAGAGATGATCTCGGAATTTACCATGGTAATATTCTCCTGTACAAGAGTTCCCCTTGCAGAAACTGCTTCAGAAAACATCACAGCTTAACAGTCTGATCTACGCAGTTTGAAAGATGCAACTTTGTTTTTACAGAGTTATCATTTCTATGGTTCTTGAATAACTTCTATGAAAAAAAAGCTCAGGAAAGGAGGCTGTTCCTTCATCCATTAATTTTCATAGGTAAAGAAAAAAATCCATAATCTAGACTTGCAGCTGAAAGCTCATATGAGCCTTAGGATAAATGAGATTGCTTGTAGAAAAGTGTCCAATAGCTCCCAGAAAGGAAAGGTCACCCACTACAGCACAGTTCACAGGCAGCTCCTGTTCTGAGATGTTCCACTCACTGTCAAGCACAAAATGGAACAGTCTAATGCAGAGGAACGTGGTTCTCATTCTCAGCACTCTCTTGCACATTTCTGGATACTTCAAAATACAGCCCTGGAGGTGGGAGAATAATTCTTGCATCTGTACATGTCCTAATAGACCAAATCAGCTGAGAAACAACGCAGAGGAAGTGCTTAACTGTAGGAATCTGGAGTAGGAAAATCCCACAGCATTGTTTCCCTTCTGAAGAGGCAGAGGACAGCTGAAGGATCCCTGGCTCTCGCCTGCCCTTTCCAGAGGGGGTGTAACCCCAGAGCCTGCAGGAGCAGGGGCAGGAGCAGCCCGGGGCAGCACACACATCCCATCACACTGCTGCAGCCCCAACCCAGAGCACTCCCCTCTGACACAGCTACAGGGACCTGGATCACAGACAGCAGCAAGCACTGCAACAACACCTGAAGGAAAGCAAGAGGAAAATGATGATGATTTCAGATTACTCCACAAGACAGAGGAGAAGTCAACTCAACTTACTCCAGCACTCCAGAATCCCCGTCGTAGGGAGCCAGGGTAAGTACTAACAGAATCCTTCCTATCCCCTTATGAACCCAGAATACAAACCAGTAATGAACTCAGCAGGTACAAAACTATGTACAAACAAACTGCAAATCCTACAGCCTCAACTCCACTGCAAACTGAGAGCAGCTTTGTATCCACTCTATTACTTAACTACATTAGGGACTTATTAGTTCACAATACAGAATAAGAGCTCTGATTTGCATTATTATTTAATGACAAAACCCTACTTCTTATGCTGATTACAATATTTATTTAATTATAAGATATCTCATTGCTTAAACTGATTTGCTGTACTTTATTTTAACTAAATTATGGCCCACTGACAAAAGCTCTTTTGAGCAGCCTAATTCTAGGAAGATGCTACAAGGCTGGTATTAGTCCTGGTATCAGTCTGTGTTCTCTCAAGAGCAATCAGCATCCTCACATACATCTCCATCTTCTAGAATATATTTTTTCAAGTTTTGAAGAGGCAGTTTTACAGTACAGCAAAATTAGATTTAAATTTGAATAAAATATCTGACAGCAATTTTTAATGTAGAAGTGAATGGAAATGAAAGGGCAGGAGTCTGGCACACTGTATTTCTATCACTGCACTTCTGGAAACAATATTTGTTAATATTCTATTCGAATGTGCCTCTCAGTACAAGAGAAATCAAGAACCACTGTCTGTTAATCAATCCCTTGCTGTCAGAGATGTTCAATAGTCACAGAATTCTATTCCCTGGCTGGGTCATACACTTCATTCGTTCAGTACTCTGCAATTCTAATTTTTTTATTTAAATAGAAACAATGCCACTCAAGCGACCAAGTTAAAAATAAAGTTAAGAAACAAAATATTTTTTAGAATTCTTGAAAATAACAAGAATTGGTTGTTTCAGTGTACTTATCATAATTTATACTTTCATATATTGCATTGATCTTTGTTCCTTTTTCATTACAGACAAAAGGGTCAAAACAAGGAAGGACAATCAAGAAGAAATATACAGTTGGCTCTCCTCATTATTTGTCTAAAACAGATTTCTGAAGAGAATATTTTAATATTTGTTTTGAGGAAGATGCTGTTAAAGCCCTGAACATAATGTCCTAGTTCTTCTAATAAAAACTTTCCCCAGGGAGGTAAAGACTCCACGAACTCGTGAGCCACAATATTCTGCACAAGTGCCAGAACACCAGAATAAAAGTGCAGCACACTCTGAAGGTGCTCAGAAGCTCAGATTTAATCTCAGTTAATGAATCTGTTGGTATCACCCAGGACTTGGACTGTCTTAGCAGGTTTTCAAACACTAGCTCCACAAACCCAGTTTAAAATAAAAGCAGTTTCTGCAGATACAATATGCAAGAGACACTTGTCCCCAGGCTGAGGATGGGGCAGGTGCTGTACTCTGGAGACCCACGTAGCACTCTCACAACACAACACACCAAAATTCAGCACACAGAGAAAAGCACAGATTTGCAATGCACGTCACTATTGATACTGAAAAGTTCCTCTCCAATCCAGCTGAATTACAAGGATTTTTTTTTTAGCCTTCCCTTTCCCAACAGCTGCCTAAATACACAGAAAACAGTACACGACATAGAAAGAGGGACATCATACCTTTCAACATCTCCCTGCTTTAGTGAGGAAGAAACAAGCTGACAACAATTCAATGCAACAACCTACTCCAGCTTTCCTCTCCAACCTCTTCCCACTTGTTGCCAGGGTAACCAGTGTTTGCAGATGCCTATAGCGGGCGCCTGGGTTCATGACTTCATCACAGTTAATATCCTCTCCCCAGCTCTTCAGACACAGAATGCACTCCATACATTTACCCACAACCATAAACACACAGATTACACAACCCTGCCACCCTTCTGGTCCCGAGACCGTTCACTTCGCTATTCCGATGGACGGAAAGATTAAAAATAACACTGGCAAAAATCATCACGTGGCAATTTGAAGATGTGGAAAAAAGTTTAAAAGCAGCACTACTGTAGCCACGAAGCAGCTGCTCTGGTCCCTCTGCATTGAACACTTAACAATTTGATTTCATCGTGCTGTCAGGTATGAGGCATTAACATTAGTGTTATAAAACATTGTGTATGGAGTTTCAAAAAATTCTTTAGTCATGCACTAAACCTCTTACATTACAACTGAAAGGCAAGCCCAGAAGATGTGATTAGCACCTGGAAAAAACCATTCTCCAGTTTGTAACAGAAGCAGTTTGAAGTATTACAGCACAGACATGTTAAAGAATATAGGCAACACAAAGTGCATGCACAAAGCACCATTTCATTACAGGAAAGAAGAAGGAGCTGAGCTTTGAACTTCAGGACAAAATATTAACATCATTTCAAAAGAAAATACAAGGAGAAGTGAACAGACAACAACCTCAAGTGCTTAAATAAAGCACTTGCACCACTTGCCTTCATCCCTCTGCAAAATCCCTTCCCCAGCAGTTCCGTGTGTCAAGACAAAAAACCTGCGAACACATCAGTAGGATTTAGCTGATTTGTACTACCTTGCCTTCCAACCACTTCCAAAGAGTAAAGACTGAACTCTGTGTGCTTCCAGACTCTAGGAAACACTTCTCTTCCTAGTCCCAGTAACAACTGGTTTACTCTGCACTGGTGCCACCCACAGTACACACAACTGTTCACACAACTCAGTCACTGTACAAGGCAGAGACTTTTCTCCAGCCAGTGGAAACGAGTCTGATCCTTTGCTCCCTGACATAGTGGAGGAAGTATCTTACCACATTTCCAAGGAATAATACTAATGTGAAAACAATTCATTTTCTCTATTCCATCTGCCTTGCTCTCCAGTGTGCTGGGAATTAATACAGCTTTTTTCCCCACACAGCAGTTGCAAAGGCCACGGAAAGCCTGAATTTGAAGGAGCTCAGAGTTTCCTTATGAGCTGTGCTACTAAGTCAGCAGAAAGACTGCACTGGAACACAGGTTGGCTCAGCTGAAGAGAGTTAAGGATGCTGAAACACAGAAACAGCAGAGCCTTTAGCCACGAGGTACCACAGCACAGCAGACAGCAAGGCTACGTAGCTCATCACAGGATGTGGCCTGATACACTTGGTAGCCCTGTTTTCTCTAAACTCATTCCAAATATCCTGCCATGAATTTATTCCTAAAAAAGCACTGCCAAGTGCTTTTAGTGCATATAGCTGTAGAAACAAGAATTTACCTTGAAATGCCAAATGCAGGAAATCACATTCAAAGCTGACACACCAAGTCGTATGTTAAAAATTAAGCATCCGAGTAATTTTGGAGGCGAAAAGCTGCAGAACACAAGTTCTACTGCCCCCTGAAATAAAAGAAATTCAAGCAGTCTGGTGAACAGAAGTTTGCAGTGCAATAGCACAGCACAGTGCTATATTTATCACTAGGTCCTGAGCAGGGAGAGCGTACTGCACAACCAAAGGAGACATAGCCCAAAACTCTTCCTAATGCTGAGGACATGGCTGAGAACATCACAGAACATTAACCAGACTAAAATGGAAAATGAGTGGCTGCTTTGAAAGTGCTTTCTGGAAATAGGCCCTGGCCCATGCTAACTCCCAGATGCCTCTACCAGCCATGCTGGGGCCAGTCTAACAGCAGAGGCAGTGGAATTCCTGTGTCCAAAAACGTTTCCTGCCACCACCAGCTGTCCTAGAGGTGCAGAAACCCGGCATGCACGTGGGTAAAGAAAAACCCTGAAATTCAATCCTCACTTTCTCTTTTTTTTTTTAAACAAAACTTCAATTTGAAAGAGCAAACAATGGGCCTAGATCAAAAAGACAACAGTTTGATATTCAATTACATGAGTTTTCAAATGGCATTATCAAAACACAGCTAATTGGTATTTGTTCCATATCTGACTCAGCAAGGACACATCTGGAGAGCACCACAGCAGCACCTGTGGACAGGAACAGTCATTTACAGTCTCCTGCTTCTGAAATTTCTCTGAGTTAGCTAACAAAAGCTGCAAGGCCCTTCCTTTGCCATCAATATTTCACCCTCCTTTGCCCTGACAGCCAGCTAAGCACGAGGAAATTAGCAAAAGCAGCTGGCAGAAAAATCTCTTAAGTGAATGTAATGACATCCCACAATTTTCTAAGTACTTTGTAAGCAACACAATACCAGTGCAGAGGACTTGTAACTACATCTCTCTTCAGTCTGCCTTTGTGCAGGAATATATGTAAATGTTATGCTGCTGACAGCACTCTAAAACTACTGAAACTGAACCATATTGTAACCATACAGCATTGCTACCATGTTCCTTTACCAACATCTCCAAAAAAATGTGTTTCAGCAGTGCAAGACATCCACAGGGCAATGACTCTCCAGGATTTTCAGGGAGATCTAGGAGTGCACAGGGCTAGAGAGCCTCCTGGAGCACAGAGCTGCCCTGAGGGCACTAAACCATGGCTCCAGACCATCACCTCACCTGCCCTCTTTGTTCTTACTGACCCAACACAGGTACATAAAAATTATGACAGTTTTAATGTCAAAGGATTTCCTGCACTACACTGGATGGAGCAAATAAAACTTAAGGAATCTGAAGTGTAGATATCAGAAATAGACATTAAGTGTACTGCCAAACTCTTCTGGAATGAGTTTGTTTGGACAGGAGGCAAATCAGCACAATTTTACAAGGACAAGAGGAAGAGCCATGACTGACTGGTGCTGTCTGAGCACTGCAAAAAGGAATTAAGAAGTCATTCACAAAAAGGAAACCCCTGCTGACATTCAGCAGTTCAGTTGTTCTCAAAGTGCACCCACTGTGAAAAATAAAAAGCTTCCCCAAAAGGATGGATCAGACAAGGGGAAGTGAGAATACCAATGCCAAGGAGGCTGAAGCAGCAAGAGATCAGAGAGAGCCCATGCAGAGCTCACTGGAGGAAGCCTGGCTGATTCCCACTGCTGGCTCTTCAGTCACTGACAGGTGGGCAGGAGCTTCCAGCCCAGGACAGCACCCAGGGGTGGGGCCACAAGCATTTAAAGAGGAGCTTTTAAAGCCTAGGAGAAATCCAGCCTTGGGAAGTGAGGAAGACAGCTGTCAAAAAGCAGAACAAGTCAACACTGGAAACTGAGGAGAAAGTAAGATGCACACAAGTGCCACAAGAAAACAGAGCAGAACACCACCTGCATTTAAGAGAGAGGCTTCATGCCAGGTAACTGCAATATGAAGGTGGCTCACATGAGGCCACATGTCCTTGGCCTGCCCAACTTCTTCTGTTTCATCTTTTTTGAGTCATCTGTTGAGAACAACTCTGTGCTCTACAGCACAACTTTGAATTCAACACAAAAAACCAAGGTAAGACACTGCTGTAATTAAGGGGGTTGAATGTTACTACTTACAGTCATTGAAAAAGTACCTGAAAATTTGAATTGGAATGCATTATTAAAATAAGGCATGGCCAACAGGGCCAAATACTTCTGTATAAGAAGAAAGTTTTCAAAACACTCTACTACAGGCTCTTAAAATGTGTGTTTGTCTTTGAAAACTCATGACAAGAAAACTCAGGAGCCACTGAGATCAGTAGGAGGCTGAGCTCAACTTATGATGGCAAAGTCCAGTCTCCAGTATTTCACTCAGAAACAGGAATTGTGGATGTCCACTGGTGCCTGGGTGTCTAGAAACTGCAGGGAGTCAGGGTGGGCCCTTGTGCCATGCACTGCTTCAGTACAAAGAGATGCTGTCAATGCAAAATGAGGGTTTACATTCTCTGCAGTGATGCTTTAGGGAAACATTCAGTCCCAGACTTGTGAGAACCCACTATCCACCTAAAGCCAGGTATCAGTTGCTAAAATAAACTAAGTTGCAGACTTCTGGAAAAAGAAGCTCCTTACACCTAAAGGTTCTCCTGTGACTCCAGCACCCAGTTATCCCACAGGGTGCAATGTCACACTCCAACACTACGGAATGTCACTGAATTCTTAGGATTTCCCACTGCAAAACCCTCTTTAACTGCAACACTTGCCTTTCAAGGGTTCTGCAGCTGCCTGCACACATCTCAACAATTTAACTTCATTGCTCTCTATGCAACAGTCTGCTCATCTTTCCATGCAACTGTCCTCACTTGCATGTATTTCTTGTGCTTCTGAAACTCTCCAAGTTCTACAGGTTGAGCTGTATTTACACCCCTACTTTCTCTGTTGTGCCCATTTCACAAACACCTGAAATTACAGCAGGATATTCCCATGGCTTATGGAGTGCCACTTCCCTGCACAACACCAAGAATTGTCTTCCTTAGCTTTGAATTTCTAAGTTTGGACAGCTTTATCATGACCTTGCTTTCATATTGAACTGCTTGGGGCTTAAATGGACAAAAAATTAATAGTGGGGAGTCTTCTACTTGGATTTTATATTCCAATTTGGTAAATAGCTGGCTTTAAGCAAAACACAGAACTTGAAATAATTCCAGGTATAAAAATCTTCTCTTGCTCTCAGAATTCAAATGTGAATGTTTTCCTGTTCATTCCTCATAACAATGATTATTGCAACAAGCAAGATTTTTCAGCAATTTAGAACCATGTAATACTGGAACAGTGTGACAGGCTGGAGGGAGTTCACCTTAATTGTCCTATTTTAGCCTCCCCAGAGAAATGCTGGGCTGAGCTAGGAAGGCTGAGAGTCCCAAGGAGGTTTATAGCCAAATGTAGGAAGGTGTCTTGCTGACACTGCCACCATCATCCCTGTGCTGCTGGACTCCAGCACGCTGTGCTCTGTACCAGTTAGTCATGCACTACACTAAATCTCAGGAAAACATTTACATCAGGAAAGAGTGGCATAGCACCAACAATGCTTGGAAAAACCAATCCTTTTTCTGTGTGAAATCAGAGAAAATGAGAGCAGCTAATACTCTCTGATGTGTAATACTTCCACATGAGTAAGTAGGTACAGGTAGAGGTGATGGGACAAAAAAGGTAAGAATGGTTTACTCTAGAAATGGGAGGAGCTTTTACCCAAACAGAATTAATGGAAGGCAGATGAAAAAGGGTTGTAAGGAATTACAAATAATTCCTTTTAGAGGGGGTGGATGCAAAGGTAGGAGAATTAAATAGAAAAGAAGAAAGGACACAGCAGTAATTGGTGTCTCTCTCAACTAGAGAAATGACCTGTCAGGTAGGGCTGAGAGCCAGATACAACACATGAATTCAGCACTGAGCTTTGGAGAGAGAGCCTCTTGATCTTCAGTTTCAGGGGTGTAATTCTGGCAGCTAACACTTGCATCTCCCTCAACCAAGATGATGTATAAATACATCAAAGCAGAATGAACAATAACTAACTCTACAACCTTAACAAAGCCCAGAAAGTCAAAAGATTAAAATAAATGTTCCAATCACTGCGACGTGGCCTGGGGAATTGCAGAGAGGAAAGCACATCAGAAATGCTCATGAGTTCTGTTTGAAAACCAGAAGAATGCCTGAGATCTTATCAGCATTGTCATTCCTACACTGGTCTCCTTAGTAAGTACAGAACAGCTTCACAGAGCTTTCACTTTTTCCTCCCCTGTTGTCTAGGCACAAACCCAAACTACTCCCTGCTGAACAAGCCAGACAAGACATCTTGTGACACCAGGCAACTCCATTCTTTTGCTTCCCAAGGACAGTAACAAATGTATTTACACACACACACACTAAGCCATTCCTTCCTCACTGCTCCCCTCTTCTCTCTTCCCTTCCTAAGACAATCTCTCCCTGGAATTGTGAAAAAGGAAAATTAGACAATACAGCTGCTGATACTAGATGTTAAATTTCCATTTTGTTCTGTACTCAGAGATTAGCAAATTGGGAAAACCTATTTTCCCTAGCTTGCTCTTCACTGCTGATGAATTCAGACTATGTGCATTCAAATACCAAGGCTGATTACATAAGGAAGGAAATGACATACCAGAAGTACATAAAGACAAAAACTTTACCAAGTCACAATTCCAAATGAAGAAAATGTCCTGTCTCACAAAACTGGACACTATTTCCACTGTACCTTCAAGCATCATTTTCCACAACACCTGTTCTGTATGTGGCTCATTCCTAACTTGATCTGGGCTCCCATGACTGGTCTGAGGCATTTTGTGAGTAGTGCTGGGCCCAGGCTTGTGAGCAGATGGAGTGAGCAAAGGCAGCAGCAGATGCTTTTTCAGACAGTGTTTCTGCTAAAGTTGCACAAAGTACAGGCTATGGCAGGTGCTCTGCCACCTTCCCATGCACAGTGTCCCACAAACATTCCCAACCACCTCTCTGGGCACCCCAGGCAAGTCTGAAATGGGGTCTGATCTTACTTCACTCCCCAAAGTGGATCAGTGTCACCCCACACAGAGAATTTTCAGCTGCTAATGAGCCAGCCTGCCATGACAGCATTCTCATTTATTCTTTCCTCATCTAGAAAACTGGATAGGACCAATTACATAATACTGTCATAAACAAATCACATAATCATTCTATAGAATAAATAACATTTGTTTGGTTTCTTCAATCCTTTCCTGTGCTCTAACCTGGCACATAACCACACCAGGGCTATAAATAACACATTCCAACATGCTGGTCCTGTCAGATGCTTCCTTTCTGCAATGTGGAGTGTAATAGTGATGATAAGCTAACTTTGTAAACCATGCAGAATCTTGCTCATCAGTGTTACCTATCTCCACACTCACATTTGCTGGGCAGTGAGAGCTGTGCAGCTAATTATGTTAATCAAGCACTTCTAAGACAGATTTAGGCTGCTCACCAGTTTATTTTAATTGTAATCACTTTAAAATACCTTAAAACTTTTAAAATCTTGAAAAAACTGGATCCTCAACTCATTGAAGAAAACAAAATAATTTTACTTTTGCTGCTGCTAGAGACTTCCATTCTCTAAAAGAGATGACTATTTTCAGGCTGCTATTTCAAGATTTCACATCCAAGTAACATAGAGTGGTCACTCTTTTAATCTATCCTACAAATTAAAGTATGTATTGATTATGCAGATGCATAATCTTCAGGACCAGGACAGGACTTGGTCACTTCAGGACCAAGACAAAAACCTGCGTAGCCTTTTGAAGGTGGTGCAGCCATCAGAAAACGGGACAGAATCACAACTCAGGCACTCAGTCACCGTGTGGGAAGGGGTCAGAGGGGGCCAGAAGGCTCTCCCTGGCTGAGCCTTACCACGAGCAGTGCCCCCCATGCCGGGGGCAGTCTCTGTGCCCTGGCTCCGGGGCTGCTCCGGCTCCCGCTGCGGCTCCTGCGAGGGCGGCGCCGACGACGCCGAGGACGAGGAGGATGAAGAAGAGGAGGCAGCTTTGGATTTGGAATGCAGATCGTTCAGTCTCAGGAGGTTCTCAGGAGTCACAGTGTCTGCATTCAGCGGGGTGGGATGCAGTGTGGCTGGTGCCACTGGGAAGAAGCTCTCCCGGTTGTCCTTGGTGTGCTTCGGGGTTGTGGGGGCCTCTCCTGTCGCCTGCACAAGGAAAGGGCAGCAGTGAGAAAATGTCTCATGTCACAACTCTGTGCTACCTGCTCCACTGAGGGCTGCCAGCAGCACTGTCATACACAGCAAACACTCTCCTTAAAGGGAATACAATGTAACAGTGACTCAATCACTGCTCTGAAGAATTCTCCTTTATGGATTATTTGTCTGTTCTTTATGGTCTGTTTATCAAACTAGCACTTGAACACTTATTCACATTTACAACGTTTAATTTAACACATCCCTCACAACATAAGATACTTCCCTGAACTCTGTAATTAAGCATGAGTTACAATCTCCTGGAAACAGAAACATATTTATTTCATTTAAAAATACATTGACAAGTGCTTGACCTGAACAAACAGATCTGCAGTGCCTTCAAGAGACTTTGCAAATTATCACAAGAACTAATTCTTAGTGAATGATGTGAGAAGAAATGGAGAAAATAGAAAAATGTATTTGCTTGTGAAATAAGAGATCAGCATAACTCCAAATCATAAATTCCTGACAAGTGCAGAACTGAGTAACACTGAGGTCCAGCTGAAACAGGCTCAGGAAGATCTGCTGCCTGTGCACAAGTAAGAGAGGCACCAAGAGCAACGCTCTTCTCCAAAGCCAGTGCTAAAAATTCAATGCAGTGCCATTTATTATACAGACAGAAGGTAGAAGTGGGCCATAAATTCACCAAGGAAGGGAATAAAAGTACCCATAAAATGAATATCTTCTCTGTAACTCTTATCAGTAATCAAATAAAGTATTCTTGCTTGTGAGGCCACAGAAAGCAGTTAGTTTACACTCTTTACAGTCTTCATGGAGATTTATTGGACCATAAAAGATGCAGTTAGATAGAATTCTCAGATGTTTAATTGTTTGTCTCATACCTCTATCAAGGCAAAAACCTCTCATTTTAACCATGGTGATAAGAGTATGAATGTCTGAAACAGAAACAGGGTCCAGCTGTCAAATGTAAAATCAAATTGGACCCTCATGTCCTAGATGGCCAAAGATTTATTACAAAGCCAGAAAACTCAGAAGAATTTCACTGAGAGAACAGAGGAACTTTCAGGTAGAGAAAACGCATACTTAAAATTCAAAGGTAGAGAGCATACAAGTACATTAAAAAAAAAATAATTGGCAGAATGTATTTTTGAAGTTCCTGAACTTGATTAATCAATCTCTAAAAAGCATACAATTAAAACCTGCCACATTCTATGTGTACACAAAAAAAAACCAACCCACAAAACCCAACCAGCAGCCATATTCACAACAATTACCACAGTGGATCCAAAAAAGGTCTGTGCTGCATCTGAGAGCAGCGAGTTTCTGATGCTTAAAGCACAAGTTCCAAAACTACAGGTCTCACACACAAATGGGATCACACAGACCTGAGGGAAATGAAACTGCAGAAGAAAGCCTTCAGCCAGAAGTGAGATCACTTGAGGAAATGTTTTCAGCTGTGATTTAAAGGGAAAGCCCTTCACACCCATGCACTTCATTCACTTGCATAATGGCTGATGAAGAACCTGACGTTTCTGTGCTTGTTTTGTATCCATATTTTGTCTCTGGAGAAACACATGAAGGTAGTTTGTACATGTATGTTAAAAATGGATCTGCACCTCCAACTGGATTTCTACAAAAATGCACAGCTATCTGCAGAGCCAGAAAGACATTTGGAAAGTAACTCAGCAGTATTTGGATGGTATTCAGCCAAAAAATTATTAGAGAGAGTGCAACCCCATGGAATAATTGCTGCTGGAAGGGACCTCTGGAGGTCTCCAGCCCAACCTCCTGCTCGAAGCAGAGCTGAATTCCCAGTTCCACCAGTTTACTGGGGGCCCAGGGCCAGCTCAGTCTGAATACTGCCAAGGAAGGAGATTCAACAGCCCCTCCAGCCCCTCTTTAGTGTTTTACCACCTTCCCTGTGAACATTTGTTTCCAATCATTTCATCCAAATTTCTCTTGCTGCAACTTTAAATGGTGCCTCTTGCCTGGTTCCTTCCTTTCTGCTGAAGGCCACAATTCCATAACCTTATCCTCCATTAGTCTTCTCCTCACCAGGATGAAGTAGCCCAGCTCTTTTTCCAGAGAACTGAAACATTTTATTTACAAAACAGAAAAAAGCTGAAATTAACACTATGTTTCTGACTCAGGAAAACCATGAGCAAAAATCCTAATGTGTAGTCAAAAAATGCAGCTTTATACAAAAGAAAGCAACACAAAGATGATTGTGTTTATATTTTAAAGGGAACTTTGCAGAAGTGACCTGGTGAAGAGTTCTCAGGCTGCTGTAAACAATCAGGTTCTTTTCAACCCAATGAAACAAAGACTTTGGGAGGAAAAATACAAAAATCTCACACTGACTTTGTTTTCTCAAAAGAGGGGGTGGAAGAAAAAGGAGAAAGCTTTCTTTAAAATCAGAGCCAAGCATTAAAAAACCCGTTGTTGGCTACTGTGTGCTCTGCAACTCACAGAGCCTTAAGAAAAGGGATTAAAACCTGCTTCATGGATTTTTACTGCACTCAGAAACTGAAGACCATCCAAAAGCTGTAAGCACAAAGCTAAAATGAGCACCACAGCGAGGCACATGTTCTTTAAAAGATTTTGGGTTTAGTGTAGGGGCAAGAATTCCAGCACCTCTGATCAGAAAGTGATGCTACTCACAAGAGCCAGCTCAGGGAGTGTCACCAACTACACTGCTCAGAACTTGTGGGGCCACATTTCATCATCCTCCAGGAAAACACAGGTCCTCAGAACATCCAGCTGAGAAATAAACCCAGAAAAACTCCCAACAGCAAGTCTTGGATTTACCAGAAGCCTTTTATGTTCATCTATCTCTACTGCTAAACCAACAGCAAGGCATAATAAAGACTGTTTTCCACAGACAGACAGTAGGAAACTGAGAGGCAGTGACAAACCTTTACCAGTGTTTTATGTGGTTTCTCATCAGAAGATGATTTTTTAGTTTTTACTTTGCTGTGGTACTAAGCCAAAACTCAGTCTGCACTTCTCCTTTCCCCCCTTCCAATCCATCTCACCACACTCAGTGCCTCTGGTACCACCACTGTCACAAAGTGCCTCTAGTCACCAAGAGAAACAAAGATTTTCTTACATTTAATGTTCATCTTACATTTAATTTCCTCACCAAGAGGAAACAAAGATTTTCTTACACAATGTTACTTCCAGAACACGTGAATATAACTGAATTAAGATAAAAACTCTTCTCTGACTTCTTCCTGTCTTTCATGGTAATTACAGGTTCCTCTAGTCAAGACTGGACTTCCTTCTAGATTTTTAAAAACACCCATGAGGTACTGAAGGGTACACAGTACTACTTTTGTATTGACTACTACATCAAAGTGGACAGAAGAAATATTTAAGGTTTATTATTAATAGCCAAATGAGGTGCCATGGATGATGCACTGGCTCCATGAAGAGCCCACTATCTTATTTCTCTTCTTTAAAGACTTAGCAAAAACTGTTTTTCATTTTGAAGAATGTATAAAGCTGAAATTTAAATGAATAATCAGGATGGATGTCTGTGTGAATTGTGACTATTGCTGACTTAGGTTACAAAATCAGTCTCTTGATTTGTTAGAACCTTGACTATTTCAGCACACTCAAAGAGTTCATTCAGCTTCACAGAGGTGATGGACAAACCCTTGCCATGCTGAAAGCTGATGTCAAAACAAGCAAGGAAAATGCTGGAAATCCAGCACTGGGACAGCCTTCCACCAATAAAATTATCAGCAAAAGTGCAGAAATTTTTCACAGATGTTACTGGAAAAAATAGCTCCCTACAGTTTCCCAGTGAGGCACTTCAGCAGCAGCTAAAAGAAAACCAGCATTAAGATAAAACATGAAAAAAAATTTACTTTGTAGCCTGTGAAGCCATAAACCAGAGAACCTGACCAAGGGTTTATTTTTACCATAGTTACTGTTTTCTTCAAAACACATTTTGAAAAACAAAAAGAATCCTACAGCAACCCTGCCGCTCCTGCTTTTGGGAGGGCTCAGTGCTCTGTGGCTGTGGGAAAAATTAACAACCAAATGTTCCAAAGAAAGGGAAAGTGACAGTTTTCCCAGCAGAAGTTTCCTAATGAAAGATGCTGGAACTGCAACTGTTACATAACATTTTCTTGTGATTTTTTTTTTTTTGTTTTTCCCCCCAATGACTCCCATGCCTGAGTTTAGCACTCTGGTGGGACTGAAGTCACCTGACACAAAGGTGTGCCTCTTTAGGACACCAGCACATCCCCACAAAGCCTGGAAGCTGTCACACAAACTCCCTGAACAATATGCTGGCCACATTCCACAGTATGACCACTCCAACTCCTGCTCAATATTGTGTTTTAACTAAATTATGCCTATCCATTCTTCCCCCCCATCTCTCAATCTCTCTCCAGCAGCATTTGAAAGAAATCTCATTTGGAAGTTTCCTTCCAGGTGCATCAGAAATACCAGCAATATCCATGATCAAGATTCTGAAGAACCTTGTATTTCCCAAGACCACTTTACACACAGAAAATCCCCAAGGTTTACATACACATGATTGAACTCTAGCCTAACTGAATCCCCCAAGAACACAAATGTCCTGCTCTACACAGGCAGCCAGATTGCAGCAACACTTCCAGACACAAAAACATCTTTAGTGGACCAAGAGACACCAGGTAGCAGGATGAAAAACATTAATATCCAAAGTAAAAGGTAAAAAGTGTCTTTTCTTTCCTTCATGTTCACTTAATGATTGCTTTCTGCAGGAGACAGAAGGAGGAGAGCTGTTAATTATATCAAGAATACACCTCCAGGATAGAGTGAGAGGGGGATGCCATGGCAACTGGCAAATGCAACAGTGAACAAAATGGTCACCCTTTGGTAGGAGACCATGAAAGAGCTCGTCCTTTTGTCCCCCCCCATCCCCACCTCCTCCTTCCCCCTCCTTTCTTGTCATCTTTGCTGCATTAATAAAGCATACAGACAACTCAGGAAAAACAACTTTTTCTGTAAGCAGTCTCTGACGTCTTGATGTGCAGGAAGAAAAGATGAAAATTAGCAGCATGTGGGTGGAACAAAAAGGGGGAGAAAACACATGAGGTAGAAGATGATTATTTTCTAATTATTTAATATTCTCCCAATCTCCTCCCATTCCTGGCAAAGTGCCTTTACAGAAGGCTTTTAGCTGTTTCCTGAAGAGAACAGCTCGGTGGTTTGTTGCTTTGTGGGGGTTTTTTAATGTGAGAATTGGAGAAGAAAACGCTCTAGACACCCAAGGCAGTTCAAACAAGTCACTCTCAAGTTTTCTCCTTGAAGAAAAATGCCTGAGAGGCCATGTCACTGCAGGGCTGACTGCATTCCTCAGCAGAAGGGGAAACATCCACGGCAGTGCCCTCTAGCTTCACTCACAGGAGAAAATGTTTTCCTGTTCCCAGTGAAGGATCACATTCACTGTAAGGTCCCACACAGGGGCTGCACCATCACTACAGAGTCAATCTGAGCTTGGTGTGTGTGCTCCCAGCACGGATCAAACCCACCAATAACCCACCAAATTCTTCAGGACGAGGTTGTGGACTCAGCCTGCTCGTCAGCAGCCCTGGGAAGAGGCAAACACGAGTGGGAGGAGAAAACAAGACCCCAGGTACCTGCTTTGGAACCAGAGGAGGGCAGGAAAAGCAGGAAAGCAGCACCTTCCATCAGGAACTACCACTTTGATATTATATTACAGGAGCAGCAAAACTTTATAAAACCAGGGATCACCCTGGCAGCCTGCCAGGAGCCTGAAAGGCTCATTTGCATAACCCGATTGTGTTTATAATAAAATTCATTGTTTGGATTCTGGTGGTAGCATCAGTTTTAATTAGACCTGCCACTGCAATGTGCTGATGTGTTTGGACTGCAGGGTGAGGCAGGGAAATGGGGAATGTGGAGGTGGGCAGAAGGTGGCCACGGGTGGTGGTGTGGGAGAGGGGAGGGATGCAAAAGGGGAAAGGGAAGATTTGGGCACTCACAACCAAGCAGGGAGAGCTCAAGGCCTGGCAGATGGAGCAGAAAAGAGCAGTTGAAAATTTCCTTTCTCTCCCTGACACTTCAGGGATGGAGTTGGTCCCAGAGCAAGGATTTTTTGGCTAAGGCAGCAGTGAGTCTGAAATAACTCAGCAATGTTGAAATAGCCCCTTCTCATGACATTTGGATGACAGACTATACCTTGAAGAGCCAATAGAAATTTCAGCTCCTACAACACTACCCGTTACCAGGGCTTTCTACACAGAGTCCCATATTCTCAGGGGTCACAACACAGCACCAGAGACCCAGTGGCATTTTGGAACTTTGCCTCTGAACATTCTTGTATTTTTCGAGATGTTAAATCCAGCCCCGTGTGCAATGTTGATTTTTACAATGTTTTAAGGTATTTGTTTTATATAAATTCAGTTCTCAGGATTAGTGATACATTAGATCCCAACACACAACCACAGAGTTTTAACTGTCATGACTTTCAACACTGGTGAAAGGTGTAATTTTAGTATTAAGGAATTCAATATTAAGTCCACATTAATAAAAATACCTTTTCAGATTGCAGGAAAAAAGAAGACAGATGGGTTCTTAAACTGAAGTATCTCCACATGCATTTATAGAATACTCTGTGCAATACAAAGCTCCATCCCAGCTTGTACTGCAATAACTTTTGCATGTCAAGATGTCCTTAACAGTATAAAATGAAGAATTTAGTAAAAGCAATTTTAGGCAGTCAGTGGAAAGGCTTATTAGGAATTCTTTAATTATCTAGAATCTTTCCAACTGCTTTCTGCCAACATGTCCCCTCCCTGGTCCTCAGGACCATGTATTTAAGTGCAATGCTACTTCAAAATCATTCTGGTCTGCCTCCATCTTTCATCCTCCCTCAACAAGGCCTCCTTCGTATTCCATTTCCAGGGACCATTAATTTCAAATGAAAATCACAGTTGGCAAGACTAAAAATATAACTTGGAGCAATAAATGACTGCTTTCAGGATCTCTGCAAATCTTTTAGATAACATTCTCACACAGAAAAATCAAAGAAAAGAACGAGAAACCTTCAAAATGCTGCTTGATCAGAAAGTCAATTAATCTCCAGTGTAACTTTAGTTACCTGAGTGCTAATGACCCAGTGACCACCACTGGATTTCAGCCCATTTGACAGGTGTATATCAAAAGTCTCATTCATATTTAGGAATTTGAAGGGAAAAGGACAAAAAGTGGAAGAATTACTTTTGGCCACACTCTTCTCCACAACAGCATTAATATCAGCACTTCAAAATGTTGCATCACCACTCGGTAAATTGTGAACCAAAAGGTGCTGAAATTGAGGAATATATCACTAAAAGAAGTATTCATATTGAATACTGAAAGAAATGTCCCAGCAACTTCCACAGAACACAATTTTATGTCAATTACTGGAATCTCCCAGTGGAAAACTCTGATTTCTCCACTTGAACTTATCATGGGAAGGTTTTGTAGCACTGACTTTTTCTGCCTCCTTCAAAGCTGGAAGCCAACCTTTCTCAGCCACTTGCCAGGTTTTTAGCTGACTTTGTAGGTGATGTGCCTCTCAGTGGCTGGGAACACGTTAGCACTGCATCACTCCTAACAGCTAGAGAGGATTTCTGAAACCAAGTCCAAGGGTCACAGCATTGCCAAGCTGTGAACAAGAGGAGATCTCCTCTCAGAAGTGTAAGGACCCACTTTGTCCAGTTCCTCTTACTGATTGCTCTATTGTTTCCTGCTACTGCCTGGAGAGGCAGAGGAGGACATTTTAACACAGCTGTTAAATATTTAGGTGTGAAACTCAGACTGGTCTGGAAGAAAGTTGAAAAGCCAGAATTTAAGTAATGCCTAATTTTAGTAGCAAGAGAAAACTTTCATAAAGAAACCATGTAACACCTGGAGCTTTAAAATACAACAGCCAGCTGAGAAAGAAATAGATCAAGGTGGATTTTGTGCCTTTTTTTTTTTTTTTACTGTCAATTTCTTGGGCTAAGTGACTGAAGAACCACAGGCCCTGCAAACCCACTCAAACTGTCCAGGAACAAAGCATTTCCCCCGGCTGCGGCAGCTCCACAGATGACATCATTTGCTTACAGAAGGCAAATACTTGCCAATTTTAACTAAAACAGGGCTCAGTCTGCTGAAAACAGACAGATGTCTACAAGAGTGGCTATTCCTGTGTCTCCACACTAATTCACAGTGCTGGACGAGCAGCTTCACACAGCTTGCAAGATCCTGCTGGAAGCAGAGGAAAATGAGACTGCAGGATGCAATAACCTCGTTAGCTGGGACTGCTTCCCAAAGGGGAGAGCTTCCAAGTGCAGCATGTGAAGGGGCATGTTTTATTTCAAGTGATTTCACAGGAAATCTTACTGCCTCCAGTGCTGTTAAATACCAGCTCACCTACTGTGTCTACTCTCCAGATGAGTTTGTGTGCAGGTTTGTCACCATTCTCCTGTTTTGTCACAGGAAAGGAAGGAAGCAGTGACTGCTGAAGAACTGGAATAGCAATGACATTCCCAGAACCTTCAAGAAAGCCCAGTGAGGAATTGGGTTGATACATGAGAATTTGCTGAGTGTTTTTTAAAAAAGTGAACACATCCAAAAAAGCAACAGGAAACATTACTTTCTAAAGAAGCTTTCTAGCAAATTCTTTTCATTTTGAAGTCATAAATCACAGTGTGATGACGTCTATTTTTTCCCCAAAATAAACTGAAAAAGACTTACCATGCTGAGCTAACATTTATTTATTTAAAAAACTTAAAACCTGAAATACCAGGCTACAAGCAAGCCAACACTTCTACTAAATACCTCTCTTGACATTTCAGTTCATTTCTATAGTTCAATGGAACATTACTGACTTCCTGAGGGGCACAAATTGAAGAAAGTTACTTCCATGAAAACCTAAAAAGGAAACAACCTACCTTTCCTCTTACATCCTCTCCTATTGCTCTGCTAGGAGATGGACTATACAAAAGCACATTTTAACTGAACTAAAACTATGAAAAATACAAATCTAGTAAATACTTTGAGGCTGCAAAATGAATGCCAATAAAGATGTCATTCATCCAGTTTTCTTCTTGGCTTTGATTTCACATTAAGGACTGATAAATAATGATCCCTTTAAAGCTCTTATAATTGTTTGCTGGGTAAACCCAGAAACTACAAGCTAAAAACAAACTGAGTAACAGTTTGTTTTTACCAGAGTTAAAGAAAATCTCTCTCATATCTCTGGAGCAGAGTGCAATGCCAGCAAGGCAAGAGCTGATGAGGTTGGAGCCCTTAGGGAGCAGAGAGAAGTAATTACCATCCATGAAATGCTGGGCTATGATGTGGACATTAGGAAAATTGTAGTATGCCATAAATATTTCCATCTCCAGATCGTCTGGGGTTTCCCCAACAGCTTTTGGGCGTGAAAACAATCCTGCAAGCCTGCCATAAACAGCAGCTCTGACCCTAATAAAGGGGATGATCTTCCTCCCAATGGAGCCCAAGTTATCTCAGATGACACCAGCACAAGGAGAAGTAGGTATTTCTAGGTGCTGCAGACACTCAGCACCAGATGTGCCTGTACAGACCCATAAAAGCTTGTTTGCAGCACTGAAAGGCTTCAGAGCTTACCTGTTTCTGTGCTGATGCTCCCATATGCACCTGGCAAAACTTGACTGCCTGTTCAAGTGCTGCTTCTTCATCCACCTGAACACAGAATCACAACTAATGAAGTCATAATTGCTTGCCTCACCTATAAATCTAATTAAATTGAGATGAAATGGGGATGTAGAGTATGGGAGCAAGGGGGACAAGCAGCAGTTCTACAGCAAAATGCTGACCTTAAGTCATTCAGGAGCACATATCCAAAGATAAATACTCAGCTCTCTCAGTTCAAACTCACATTTAGCTGAACAAACACCACGTAAGTGGTACTACAGCTCTTAATTCATTTCAGAAATTTAGTTTCAAAACGTGGAGGTCCTACTCCCTATCCCCAGCAATGGCCTTGTCAAGAGAATGGTTCTTTGGGAGGTGTTTATCTCCCCAAGTTTGAAACAGATATAAGGCTGTTTTCATACTGCTTGGTTTAGCAGTTCCTGTTAGATCCTAAAACCATGTCTGAGGCCACACAGAGAAACGCCAATGAATCATACAATACCTGTTTAATCAGCATGTATGTTTCAGACATGATCTTCTCAATTTTGCCCAGGTCATAGGCCATGACTTTCTGACCTTGCTGCCACACTCGATAAGCATCGAGCAGAAGTGTTTTTCCAGACTCCACATCCTCAAGTAATTTCCTCTTCCTGCTTGACCTCTGGACAGGTTCTTCTGTAGGTACTGCTTGAAGTGTTCCTTTAGCTGCCTGCTGCTGGTGTTTAGAGCTGATACTGAGCTCTTCCAAGGAAAGTTCTGGAGCCCTGCTCTCTGGAGCTCTGTCCTTGCAGCTCCTGCTGGACTGCAGACGCTCTGCCTCGCTGCGTTTACAGGAAGAATCCATTTTTTCAGGGTCATTGGAATAGCCATCAAGATCCATAGGCTCAACTGAACCAGGGCCAGGAAGCTCTTTAATCTCCTTGTCATTCCTGTCCTCTTGTTCCAATATGTCCATAGCATTGGGAATTTGCCCCTGGGTCACCTCCTTCACTCCATTTTCAGTACTGTGCACTACTCCATCTGATAAAACTGGCTTTTTGGGAAGGACATCCTTCCCCTCTTCAGCACTACTTTTATTGGAGACGTCTGTTGTCATCCTTCCTGAAGCAAGGCTAGAGGACTTGGAACCCTGATCTTCTGAAACCTTAACAAAGGAAAGAATTCTTCTCTGTTATCATTGAAATCAGAAAGCATTTGAGCACAGCTGTGACTATCATGAATATTGACAAGTACCTCTCATTACTGCTTCTGCTGAAGAAAATGCCTTTATTCTATGTTCATTCTTCTTTGTTCCTCAATATTAATTAATCCAGGCCACAAATCTTACAATTAGAAGTATTTTAATAAGTGAAAACACCACAGAGAAGTGCCAACAGCTCAGGCTGAACCGAAGCCACAGTGTTTATTTTCCCTCACTACTTCAGTCCATGCTAAGGGATCCAACTAAATTAAATCCAAGGTTTTAATTGCACAAATTTTTCTTCTAACGTATTGAAAACAAAACCGAACCTGTTTGTTTTGGCAGCTGCAGGTCAAGCTCAAGTTTAAGAATCTTTCCTTTTGTTGTTCTTAATAACCTTTTTATTAGATCAGAAGTAGGCAAAACCCTGCTCAAGTATTTTACTTTTTGTACCTTTACTTTGGTGATGTTCCAAAGGTAGAAAACCTCAGTACATCATCTCTTCTTTCAAAAACTGGTAATGATACAATGCTTACATCCAGATTTATGAACAAATTAATTCATATACAAGCTTCCAGTGTTCTTGACAATGTTTTCATTAAATTTGTTAAACCTACAGTTAAACCTAAAAACCCTTAGGAATAAATTCTTCCTTGAATGTATTTACCAAGTAAAGGTCCCATATCCAGATCCCTTAACCTGGAAACTGATTAGCTTCTATATGACTTTTAAAAACTAAATCTAGATTACAATTACATGTAATAATGACTGTGGTGCTGTCAGGGACTAGCAGTGCAAAGTGTCTAGGCATGTAACACCAAGCTGTCTGGGTTTGTTTTGCAAGAGGAATCTTAGTCCATTTGAAAAGGAAATTTCCTACAGACCCCACCTGGAAATGAAGCTCTTGTACACTCTCTACATGTATCTACCATTATTGGAAGTTAAGGGACAGTCAGACCAAACTTACTGCAATCCATTTTCAAAAGCTGTCTTGGTTACTGAATTTCAAACCAAAAAAAAACCAACTGTGTAGTGGCACATAAACAAAAGGTATGAGAAGTGCTTATAAACGCAGCCCTTCAGCCTGAGGAGCTCTAAGGAAGGAGTGAAGTGAACAGTGCCAAAGCCAAGTGCTCAGTGAGAGCCATCAGTGCACGTGCCTCACCTGGGTGAGCTCGTTGAGGGTGTCCTCCAGCACCTTCACTGTGAGCACAAAGGCTTGCTGGGCCAGCACCTGGCGATCGGCATCACGCAAGTATTTCCTGTGCCACGGCAAGAGAGCACAAAGCAAGTGAGCTGCCAAAAGCAACAACCAGGACACGGAAAGAAAAACAACAAAAAGCCAACGTAACAACTTGAAAACATAAGAAACAAAACATCTACAGGTGCATACTGAAATACGACAAAATTGGGATAGAACATTTTGGCTCTGTTTCCCTCCCCACAAGCAGCAGAGATGACACAAACGAAGCAGAAGACAGCTCTGTCTACAAACAGAAGGAAGGGGAGAAATGGGAAGACACCAAGCAACCAAACCCAGAGCAAACCAGGCAATCAGATTGACAGTTTTCTTGTATCAAGCTTTCTGTGCCCCTCAAATACCAGCTTTTTATTCAATCCTTTTTTTGACAAAGAGTATTATAGTCACACAAAGCTACGTTGAACTCTCAGGTGATTTTCATGTTCTGGATAAAGCGTGCATGTGAGATTAAGGACATCAGCAAATCCTCTCTCTTGGATCATGTCAGTTGCCTTTGAACCCAGGATTTTTAGAGCTAAAACATGAGCATGCTACTACCTTTTTTCCCAGTTAATATTACAAAAAAAACAACTGTATGTGTAAACCATTCACTCTATAGCTTCATTTAATCTACTAGAGCACTGTCATTTCAGTGTATTTGGACACAATGTTTTAGTCTGCTTTCAAGCAAAACACTTCCAGCTGTCAATGCCACCTAACCAAGTTTAATAGAAAACTTAATTTCTATTTCAGAATTACCTGGTTTTAATGAGAGGCCTAGAAATCAAGTAAATAACTCTGAGGGGTCCTATTTCAGTCAAAAGGCCAACATTTTAAACACAAATATTTCCTCTCTCTGATTTTAGGTTAAGTAGGTAATTCTGTTATCTTTTGTCTGAAAAGCAAACCATAAACATCTGACCCTCATTAGTTCAGTAATAACTAAAACATCCCTATTTTTAAAAATAGGGTTGTTCCAGGCATACAGCAGACACACCCAGAATATCTGCATTTCTAAGTTCCTCTAACAATTGCAGCTCACCATGGCTGGCACTGGCTGATCCAACATGTCCAATTCCTTGTTTTTTGAATTCAGTCTAGACTTACAAATAACATAATATTTTTAGTACAGCTATGGGTTTGCTTAGGACAGAATTGAAACCTTCTATGGTCCAGTTCTTCTGATGTATTAAAAGTCAAAGTATTTTTGGCTTCAAGTTTGCTGAACAAGTGGTGACATATTCCCAGACACACTACAATCCATGCAAATTCACATGCACTCACACTCAAAAACACATGAAGAAATCTTCAATGCCTCCAACTTATTGCCATCAATCATTCAAGTTTCATTCCTGAAGCATTTGCCAGAGACCAATTTCAACATTTCCCACAGGACAAGCTACTAGAACTTTACCTCAGTTGCTTCAATGTTTTCCTTGGATGTTTATTTTGGTCTTCCCATTGATATGAGTCCATATATAGCTCACACTAATAGCTTCTTTTTTCTTAAATAAGGTTAATGCAATTAAAATTAGATCACCCCTGAACAGGATAAGCTTTTGAAATAGCATCAGCTGCCAAGAGGCACATAAGCATTGTTCAGGCCATCCAGGATTACAGGAAGGCAGGATGCTGGGCCGTGACCCCCGCGCTGCACTCGGCTCTTACGCAAGCGAGCGGAGGGTGCCCAAGTGACACTGTGCTCCTGCAGAGAATCCCTCCACGTGCCACTCCACCTCTGCTAAGGCACCTCCCTGGCTGCTCTGAGTTTCAACAGAGAGGCAGAGAAACTCTAAGCTACATTCTAGAATGCTCACCCTGAGAAAAATTAACCATCATTCCACTACATTCCCAAGGGAATCCGTCGAAAGACTTCTTTCCCTAAACAAAGAGCAGCTTTAAATAAAATAGTGGTAGAGTGAACAAAACACGCCCAAAGCTTTCCAAATGAACGGCTTAGAAGAAATCTGTCGTACTTTCCCTGATCAGGGGTCCTCTGCAGCATGGATGAGACTTTGAGCAAGGTGTTGTAGTCCTTCAGCTGTGCCAGCACGTTGAGCAGCAGCACGATGGAGCGGTTCATATGAGACGCAAAACTGCCCGGGCGGTCGATCTCATCCACGGGGATGCGCCAGATTCCCTGCACAGAGAGGAAAAGGGGAAACCTTCAGAGAGGCATCCAGCTGAAAAGGACAGAACCATGAAAATATGGGTCAGCTTCTGCAGCATGTTGAATTTCGCTGGGGAATAATGGACAGGCAAAAGCTGTGCTCCCCCAGACAGTGAGATACGGGTTTGGACCTGGATTTGAAGTCAACTGATTCCTGCCAGTAGCAAAAGAGGAAGGCTCACACAAGCCACAGCACCCCTCCTAAACATCCTTCTGAACTGTTCCAAGGAAAAGCAGGCAAAGCCCAAATTCTACTGTGCATTTTTCTTCAATGTCAATGAAAATGCCTTACTAAATCAAAGCTCAACTACCATAAAAAATAAGGAGTAACTTGAAGTAAGTTTTCCTGGCCTGAAAGCTGTTAATATGCAGTCACAGCAAGTTTCTATCTTCAAATAATCTGTTACTAAACATCTTAGGAACTTGGTTAGTGCCTTGGTATCATCAGTGTTCACTGTGGACTAACCAGCCCAATAGGAAGAATCAGATTCCTCAGCAGAATCCATTTTCCAGTGGCAGATTGAAATACTTGGCCATACATCCTGATCCTTCTAATTAAATTTCTGGGACAAGGGAATCTTTGGGGAGCAAGGCTGGAGACTGATAGCAAATATAATTTAATTAGGGTTAGTCAGCTCAGATTTTACCATGTCTAATACATCTAACAAGACTGTTTTCAAGTGTTTATTGTGAATGCTGTCAGCACCCTAGTCAACCACACCTGAAAAACTGAACTGTACATAGTGCCATGCTTGCATGGGTCTTATATTATGATCATTCACAAAAAGTGCTGCTGCATCACTGCAAACCCTTCCCTTGTGCTTTATTCGGTTCTGAAGCTTTTCCTGTAGTAGCTTTCTAAGATAAAAATCCTCTGATCACGTAAATAATTTTGTGACAAGGCAGAAAAGAATAGTGTCAGTGATAGGAGTACCTGGCTGAGAAGGAGTTTGGCTTTCCAAACCTGTTCAGAGAGCAGGATATACAAATATTTATTCCTTTATCTTTGTTTAAAGGTCTTGCTTCCATTTATTTAGCTCTACTTTCAGTGTGATCAAAACTCTTCAGAACTTAATAGAAAGTGGAAGCAAAGAAAATGATTACTGCAATCATAAATGGCATTTGAACAGAAAAGGAGATCCATAACCCCCTGTGTAAAATGGACCCTTCCCTTGCATGTCTGCAGAAAATCTCTAGTTCCACTCCATAAGATGTATAGGAACTTAGGAAAAAACAACATGGAAAGATCAGTGGTTTAATATCAGTGGAAATATTACATTAATATATATATTATATGTTATATATATTATTATACTATGATTATTATGCAAGTATTATATTAATATAATGGAAAACAGTGACTTCAACTATATATAATGCACGGACTAATCTGCCAAATTCTCTCACTCTTGCTTTTCCTCATGCTCTCTACTCTTACTCTCCAGTGGTCACAATAAAGCTGTTCTTCCTCTTTGCTCCCTGAAGCTTTCTTTCCAACTCTTTTTTTGTAGCTTCCCTTTTCCAGAATGTACCTCAAACCACAGGAGCCAGCCCCAGGCACAGCCCTGACCTCCTCCCACGCCCAACCACCAATGCCCACAAACATCTCCCGTGGCCTGGGGGCCAGGAGCTCATCAGCTCACAAGCACACACAGATCCTGCAGGTGACAGCTCTGCAAACCAGCACACACTTCTATTTAAATAGAGATGCTTTTTCTTCCCCCAAACCATACAATGGCTCTCCTTTCAGCCTACAGATGAAACACATTCTGGAGCTGCTATTTTTTGCTTCTCTGCACGTACGTAAACTGGGTTTCTGCCAAATCCCAAAACAAGTGAATGCCTCATAATGGCACCACATTGCAACAACCTACTTAGCCAATTTAACTACACAAAACAATTTATGGTCAACTACAGCACACTGTAGGAGTGGAACAGTGCCAATGTGTAGGTAGGTTCCTGGTCTTTTTCAGCATTATCTCATCCTTCATTAGAATCAGGAGGATTGCTTGGATCAGATACCGTATCTGGAATTCACTGGAAATAATTTTGCAGCTCCTTCTCACATATCCCATGAATACATTTTAATGCTGCTCTGGAAATTACAACAATGTATTAGAACCATTTGCAACGACAGAATATACAAACTGCATCCAGAAAGCCAGGAAAAAGTCCCTCAGACAGGAACCAAGTTGTGTATTTTGGAGAACGCTGCTGTCTTCTTCACCAGGGCACACTAGAAGAGGTTAAATTAAAACGCACATTAGGGCCATCCACCACTGGAGTGCAGTTTAAAATTGCAGTTTACTACTGCAATTACAAAAAGTAGGACTGATTTTAGAAGGAAAGTCACTAACTTTTCATGTGTTGACTTGCAGCTTTATAAATGCAAACCAGCAATAGATAGGGGTCCAATGCTACACAGCTGCCTGCTCCACAGACAGCCTCGAGCCAAAAGCAGAAAGAGGCCTGCCATCAGAGCAATCTTCATTCCATCACTGGATTTTATTAAGCAATATGCAAAACACCAATGTTACAGTGAGCTTATTTCATGAGTCATATGGAACTTTTAAGAGTGCGACTTCAGTCAGAATCTAAAGAATGTCTTGTTTAAGTCTCTTCCAAAGAGAAGCTTAACAAAGCCCACCAGGTATTAATTTTTCCTTCTTAAAGGAAGTTTACCAGTAAACTCCAGGAAGAATACTTCTAAACTCAGATCACACACTGCAACGTTTTTTAAGAAGCTCAATGTTAGGCTTTTATTAATTTTAACAAAGCTTAAGAAGTATACAAATGCAAAGTTTTAAAGATATAACTGGGGAGAAGAGCAGTAAATATTATTCCGTTTCACTAAAATTAAAGTTTTTATATCATCACTTGAAAATTGAGATTTGTTAGCAAAGTACCTCTCTTGAAAGTACACTCACAGAAGAGTGCAGATCCTTGTGACAACAATTCCCAGTTCTTTGAAAGGTTTTGTCGTTGGTTATGGCCACTCAGGGTACCTGACAAAATGTCTCCAGCTCTGGCCACCGAAAGGATTTGACATCCAACGCCCGCTCGCGTTTGCTGGCCACCACTGGCACTGCTGAAAGGTTCTCCTCCCTGCTGCCACAGCCAGCAGAGCTGTTTACACCAAACCAGAGGAAGGAGTGAGACACTTCCAACAACTCCAAAACGCCTCTCAAGATCCAAAACATCAGGCTGCTCTCCATGCCTTCCTGGCAAAACAAACTCGCTGCAAGAGTGGGGGCGGGGGAAGCCTGACACACACTGCTAGGGAAAAATAAATCTGGGAGTAGTGAAAACCCTGCAGAGAACTTAATACTGAACATTACATTAAATATAAACCTGAATAAGGAAGCCAGTCTACCATACTCCTGGTGACCCTGCTACAATTGTTTTTCAGCTTGGAGCTGCTGTTTTGCCTCCCCGTGCAGAGCTGCAGGCTCGGGAGGAGGGGGAGCAGAAGAGGACGGTGCTGTGTGAGCAGAGCTGCAGCACTCTGGTACTTTCTAGTTCAGTCACTGAAAATAGAAAGGAAGGAAGTGCTTATTATTCCTCCACGCTGCTTACTCCAGAACTTTAGGGGAGGGGATTCCCTGGGGTTTAGGAATGCCTCTCTGAGGAGGAGAGGCTGACAGATCCCAGCAAACCCCAGTTTCCCTGGGGAGGGCTGCTGCTGCCACGGCACAGCTCCAGGGTGAGCCATTTTCTAAGCACAGATCAAACTTGACTCTCTCAGTGCTCCATGGCTTCGCTTCTCAACGAAATGGAGAAATGCAAGTCATGCTTCAGATGATCCAATTCACATACAACAAGCAAACACATAAAACCCACACTAAGACAAGTAAAAATTTCCCATTACTTAACTCCCTGTTTTTCATCCTTTTTTTTTTTTTTCAAGGGGTCCTGGAAGCTCAAGTTGCACTACATAGAACAAACTGGATTCCAAGTGACCAAACCAAAACCAAACATTTCTTCATTTGGCAGTCTTAGTAATGCCCTGCTAAAAGTCTTTAGTAAAAATAAATACAATTTAAATATTATTTTAAGATTGCTAGAAAGTATGACAAAACTAGCAAACTAACTAACTAAGTGGTTCAGTGAAAGCACCAATTAATAATGCAATGAACTACGTGGTATTTCAAAATCAAGAAGTTGAACTGAGCACAGCTGTATAATTCCTGGAAAGCTCACACTTTCCTAAACTTTCTAAAGTCTCTGCTTTTCTATAGGGTTAAGCACAACAAACTGAAATACTACCAGTTTTACTCATGTCCTGGCTTTTTAGTTACTTATATAATTTTCATGTCTTGCTCTGGGTGCCCGCAGAGGAAAGGAAGATGGTTCAAGCTGAACAGATTCAACACACAGGCTTGAGACCTCTCTGTCTGAAGTTAGGAAGGTAGAGCACAGACCCTGAGTATCCCCACTCTGCTCTGTAAGCATTGCTTTATTTAGTGCATGTCTTTGCCTGACTCACAACTTCCTGCCACCCCTGAGCACAACCACTAAAACCACTGCCCCCTCCCCCATGTCGCAAATTACCAAACCACCTTTGCTCCTCCAATCTTAACACGCTCCTGTACCTCTTCTTCTTTTACTCTGTCACTTGATTTTGACTTTTCTTCTTTGCTACAGGTAATTCTATTCTTTTTCCTCCTCAATTTCTCGTTTCATCCACACTGCTGTTCAGCCTGCAATGGAACAACTCTGCCTCTGTGAACAGGAATGCGAGTGGGCAGAAAGTGTTAAGAAAGGAAGGCAGCTATATTCAGAGTATTAAAACTGATCTGCAGGGGCCTGTGTCATCGAGCAACCCTTGCTTATTGTAACTTAGCTGATTTCAGGAAAATCCTACCAGCTTTTTCAGACTACAGTTATTACACAGTACAGTAAGAGAATATATTAAAAAAGTATGATAATACATAAATTACATCTTATTGCCCTGGAAAAGGAAACAGAAATAAAGGCAAAACTGCAGCAACCTCCTTTCAGTAAGTCAAGAACAAGCAGGATTACAATTCCTAGTCTGTAAGGCAAATATTGTCAATTTCTTCTTTTCTTATCTTTTAAATACACACACACTTGGAAATGAATAAACAGCATGTATACATTTTGGAAGAACTGTGGAATTCTGCAACTCTATTTTAGCAAGACAGCAGCATGAAAAAATATTGACAAATGGAAGTGCTCCACGTGTTCCAATCATCATATGCTGATAAAGAAACACAATGGACAATTTTCACCTCTTATTTCTCTCTTCAAAATACAATGTATTTGCAGGGTCTTAGATTTCAGACTTTTCAATTTCCAGAACAACCATTTTGCAGTTGACTTGACTTTAAATTGGTTTTAAGCCTATGAAAAGAACACCCAAGCCACAGCCACTTAGGGAGACTGTGAGCATGACTCAGGGACATCCACACGGGAGGCAAGGAATGATTTCCTTGCTGCATAAGCAATTATAGAAAACCAGAAATGCCTTGTTAAGAAGATGAGTTACCAGTTCAGGTGGAATTAATGAAACAGAAACTGAGGCCTACAGATGGCCTTTGCAGAGCTTTGGGTTTGGCCATTTGCCAGGCAGAAGCTAGAGGTTTACGTTCACCCGGTCAGGAGGCTTGAGGAGTTTTTACTCAGACGGTTCCCATGTACCATGTGATTTCACAACCATGTCAACACAAAGTCACATCACTTTTTAAAGGGAAACAGCTAACTAGAGTGTAAGAAAAGGAAATAAAGAAACCATGCTACTGCATGGCTGTGACAGAAAGAGAGACACGGAGAGCACGGAGAAGCAGCAGACCCATCCCTCAGAACCCGTTTTGAAGGTGCAATCCTGCTCAAACAGTAACACAGCTGCATTCCCTCCAGAGCTCTGCACCAGTGTGCCTCACACAGACATCACCCACACGAAAATCCAGGAAACACAAGAGCTGTGTGCATAATGCAGCATCCTCTGGATGAAGGTGGCTGCTCCCTGCACAGCTTTTCCAGGTTAACACCAGCAGTGCCAGGGCAGTATCTTTCTCCAGAATATGAATTCTCTCTTGTTCAGTCCCTAAATCTTCTAACCTGCAAATCTGGGGTGCTAAAGCAAAAGTGGATTTGAAGATAAAACTGTGGAACACTGACTTTTTTTTTCCTTGTTTTCTGTTGTCAACGCTAACAAAGGTTCCCTTTTGGACAGCTGGACAAGTTCTCAAGCTGGAAGGTCAGTTACTGATAAAAAGACTTTGGAACAAATTACTTAGGTATATTTGTCATCCTTCCTCTGTAAGTTGCTCCCTTTTACCAGCTGTATTTTAGGAGAGAAAAAGAAAGGGATGGTTAGGAATTAAATTACCAGCAATTAAGTTTCATTCACCATGTCCTGCAGACAATTTGAGGTTGCCAAAGGGATGCAGAAGAGCAGAAGTCATCCAGAGACTTAGTCCAGGCACTTCTATCTGCTGAACAGAAAACACTGAGGAGTGTCTCCTCACCCATGGTGGAATTTCAGATTCTGCCTTTGTTACTTCAGTACCCTTTTTTGAGGTACACTTTGGTTTTCTTCACACGTCCCTGTCTGAGTTTGGAATTATTTCTTTGGGAGGATATAAAGCACAGAAATCCAAAGAACACGGACTGCTTCTAAACCTTCTAATGCACAAATAACTTGATGCAGTAATCTAATGAAACAACATAAAAACTTTGATGGGAAAACCCTTTATCAGAATTTTGAATTTCTTTAGTCATTTTCTGGGGCCAGATGCAGGAAGATTTCTAGACCACCAAAATAAATGGCTAGCAGGGCACATCTAGACAGTGACAGGGGTTCTGGTTTCATCTAATAGACAGCATTTCCTTGTATTAAGAGGATTTTCCTGCTAAGAACTTTTCTGTGTATCTGCTACAACCAGAGTGCCTGGCATCAGATGCAAATGGTACTCAAAGCTGATGAAACAAGCTTGGTACAGTCCATCCAGCAGCCTGCAAGAGGGCAGGCTTCTGCACCAGCCCCCTGAAGAAATAAGCAAACTCTCTTTTTTTTTGACAACCCATGGCATTAATTTAATCTAATCCCACACATCTCTGATACAGACACATATATTTAATGGTACCACCCAGAAACATTTTACAGAGGGAAAAAGGCATTTAGGGGATGTGGCTCACCTGAGCTATTACAGGCTCCATGTCAGGATGAGATGAATTACAAGCTAGAAATTACTATTTCCTTTCAACACAAAGGATGATGGCTAAATCATAAAAGATGACAAATGTTAGGGGACACAACTGACAACCAGAAACTTCGTAAGGTGTTTCTGGTCTCTGCCAGTGGCACACCAAGGCTCAGCCCCACCACTCAGTCTTACTCCTACAGGAGGGGCTGCAGGACCAGAGAATTGGGGTTAACACAGAGCTGGGAGAAGCTTTTGGTTCCCAGAGAAGGGCAAGTTTAAGGATGATGAGACTTTTATTTCACCCAGACCCCGACACTTGTGTGTGTACAGGGACTGTCCCAATATCCCCAGAGGTCACACAGTGAACAGCCAGCAGTGCACAGGCACTGTCACTGCTGAGACCTGGTGGAAGGAAGGTCACCTGGGGAGCCCAGCTGAAGTGGCTCCAGAGGAGGCCACAGAGATGAGCAGAGGGCTGGAGCACCTCTGCTGTGAGGAAAGGCTGAGGGAGCTGGGGTTGTCCAGCCTGGAGAACACAGGCTCTGGGAAGGCCTCATAGTGGCCTTTCAGTACTTAAAGGGGGCCTATAAGAAAAATGGGGACACACATTTTAGCAGGGCCTGTCATGATAGGACAAGGGGGAATGGTTTTAAATTAAAGAAGAGTTGACCTAGATGAGATATAATGAAAAACTGATCTCCCAATGAGGGTAGCAAAACATTGGCACAGACTGCCCAGAGCAGTGGTGGATGCCCCATCCCTGGAACATCCATGGTCAGATTGTACAGGGCTCAGAACATCCTCATCTGGTTGAAGATGTTCCTGTTCTTTGCAGGAGATTTGGACTGGGTGACCTTTAAAGGTCTCTTACAACCCAACCTATTCTGTGATTCTACCTCAGCCTCATTTTAAGAAAATTGAAAATTGCTTCAGAAGACAGAACTATCAGCTATCATTTCTGACTACATCTTGTAGCACCCAAAAAGAGCAAGCCTGGCACAGAGCATTGCTCTGGTTATTCTGACAACACTCCTGCCTTAACAGGCTGCATGGGCAGTACAGCATAACAGAGCCTCCATCATCTAGTGCAGTATACACAGTTCTAGAAAGGAAAGGAGGACAAGATCTTCACAACATTAACTGCTATGCTAGTTGTTGAGATTTAGCACGCTTTATGTAGAATTAACATTCTGAATTAACATGAAGAGTTGTTCAGAGGTTCTTCATGCTGTAACACTGCAGTAAGGGTCTCCTCCCTGTACAGGATGTCACTTTCTACTATTTCTGCCTGAAATCCTTCAGGCTTGAAGGACTTGAAGAAACAGATTTTCACCTACTTAAATACCAAGTTTTAGATGTAAATTACTGATTATCCACTCCATAAAGACCCATTGGTTTTGAGTATTTTAAACTAGGCTGTCAGAATGCTAAAAAGTAATTTTACCAAAATGCTCCAGTTTTTATGCCAACACAAACTGGTCTTCAATCCTACATCACTTGCTTTTCAACAAACAAAATGCTTAACTGCCCACTCCCACCCAACAGCTGACATCCAGCAGCCCTGCACTGACAGCACAGGCTTGCAGCTTTTACTCTCCTCTACATAATGACACACAGAGTAAAATATCAAGATGAGAGTCTATAAAATCCCAGTGTTTGCAAAATATTTCAGCATGTTCATAAAATGCTTAGAAAAAGTGACATCATCCACCTTTACATTTTACATCTATATCACCATGTTAGACTTAAAGTCTCAGAAAATATCAAAAGGGTTAGATCAGAGAACAGAGGAAAATACTATCGTTTCAAAAAACAATACTGATCAAGCACTCAGTGTTTAATCACTAGAATACATGGCATTAGGAGATCCTGCTGAGACCTCTGAGTCTGAAGAAACATAAATCAAAAGGTCCAGGGTATGCCTGCTACTAATTTCCATCACATTTTTGAAAACAGAAGACCCTCTACAGCAGCATCAGATGGCAGCTCATAAAATACAATCAAGTGATGATCCTTAAAACTGGTAGAGAAGAGATTTCACTTTAATTTTGTCTTGATAGAAAATTCCATCTTCATCAAATCTACCCAGAAACATTCTCCTTAAAATGCCTGCTGGCTAAGATGTATCTTGCAAACACTTTTCCCTCAGAGCACTCTGAGTGACCAGGCAGCCACATCACCTCACTTTGGGGGCCACTCAGGGACTTTTCAGAAGAGTACCTTTTTCCTCAGTGACCTCTTGGCTAGGTTTTCTCAACTGACCTTGGTAAGTAAGAAAAAGTAAAGTAGGTTCAAGGTGACACAAGACAAAATCAGATTTGTGTGCTGTACATACTGAAGCTTGGTCAGAAAAGGGCCACGTCATTACTGGGAAGAGACAAATCCATACCTAACAACTACTCTGGTTGGGTCCTGGCAATTTTTTTTTAAAGCTACTATGACCTTACATTCATGTTCAGTAGCTTATAAACCCACAGACTTCAAAATACACGTAGGTAGGGGGTTTTGCAGCCTATTTAGGAATAAATCAAGATTATGAAAAAAGTTAGTTAACCTCACTGAATAGATTGTGAAGTTATTTACAAAAATTAAGAGCTGCGTATTGGAACTTAATGAAGAACTGTCAGTACTTTTAACAGCATAAATATAAACATGCACTACCAACCAGGGTGAAATATGAAATGCAATACATACCAGGAATAGCACTAAAAAAATATACTCAACTGTTCACTATTGGAACACTTTTGGAGAGTGACAAGAATGGCATGTTCCATGACAGGCTGGTATTTTGGTATGTGCACACAATCTGGAAGCACAGAGAAATACTTGAATCTTTTGTCAATGTTGAGAAGGAAAAAAGCAACAGAAAGCTGGAGGGAACAAAAATTTGAAGTCCTCCAGTGTTCTGCCAGAGGTAAAGTAACAGCAGGAGCTAGCAGAAAAGCCTTTCAAACCAGAACCCTGTAAGATCTGACCAGGGTTCCCTACTCCTTCTTCTAATGCCAGTTCTAGAAAGACGTGTTTGTAAACACATGACTTAATTCATATTTGAAGGTCCCAGCTCTGTCTGAGGTTTCATACTGGCTTAGGAATGACAGAAATACACATCCTGGGTTTCAAACAGTTTGTCAGCTGAAGTTGAGGGCAGGAAGCAGCTTATTTGACAAAGGTAGTAAGAAACAAATATTCCGTAATACAGGTTATGAACCAGAAAAAGACGTATGCAGTGAGTAAAGCCTTGGAGAAGACATGCTCCTCTCCAAAAACTAAAGCTCTACATGAGTTTGCACATTTCACCCTCAACAATTAAGAGCCCTGAATTAAGGCATTAGGAGCTGACAAGTAATTACTTTCATTATCTCTTTTCCCCCCACTACAGCAGCAGCCACAGAACACTTCCCTTCTCTGTCCAGCAAGTGGAGGCCCTGAGGGAATCCTGACGGCTATAAAAGGTAAAAAAATCTCTTTCTGTTATGCACCCCACAGCTAATCTCAAGTTATCTTTTCTCCTCTGATACAGGAATTCATGCAACAAAAAAGAACTTCAATAAGTCTGTTTCTCATGTATTTTACCTTTTTTTTGCAGGGGAGGACATGTATGTGTGTTAACATCTTATGCTGCCTTGCTTTCAGACACAGCCAGGACTTCCTCAGAAAAACAAAAGCAGTTCTTTATCCAGTTGTAAGAGTTAGTGGAAATGCCTAATTCAAGTAAACATTTAGGCAGCAGCCTGCCTAGCACCCCAACTAAAGCTGACTGATCTTTGGTAACACCAGAGGAACAAGACATTGCAGGGAAGCAATAATTTAATTACCCTATTTACAGTAACATAAATCACCGTATACACAGGGGAGCTTCAGTGTTCAACCAGCAGCAATACTACAACAGCTCAATCTAACACAAGGCATGGCAGTGTCTCAGCTCAGAAGACAGGGTACAGTGCTTGATTTCAGTGATGCTGTGAGATAGAAATTATTTGAGAACAACCAGAGTAATTATTGAGGGGGAGGAGGAGTTAGGAAGGCCTCAACATTTAGAGTATTTCAGATTCCAGTAAAGATGCTAAAAACACACAACAGTCCTATTACTGAAAACAGTATCTGGGTATTCAAGATGTCAAGCTGAATATGCTCCAATAGAAAGCACACAACTCACTGGGTAATAAAAACCTCTACAGCATATGCTTTAATTCCTAGATCTGCTTCATGCAAAATGCCCCCAGCACACTCAAAAATCTGCCATTGCACAAATAAACAGAGGCTGCAGTAAATTTAAAAAATAGAAACATGAAGCTGCCACAGCCAATGCCGCAAACAGCATGTGGCACTTGCTTTATGCACAACACCAGAATTTACTGCAATTAAGACATACGTTCTAAAATTATAAACATGTGACCAGACAAAGCTGACTGGTTTTAACAAACTGCTAATTAAACTGGAATCCTCTTATTCTCTCTCTCTCTCTCTCTTAAGCTGAATGAAGCAGCAACTGTTACAGCGTAGTAGCTCATGCAAAACAGACACTGAACAACAGGCTTTCCTGTTAGGTCACCGTTAAGCAGGGGAATCTCCCGTGTGCGCCTGGCTCTCGCAGCAGAGCAGGGAGCGCTCAGCAGAGAGCACAGCTGGGCTGCTCTGTGCCACGCTGAGTTCTTAGAGACCTACCGGCTCCTCCAGACATGAAAGCCGCCCCTCGCAAGCTTTAGGGCTGGATTGAAAACGAGGGTGCTAAGTAATTCATCCCACCCAGGGGGTGGAGGAAGGAGAAATCCCAAACAATGCAGACCGAATCAAACAAAAATCCCTCACCCTTTCGTCCCCCCTTCCAAACTTCTCTCGACTCCTCCGTTTCCCATCGCCCTCAGGATTTTCCTGTGCAGCAAAGCAGCTCTGTTCAGCCTCTAACCGCAGGCGAACCGAACTAATGAAAG
Source organism: Nicator chloris (assembly GCA_013400495.1). Classification (NCBI taxonomy): domain Eukaryota; kingdom Metazoa; phylum Chordata; class Aves; order Passeriformes; family Pycnonotidae; genus Nicator; species Nicator chloris. The sequence continues at coordinate 465 of WAAE01011510.1, read as the reverse complement.
AAGTATTTCCCAACCACGACGGCAAATGTCATCAGATCTCATCTCCCTCCCTCCAGCTCGGAGCTGGGATGAGCCCAGCGACGCCCGCAGCCCACCCAGCACCGGAGAAGGGATTCCCCGCAGGTCACGGCCAGCTGCTCGGGAAGGCTCGAGTACCCGCGGAACGGGAAAGGGCAAAGGCACGGCACGCCGAGGAACGCCCTACAGCGCAGGGGAGCCGGCAGCTGTTTGTGCTGCTGCGGACAGAGAGACAGAACTTCCTCCAGCACCGCATCTGTCCCCGCCGGAGCCCCCGGCCTCCCCGCGGGGCATCACCCGCAGCCCGGCGCGCTGGCCGCCCGCCCGCCGGCCCCGGGCTCCCCGCGCGTGCGTGGGGGAAGTTGCCCCGGGCCGCCCCCCGCACTCACCATCACCGGGGCGCGGGCTGGCTCCGCCGGAGTTCCCCGGCGGCCGCGGAGCCGGAGC